>CM065713.1:27878122-27889602 GCA_017654935.2 Phymorhynchus buccinoides | reverse complement strand
GGGTATGTTCGTGTTCTCTAACATGTCTTTCATATTTTATAAGGACAATCTTTAATTGGATCTCTATCGTCTAATGGCCTTATAACTTTAGTGTTTTAAAGCGATTAGGTCATGCATTTATTCAGCTGGCAAGACTGTAGACAGTGCAGGGCTCCCAGGAACCCCCATTTGGGGGTCTTAAGCACTAAAATTCTGGCAGGAAACCCTCTAAAAGAATGTGCATGGTGTGGTCCCAGGGATGCACTAGAAAAATTCTTTTTAGCATTGCTATGCCACTGGGACTCTCTATCCCCGCCTCTCGGACCCTCTATACTGTTAACTAGTAAGTGAGGAGTCCTGGGCCCCTTGTTTTGGCGGGACGCTTGGGGAGCCCTGCTGTGTTTTTCCTCAAAAATTGCCTACTAACTTTAAACGCTCGTAACTCTGGAACGGGAAAAAGATACAAGAATGGTTCTTACATCATTAGAAAGAGAATTTGTCTGAAGGTTTGCAATATACCATACTTCTCTCAGTATGTTCAGTTTGACACTTAATGTCCCTTTCGTGGCGCAGGGTCACATATTTTGAGCTTAAAAAGGACCTGGTGTTAGTCAGCGATTAAGATGATAAACTATGGGACCAGAATGAACGCGACGCCCGCATTTACCATTGTGTTTTTTTGAGTTACCCAGTGTTTTTGAGTCGATCCATTGTTGCGTTAGTTTTGAGTTATCCACTTTATTTTTTTTCTTCTTTTCTAGGTGTTGACTTTCACCCAGTGCATTGTTAATTGTCCGTTGCTTTGGCTTTATACAGTTTGGTTTTCTTTTTTTTCTTTTTTTTTAGGTACGTTATAGTCACAGAGGCGACTCTGTGAAAATCGGGTTGCCTCACACCTGGAGAGAGCGTCGCATTAGCCACGAGAGTCTTGGGGAGTGTGGGGAGAGAACCAGAAAAGGGCAGATGCAAGGAGAGATGAGATGGTTGAAATAGACAGTCAGACAGTGTCGTGTGGTGTGTCGAGAGGAGAGAGGGAGGAGAGAGAGGGAGATAGAGAGAGAAGAGAGAGGGGGGAGGGGGGAGATGACAGATGGCAAATGGCAGATGAAGGGAGAGAGATGATTTGATGGACAGTCAGACAGTGTGTGTGTGTGAGAGAGAGAGAGAGAGAGAGAGAGAGAGATGGCAGCACGAGAAGAAGGCAGATCGAAAGCGACTGTGCGGAGACAGGCTCTTGATAGAATTCGACAGGGTGGTTATGGGGGGACTGAGGGAGAGCCAGAAAAGGCAGTTGAAGGGAGAGAGAGATGATTTGTATGGACCAGTCAGACAGTGTACCAGATGGCGTGTATCTCCTGTGTGAAGATGAGAGAGAGAGTTTAGAGAGAGAGAGGGGAGGTGGGGAGAGACTCAGAAGGCAGATGAAAGGGAGAGAGATGATTTGATGAGACAGTCAGACAGTTAATGTATGTGTGTGAGGAGACGAGACCGAGAGACGAGGCGTGCGGGAAGAGACAGAATAGGCAGATGAAAGGACGCTACAGCAGATGACTATATGATATGGACGCATTGATGTTTTGCTTGCAATGTTTTGTGTGACTGATGAGGAAAGAAGTGGAGGTGAATTTGTGTAATTTTGACCAAATGACAACATTATTTTGACCACTTAGGGATTAACGTGTGCTATGTCGTGCATGTGCACACGGGGCCTTCGGTTTTTCGATCGTCTCAAAACGCCGAAAGATCTCCACGTAATGCCGAGACACTGTAAAGCCTTAGTGACAACAGTGAGAGGAAAACTTTTTTCCCCTTCCCCTGTTTTTTTTTTATGCCCGGGTATCAAAAGGTGGAGCGAACTCGGGTTTTGCTGTCGACACCCAAGGCGAACGCGTTTCCTCCGTGCCACTCTGCACTGTTACTCTACCCTCTGATGTTGCATGTTTGTTGTTGCTGATATTGAAATCTGGGTAAAGGTCAAGATGTGCCACCCCCCCCTACCTATCTCGGTTAATAGTTGTATTTCTACCGTTATTGCCTTTCTTACTCTACATAAAGCTGTATTTTAGGACCTCACATTTTTACCTAATATACCTTTTTGGAATACTAACCCTAACCCTAACCTACCCCTAACCCTAACCCTACCATACCCCCCACCGTATAAGACGGAAAAACGCAACGAACCACAAATGTGACAAATCGCGTGTGTACTGCAGTACATAGTGGGGGGTAGGGTTAGGTTTAGGGGTAGGTATACTGTTGGGTTAGGTATTAGTATTCCAAAAAAGGTACTATTAGCTAAAAATGTTCACTAAAATACAGCTTTATGCTATGGTAAGAAAGGCAAAAACGGAAAAATAGAAAATCAACCGAGAAATGCATCCGGGGGGTCGCAGCACATCGCAGCTTACCTTTACCGAAATCTGAAATGGATTTTATACTGTGGTTGCTCCATACTGTGTGTGTCTGTGTTCTCACAAGGTTATATCACCAGAAATAAGGTCAGGAAATAACCTGAAGAAACAGGATTTGTATCATTTGGCTTTCTTAACCATATAAACGCAACGCACGCATCGACACCTCACGCACGGCATCAAGCACCACGCACGCACACATCGCACGCACGCCGCACACACACACACATACACACTGTATGCGGTGCTATTGATAATTGTACAACAACACACATTCTATATTATTGCCCTTATTTTGAATCGGCCCTTTCAGAATTCAGAAAAGATGAATCCAAATGTATATTCCAAGATGCCGTATCTCTTTTGAATTTTGTACAAACTTTAATGTTAAGTCCAGTTTGGCTCGTTTCTATGATTGCTGTTGGGTTTTTGTTTATAGAATGATTATTTTGCATTTTGATTTTAATAATAGTTCAATTCTGGATATTTTTATTTTATTTTTTATTATTATTATTATGGTTTAAAAAAAAAAAAAACTGTTTTAACTAAGCATACATCCCCTAATGTTACTTATAAATATGCACTTTAAGCACACACAGATACACATGCACATACCCACACGCACACACTCACACACACACTTTCATGTCTAATATCACTTCATAAGTGAAAAATGACGTTAAATTAAAGAGAACAACAACACACACACACACATACACACACACACACACAACACACACACACACCACACACACACACACACCACCACACACACACACACACACACACACACACACACACACACATAAACACACACACACACACACAACACACACACCACACACACACACACACACACACAGTGCTACTAGTGTATGTACACAGAATTAAAATTGTGCATAAGATTGTATTCACCTACAAAATCTGGAGTATTTTTTAAGTGTCGCAGGTACACACAGCCTACAACAATGGTAATCTCTGTTTGCACTATGCAGAGAGAGAGAGAGAGAGAGATTCCAGGAGAGAGAGAGAGAGAAGGCGGGGAGAGAGAGAGAGAGACAGAGAGAGAGAGAGAGATCATCGAGGAAGAGACCGATCTCCAGAGAGAGAGAGAGAGATGAGGAGGGAGAGAGAGGGCTGAGAGAGAGAGAGAAAGTATGTGTTTGAGAGAGAGTGTGTGTGTGAGAGAGACGAGAGAGAGAGCGTTAGTGTGTGTGTGAAGACGTGAGAGAGAGAGTAGTGTGTGTGTGTGTGTGAGAGAGAGAGAAAGACAGAGAGAGACGAGAGAGAGAGAGAGTATGTGTGTGTGAGAGAGAGAGAGAATGTGTGTCAGTGTGTGAAAGGAGAGAGAGAGGGGGGGGGGGGGGCCGTTAACTTGCTGTGACACGGAGAGACGGACAGCGACAGACAGAGGTATGTATGAACATTATATCCACGTGATAATGTCACACCTCACTTGACATTGGGATACTAATGGTCTGCAAGCTCTGAAGGGGGAAGGTGTGGCGGGACTTGGCGGGAGGGGGGGGGGGTTCTCGGGGGGGGGGGGGTGACAGGAAAGGAAAGTCACCTTGGTGTGGTGTGAGTATGTGTTTGGGAATGTAAGATACGGAAGTGGGATGTAAGAAGGGGGTGGGGGTGGGGGGTCCAGAGGAGGGGAGGGGGGTCTTCTCAGTTACAAGGAGACTTTAGTGAATTCAGCTGTAACCCTGTGCCCTCTGTTTGTCCTATCTCTCTCTGGCTGTTTAGAAGGAAGCAAAGAGTAAACATTTCTGTACTGTAGTCCTTTGTATTGCTTTCACAGGTTACGCAAATGTACACAGCCATTTTGTACGGTGTAAAGGTCAAGATGTGCCACCCCCCCTTACATTTCTTGTGTTAATTGTATTTTTCCGTTTTTGGCCTTTCTTACATACATAAAGCTGTATTTTAGGAACATTTTTAGCTAATAACCTTTTTGGAATACTAACCCTATCCCTAACCCTAGCCCCCCTAAACCCTAACCCTACCCTATTAAGACGGAAAAACGCAACGAACCACAACTGTGACAAATCGCGGTTGTACTTTGTACAATGCAGTACATAGTGGGGGTTAGGGTTAGGGTTTAGGGCCTTAGGGTTTAGGGATAGGAGATCTAGTATTCCAAAAAGGGTTATTAGCTAAAAATGTTCCTAAAATACAGCTTTATGTATGGTAAGAAAGGCAAAAATGGAATAAATTTAGAATTAAACCGAGAAATGCAGGGGGCGGTGGACACACTCTTTATTGTTTAACTGTTCATACATACATGTTACAACCCATTGTATTGGTGCAAGTATTAGTTGTTCTCAGGATTTTTGTGCTGTTATGTTTTATAATCATCTTCTTCTGTGGTTCCTTTCTTTAAAGTCAAAAAGAAAGACTACAGATGAGAGAGAGAGAGAAGAGAGAGCAGACTGGGGTGGGGGGTGGGGAGATACAGGGAAAAGGCCACGAATAGAAGGCCGTGAGAAGGGAATTTGGGGATTTTGTTTTGATGGACAGGTCAGGACACCCGTAGAGTGTGTGTGTTGCTGAGTGAGAGAGATGGACGATGGGGAGGAGAGAGCAGACGAGAGAGCGATAGAGAGACGAGAGAGGGCAAGAGACTTGAGGAGAGACGAGAGACTAGGAGGAGAGCTGGACACCTGTACCCCTAGAGAGGGGATCTAGAGGACTGAGATGAAAAGAGGAGAGAGAGACGGAGTGTGTGTCACTGTGTGTTTGTTTTTCGTTAAGGCTTACTTCCGTGTTGTGTCATCACGCTGGCAGAGTTGCACTTTGCCAAGCTGTGGCTTGTGTGGCGTTTGTGCCCTGAGAGAGCAACGGAACAGAGACAAAAGCAAGGAGACGTGGGGAGACTAAAATAGAGACTAAAGACAGGAAACACAGTCTTAGGCCGGGTTAGGCGGTTTAAAGATATAATCTCCCTGGGACAAAGTGGGTTCAGCACTCACAATGAGAGAAGAGACGAGGAGAGATTTTTTTGAATTCATTTAGGCAACTAGGGCTTGCTGTCACTGTCCCAGTGTCAGGGGGTGGGGCGTGGGGATGTTGTGGGGTGGGGGCGCCTCTGTGCCAATCGTGATATGTTGTTCGGTGCCTGGGACAGAGGAAGGGGAGGAAATATAAATAGCGTTTTGGTAGTACAGCGGCAAGCTCCCCTATTTTGTATAGACCTACCCATTATCAGGGCTCCCAGGGACCTCCATTAGGGGGTCTATGAAGTACTAACATTTCTAAATGACCCTTTAAAAGAATGTCCAGGGGGTCCCAGGGATTTGCACTAGTTAGACAATTCATTTTTAGCATCCACTGTGCCACTGGGACCATCTATCCCGCCTCTAGGACCCTCTATAATGTAAGTGAAGGAGTCCCTTGGGACCCCTTGTTTTTGCGGGACGATTGGGAGCCCTGCAAATTATATAGATTCCCTCCTATCATAAGACCTACTTCTCTGAGACACATTGCACTTCTTTGTAAGTATTAATATTGACCTCCCTTATAAGACCCCTCCACTATAAGACCTCAGTTTGGATGATTTTCGAAGGTCGATTAAGGGAGGTCCCAATGTTTTGTGCACCTGTATACTTAAATGTGCCCCCGTCTCTATTGTGCCCCCTTATTTCATTTAGTAGGGTGCCACCATCTCTTGTCCATGTGTCCCCTTCTATGTATGCTCTTTCTCTGTGTGACAGGGACACACAGAGATGGAGACGCACAGAGACGGGGACACATAGAAACGGGGACACACAGAAACGGGGACACAAAGAGACGGGGACAAACAGAGACGGGGACACATAGAGATGGGGACATATAGAGACAGGGACACAAAATGGGGGACACAGAGATGGGGACACACAGAGACAAGGGGCAATAGACAAGACGAGGGCATATATGAGATGGGGACACATAGAGATGGGGACACGACAGAGATTGGGAAACATAGAGACGGGGACACATAAAAACAGGGACACAAAGAGACGGGGGACACACAGAGACGGGGACACATAGAGATGGGGACACATAGAGATGATTTTGGGGACACATAGAGATGGGGGACACATAGAAACGGGGACACAAAGAGAAAGGCCACACATAGATATGGGGGCACATAGAGATGGGGACACAAAGAGACAAAGACACATAGAGATGAGTGACACATAGAGACAATGACACATAGACAATGAGGGCGACACATAGAGACGGGGACACAGGCATATAGAAACAGGGGGCACATAGAGACAGGGACGCATAGAGATGGGGACACACAGAGACAATGACACATAGTCAGAGATGGGGACACACAGAGACAAAGAAAGTACAGAGACGGGGACACAATGAAGTTGACAAAACAAGAGATGGGGACATATAGAGACAGGGACAACAATAGAGACAAGGACACATAGAGACAAGGACACATAGAGCAATGGGGACACACACAGACTGGGACACTAATGCGTACACAGCACTCCTAGACAATGTGTTCTACAAGTCACTGTCCATAGAGCACACATAAATGATTGGGGGCTGACAACATAGGATGGGGACACATAGGAGATGGGGACACATCAGAGTATATATATGTGACACATGGAGACGGGGATACATGGAGACGAGGACACATGGAGACATGGTACACATTTAGACGGGGACACATAGAGAAAGGGATAAGTAGAGATGGGGACACACAGTGACAATGACACATAGAGATGGGGGACACAATGAGATGGGACACATAGAGAATGAGGGTGACACATAGACAGGGGGACACACCAGAGACAAGGAAACATAGAAGGACTTTAGAGGAACATAGAGATGGGGACACATAGGAGGGGACACATCGAGATGGGGACACACAGAGAAAAGGACACATAGAGACAGGGGACACATAGAGACGGGGGACATATAGAGAGGGGGACACATAGAGATGGGGGACACAATAGATGACGGGGAACACATAGAGACGGGAACACATATAGAGACGGGGACACATAGAGATGGGGACACATAGAGATTGGGGACACATAGCAGATGGGGAACACATTAGAGACGTGGGACACATAGATACGGGGAACACATAGAGACAGGGGACACAAAGAGACAGGGACACATAGAGATGGGGACACACAGAGACAAGGACACATAGAGACAGGGACACACAGAGACAAGGACACATAGAGACAAGGACACAGAGAGAGGGGACACATAGAGATGGGGACACACAGAGACAGAAACACACAGAGACAGAGACAGAGACACATAGAGATGGGGACACATAGAGAGGGGACACATAGAGATAGGGAACACGAGACAAGGACACATAGAGATGGGGACACATAGAGATGGGGACACACAGAGTCGGGGAACACATAGGGGGAGACAAGGACACATAGAGATGGGAACACATAGAGACAAGGATATATAGAGACGGGGACATACATAGAGATGGGGACACATTGAGACAAGGACACATAGAGATGGGGGACACATAGAGACTAAGGTCACCTAGAAGATGGATGACACATAGAGATGTGGGACACAAAGATGGGGACACATAGAGATGGGGACAGGGATACAGACGAGGGTGACATAGAGACAAGGACACATAGAGACGGGGACACAATGAAAATGACACATAGAGACAAGGGACACAATAAATGTGACACATAGAGACGGGGACACATAGAGATGGGGACATGTAGAGATGGGGACACATATAGATAAGGTACATCATTTAGAGAGATGGGGACACACAGAGATTGGGACACACAGAGACGGAGACACAATGACGGGGACACACAGAGACAGGGACGCAGAGATATGGGGACACACAGAGACGGGGACACATAGAGAATGGGGACACACAGAGACAAGGACCACATAGAGACAGGGACACATAGAGATGGGGCCACATAGAGACGGGGACAACATAGTCCGAATAGATGGGGAACAACACAGAGACAAGGACAACAAGAGACCTAAGGACACATAGAGATGGGGACGACACAGAGACAAGGACACGTAGTCCAGAGATGGGGACAACACAGAGACAAGAACACACAAGACAAAGGACACCTAGAGATGGGACACAAACGGAAACAAGGACACATAGTCAGAGATGGGGACACATAGAGACAAGGACACATATAGACAAGGGACACATATAGACATGTGGGCATATAGAGACAAGGACACATAAACATGGGGACAGACACACAGAGACTAAGGAAAACATATTCAGAGATGGGGACACATAGAGGTGGGGACACGTAGAGATGGGGACACACGGAGACAAGGACACATAGTCAGAGATGGGGACACAAAGAGAAGGGAACACACAGAGACGGGGACACACAGAAACGGGGAAATAGAGAGACGGGGACACAAAGATGGGACACCTAGAGATGGGGACACGACAGAGACAAGGACAAACACAGAGACGAGGACACATCAGTCGGGGACCACAGAGACAAGGCCACATAGAGATGGGGACACACAGAGACAAGGACACATAGACGATGGGGACCACAGAGACAAGGAACACATAGAGATGGGGGACAACAAAGAGACAGGGACACATAGAGATGGGGACGCCACAAGACAATGAACACATAGTCCAGAGATGGGGACACACAATGACGGGGACATATAGAGATGGGGACACACAGAGACAAGTGTGCGTACATATAGGGACACACAGAGACAGGTGTGCATAGAGACAGGGACACACAGAGACAGGAGACACACAGATACAGGAACACATAGAGACAGGAACACAAAGAGACGGGGACACATAGAGAAAGGGACACGTAGAGACGGGGACACATAGTCACGCAGCATGGAGACTCATAGATGATGGGGACACGCAGAGACAATGACACATAGTCATAGATGGGGAGCAACACAGAGACAAGGACAACATAGAGACAAGACACATAGGTCAGAGATGGGGACACACAGAGACAATGCCACACAGAGACAAGGACACACATTCAAGACATGGTGACACACAGAGACAAGGACACATAGTCAGAGATGGGGACACACAGAGACAAGAACACACAGAGACGGGGACACACAGAAACGGGGAAATAGAGAGACGGGGACACACAGAAACAGTGACACACAGAGACAGGACTACCCAGAGACAATGACTACATAGTCCATAGATGATGGGACACACAGAAGACAATTACAACCTAGTCAGAGATGGGGACAACACAGAGACACGGACACATATTCAGAGATGTGAAGACATAGAGACAAGGACACAGAGAGATGGGGACACACATAGACAAGGACACAAAGATGGTGACACATAGAGACGGGGACACATAGAGACATAGGACACATAGTCAGAGATGGGGGACAACACAGAGACAAGGACACACAGATGACAAGGACACCTAGTCAGGAAGACAGGGACACACGAGAGACAAGGACACATAGTCAGAGATGGGGACACACATAGACAAGAACACATTTCAGAGACGGGGACAACACAGAGACAAGGACACTATAGACGACGGGGACATGTAGAGACGAGGACACAATACGAGGATATGGGGACACACAAGACATGACCACATATAGACAAGTGACACATAGAGACAGGGACACACAGAGACAAGGACTCATAGTCAGAGATGGGGACACACAGAGACAAGAACACATAGTCAGAGACGGGGACACACAAAGACGGGGACACATAGAGACGAGGATACATAGTCAGAGATGGGGACACACAGAGACAATGACACATAGAGACGTGGACACATAGAAACGTGGACACATAGTCAGAGATGGGGACACAAAGGAGACACGGGAACCATAGAGAGGGTGACACACAGAGACAATGGACACACATAGACACAGATGGGGACACACAGAGACAAGGACACATAGTCAGAGATGGGGACACACAGAGACAAGGACACACAGAGACAGGGACACACATAGACACAGACAGGGACACACAGAGACAAGGACACATAGTCAGAGATGGGGACACACGAGAGACAAGGACACATATAGACAAGGACACATAGAGATGGGGACACATAGAGATGGGGACACACGGAGACAAGGACACACAGAGACGTGGGACACAGAGACGGGGGACACAAAGAGACGGGGGCACATAGAGACGGGGACGCATTACAAGGGACACAACAAGGAGTGGACCAAATAGAAATGGGGCACATAGACACGGGGACTACATAGAGATCAGGGACAAACGTACAATGCCTGTTCGAAATAAGGTGGACAGGCGATAGAGATGGGGGACACAATGAACTTTCATCGATTAGGGTGACACATAGAGGGGGGGGGGGGGGGGGGGGGGGGGCACACGGAAAGGGGAACACATAGAGATGGGGAAACAATGACTTCAACTTAGGACACATAGAGGTGTAGGAAGGAGTGTGGGACACACAGAAAGGGGGGGACACAATGAGGGGAGGGAGGGAGGGGGCACACAGAAAGGGGACACAATTCAGGGGGACACAGAGAGACTGGGGAAATGGGTCAATATTGCCTGACCCCGAGAAAGTGTGCATAAAATATACAGCAAAAAGGCAGGAGCACATTTGTACAAGCTTTGGGTAAACGCAGAGGAGAGGAGTCACCTGTGTGCGCACTGTGGGGGGAGGGAGTGGGTGTGGGGTTGGGGTGAGGATGGTTGGGGGTGGAGATTTTTTTGGTGGGAGGTTGGGGATGTGGGGGGGAGGTGAGGGAGGAGGGGTAAAGTATTTCTGAGGGCGCTGTCACGCTTTTTAAGCACCCCGCCCACCCCCAATTCAAGCACAGCAGCATAACTTACCCTCGTCCTTCCCCTCCTCCCCCTCTCCTCTCTCTCTGTGTCAGTCTCCCCTCTCTCTCTCTCTCTCTCTCTCTCCTCTCCCCCCCCCCTCTCTCTCCCTCACTCACTCTGTGTCTATGTCCTGCTGAGAAGAGAGAGAGAGAGGAGAACGTCTCTCTCTCTCTCGATCCCTCCTCCCTCTCTCTCTCTCTCCCTCCCAGTTCCTCTCTCTCGGCACCCTGTCTTTCTCTCTCCTCTCCTCTCTCTCC
>CM065713.1:27823122-27870622 GCA_017654935.2 Phymorhynchus buccinoides | reverse complement strand
CTTCAGGAATTTACTTCTCAAATCACTGTAGAAAGAACAGTTAAACAAAAAGTGCTCTTCGTCTTCTGTCTGGTCTCTGCAAAACGGGCACATCTTATTCCTACCTGTGTTGTTATAGCGATGAAGATTGTTGTTAAGTGGGAGAGCGTTTAATCTTGAGTAATAGCAACGCGGAAGCAATAGGTATCCATGTCAAGAAGATATCTTTCCTTTTCAAATACATTTTTAAAAGTTCTATAGCTATCATATCTATCACTATCTCTGATTGAACCTGTCCATTCTTGAATGTACATATCAATAAGTCTTTGTTTAAATTCAGTCAAGAACATTCTTACTTGCCCAACCCCTTGCTGATACCACACAAAACCAAAACCTGTCAAACACAAAATTCCCCTTACATGTGAAGCCCAGCATTGTTTACCTAATTTATCTAATTCTAAAAGCATCAAATACGCTTTGTGTGGAAGCCTTTCAAAGTTCATTTGTAAAACCCTTAACCAATAACGAATACATGCAACATATGAATTGATATAAAGTGGATAACGGCCACATTCTCCATAAACCATTTTGTTTGGGGTTCTGCGTGGCACACCTAGGAATCTCTTGCATGCTAACATGTGTACCTTTTCTATAGAGTACTGAGAGAGGGGGAGAGAGAGAGAGAGAGAGAGAGAGAGAGAGAGAGAGGCTGAGAAAGAGAGAGAAAGAGAGAGAGAGCCAGAGAGAGAGACTGAGAGAGAGAGAGAGAGACAGACAGGCTGAGAGAGATAGGGACACAGAGAGAGACTGACAGAGAGAGACCGAGAGAGGGATAGAGAAGAGTCACAGAGAGAGAGAGAGAGAAGATACAGAATAGTGTGTGTGAGAGAGAGTGAGAGAGAGAGAGTGAGAGACAGAGAGACAGACTGAGAGAGATAGGGACACAGAGAGAGACTGACAGAGAGAGACCGAGAGAGGGATAGAGAAGAGTCACAGAGAGAGAGAGAGAGAAGATACAGAATAGTGTGTGTGAGAGAGAGTGAGAGAGGAGAGACAGACAGAGAGACAGGCTGAGAGAGATAGGGACACAGAGAGAGACTGACAGAGAGAGACCGAGAGAGAGGGATAGAGAAGAGAGTCACAGAGAGAGAGAGAGAGAAGATACAGAATAGTGTGTGTGAGAGAGAGTGAGAGAGGAGAGACAGACAGAGAGACAGGCTGAGAGAGATAGGGACACAGAGAGAGACTGACAGAGAGAGACCGAGAGAGGGATAGAGAAGAGTCACAGAGAGAGAGAGAGAGAGAGAGAAGATACAGAATATTGTGTGTGAGAGAGAGAGTGAGAGAGAGAGAGAGAGACAAAGAGAGAGAGAGCGAGAGAGACAGAGAGAGAGAAGAGGGTCACAGAGAGAGAGAGAAAAGTGTGAGAGAGAGAGAGAGAGAGAGATAGATAGAGAGAGAGAGAGTGAGAGAGATACATATTGTATTGTGTGTGTGTTTACAGACCTGTTTACCCATAAGATTTCACCATATTTTGTACACATATTTGTCCCAAATATGATAAATATGGTACATGGGACAAAAATATGGTGAAAAAAAAAATCATTTCTATTATTTAGAACTGTATATTGCCTGATTCAGGAAAGGGGTGCGCTCTGTGTGTGTGTGTGTGTTGTTGTAAATTTAAACAGATGATTCTTTTGACACAGTATTTCAACAAGTTATTTAAAAATGTATGCATGTTTACGCTCCGTTGTGGAAGCTTTCTTGTTGGAGTACTCCTATTTTGTGAAAAAATACACTTATTTTGGATTTCGAATACCTGAAGCCCAATTTCAGGGTAAACAGGTCTGGTTTATGTGTGTGTGTGCTGTGTGTGTGTGTGTGTGTGTGTGTGTGTGGTGTGTGTGTGTGTGTGTGTGTGTGTGTGTGTGTGTGAGACCATGAGTGTGCCCGCTCATTTCCATTCTGGTACGCATCTCCCCTCAGGGCCTGTCGCCGGAGCGGGCCAAGGAAATCCTGCTGCGAGACGGGCCAAACCAGCTGACCCCACCCAAAACCACGCCCGAATGGGTCAAGTTCTGCAAGCAGCTGTTTGGGGGATTTTCTCTGCTCTTGTGGGCTGGAGCCATCCTCTGCTTTATTGCCTACAGCATCCAGAGATCGGCCTACGAGAATCCTCCTGGCGACAACGTGAGATGGGTTTTTGTTTTTTTGGGGGGGGGTTAAATTGTACAGAATAGAATACAACCCACTAAAAATGGCGATTAAAAAACACCTTAACCCTTTCGCCACCAGCCCCTTTTCAGCCAAAAGATACCATTAAACTTAACTGGGAAGAGAGGGAAAACAATCAGCAATGTTGGGAATTCCTCTGTGACATATTTAACATCAGGCCTATCCTTACCTCCCAAAATTAAGAAAATAGGCGCTTTGGATAACAGACCCTGGTTTGAGGCCTTTTCGTGACATGGGTGTTAAATCATTGTGGTGCTAAAATGCAACATTGGCAGTGAAAGGGTTAATATACAATAGAGTACTAAGGGCGGTTGCGTACACCCCCCCTTAAAAGGCATTATCGTAATATGACATCAATTTGTGGATCTCCAGTTCGATATTGGAAAAGATTTAGATCACCAGCGTCTGTTAAACTGTTTCTGCTTCCACTGTATCAACGCTCTGCTTTGTAACTGAAACCGTTTTCTAGAAGTAGAAGCAAACGGATTTCTGAAGACTGACAAATTGGGCGTTGCGTACCAGTACGAGTCAGTGCACTCCGTGCATACGGGTGTTGTATTTTTATTTATATACACTGATATGTAACCATAGCAACTTTCACCCCACACCAAGTGAGGAAGGAAACCTTCATTTGAAATGAGTAGATTCAGATTTGACCTTCTAACTGCATGAAAGTTGGTCTCTTTTGGCTGAAAAATGGAAGCTGGAAGGAATAAACTTCATTGCAATAAATGACACAATTTCTTTACAATTTCTACGATTTCAAGGCGAGGGGGGGTACGCACTGACCCAGCTAACGCTAAGACCTGTAAGTACTCTATACCATTTTGATTTTTTCGGTTTTGTATAGAAGAGTCAGTGCATGAAAGATGACAACAATTTGTTTTTCCAAGTTTTGTTTGTGTGCTCTAGAAATTAACTTTTTTTGTTAATATGGTACCCCGTTTTCAGATGAAGCCCCTTTTTTGAGGTCCATAAACACTTTTGCAATTTCACTGTCTTCATTTGCATTTCCAGTTTTTACGGTATCTATCTTCATTCACATGTGGGCTCAAAGAGTCGGGATTTACCCTACTGACTTGCATTCAATTTTCAATTAAAAAAGACGGTCGTTTTTGCGAAACGGACAATTTAGGTTAGGTTAGGTTAGGTACATTATAGCATTATTGCGAAATGAAAACGGAAGTAACAGACGAGTTCTGTGCCTGTTAGGACGCTTAGTTCCGGTTAGAAAATGCTGTAAACACGGCATGGCTGCTCCATAATTGTAATGGAGGGGTGTTTAATTGCTCAGTTATCAGTTTGGGAAAGGTCCCCATCCGTTTGGCTGCAGCATCAGAGCTGGTGCTAATGTCCCCTAGTTTGAGAGTTAGTCTCCCACAATTTTTATAGAAAATCGTTTATTGTACAGCTCTTGTGTTACTGTTGGCCCCTACTACAGGTCAGTGTCAACCAAAAGCCGTAATAATAAGATATGTTCTTATTTGTTTACTTGATACGACCACATTAATACCCTAAGACTTGAAGACAAGAACAAAATATAGTTGTTGTTTAAGGTAGGTAACTTCCGTTTTTTAATTCTATTTTTGAACCGGAACTACCCCAAACCGACTTCAAAACGAGACAGTAGAGAAAGATAACCCCAAAAGACCGAATTATGAGACAGTGCTATAGACACAGAGGCGTCTCTGTGAAATTCGGGTTGCTCCCACCTGGAGAGCGCATCACAGCCAGAGGCGCGCCACCCAGTTTTTTTGGTTTTTTGCATGCGGTTTTTGTGTGACTGATGATGAAGGAAGGGAGGGGGGTAAATTTTGACCAAATGACAACTTTTTCATTGCCACTGGGTTTAACATGTGCTAAGTGCATGGGCACACAGGACCTCGGTTTATCGTCTCATCCGAAAGACTCCACATTCAGACCGCAAGGCCTAGTGCAAAGTGAGAGGAAAAAATCCCCTGTACCCAGGTTCGAACTCGGGTTTACTTGACACGAAGCGAACGCGCTACCACTCTACACTATTTTGTCGAGAAACAAAATTTTCTAGTGCTTTTTTTAACCCCTCAAAAAGGGACTTTTCTGAAAATGGGTTACCACAAAAACTGGTGGGTTTTGTTTAGCTCTTCAAGGCATCTTAGAGAAACAAACTGTTGCAACCTTTCACGCATTGAATGTTCTTCCTAAACCTGAAACATCAAAATGGATAGCTTTGATATCAAAAGTTTTATGAACCATTTTGTGGGTTGCATTTTTGTTAGACACCCTGTAGTTTAGACACGCACCAACCTTTACCCCCCATCAAATTTTCACAATTCAATTGAAGATTTTCAATCTTTCGGTTTCAGATTTCAATGATTGATAGGAATTTAAGCTAAACTATCGGCTGTTTTGAATGATTGACAGGAATTTACACTAAAATCTTGGCTGTTGTATTCAATGATTGATAGGAATTTAAGCTAAACTGTCAGCTGTTTTCAATGATTGATAGGAATTTAAGCTAAACTGTCGGCTGTTGTCTTCAATGATTGATAGGAATTTAAGCTAAACTGTCGGCTGTTTTCAATGATTGATAGGAATTTAAGCTAATCTGTCGGCTGTTGTTTTCAATGATTGATAGGAATTTAAGCTAAACTGTCAGCTGTTGTTCAATGATTGATAGGAATTTAAGCTAAACTGTCAGCTGTTTTCAATGATTGATAGGAATTTAAGCTAAACTGTCGGCTGTTGTCTTCAATGATTGATAGGAATTTAAGCTAAACTGTCGGCTGTTGTTTTCAATGATTGATAGGAATTTAAGCTAAGCTGTCAGCTGTTGTTTTCAATGATTGATAGGAATTTAAGCTAAACTGTCGGCTGTTGTTTTCAATGATTGATAGGAATTTAAGCTAAACTGTCGGCTGTTGTCTTCAATGATTGATAGGAATTTAAGCTAAACTGTCGGCTGTTTTCAATGATTGATAGGAATTTAAGCTAAACTGTCGGCTGTTGTTTTCAATGATTGATAGGAATTTAAGCTAAACTGTCGGCTGTTGTTTTCAATGATTGATAGGAATTTAAGCTAAACTGTCAGCTGTTGTTTTCAATGATTGATAGGAATTTAAGCTAAACTGTCGGCTGTTGTTTTCAATGATTGATAGGAATTTAAGCTAAACTGTCGGCTGTTGTTTTCAATGATTGATAGGAATTTAAGCTAAGCTGTCAGCTGTTGTTTTCAATGATTGATAGGAATTTAAGCTAAACTGTCGGCTGTTGTCTTCAATGATTGATAGGAATTTAAGCTAAACTGTCGGCTGTTTTCAATGATTGATAGGAATTTAAGCTAAACTGTTGTCTGTTGTCTTCAATGATTGATAGGAATTTAAGCTAAACTGTTGTCTGTTGTCTTCAATGATTGATAGGAATTTAAGCTTAACTGTCAGCTGTTGTCTTCAATGATTGATAGGAATTTAAAGAGTATGGCCCGGCTGTTTTTGGTGAAAAATCATTTATCAGTATAAAGGCAAAGCAGCGTTATGTTTATTATTGCATTTGAAAGTAAATGGGTTTCCGACCTACCTTGGCTATGTCTTTTTATGTTTTACTCAAGCCGCAACCAAACTTGTTTTTAATCTGAAGCGGTAGATCTGAAGCTAAAGTTTGCAGTCTCCTTTCATACGATCATGCAAACAGGAACTTAATTCTCTCTGTGTCAGACCCCTGATGACCAAAAAACGGATTTAGTGTCATGTTCTGTTAGAAAACAATTAAAACTAGTTGCAATGGGCAAGTTAGGACGATAATTTGAGAGAGAGGGAGATGAGCCCCTCCCTCTCTCTCTCTCTCTCTCTCTCTCTCTCTCTCTCTCTCTCTCACTACGCCCAACTAAGGAATATCACGCGGTACTAGCCCCTAACGGTTTGACTGCCCCCTGGCGGTCAAATTATCGTCCTAAGTTACCCGTTGCTTTGAGGACGTTTGATAATTTCTTGTAGGTTCACAATGCTTTTGCCGGTGGAATCAAACCGTTCATCTTTTACAGCCATTTTGAATGCAAACAGGGTCTTGCAGCGGTAATCAATGCATGAAAAGTACATTTTGACTCTCGCGCGTGGAATTCATGCACCCGATAGCAGTGCATTCAGGCATGAAAGAGTTCCGCTTTTCGCGGAAAATCCGCGGCAATTTTTGAAAACTTCTGTGGGAAAAAAAAAATTCTGCGTAAAGGACCGATCTTGCCGTATTCGTATATCTACAAGTCTGTATTTGGCGATTCTCAAACTGGTTAACCGGAAGTCGCTTCAGCTCACTCGATTCAAAGTTGTGCGAAGGAAGGCGAGATGAGTAGCTCCCGCTGAACAAAAGTAGCGATGTTAGCTGAAAATGTGTGTGGAAGGCTATTTGAGCCGATGAAAAGTTCGGCCCTCCTCCTCGCTGAATAAAAGTTGTGACGTGAGGTAGGTGGGAACGTCGCGTCCCCTCCCCCGTCAACAAAACGTCGGACGATATGTGAAAATCCGGGTGGAAGGATTTGTGCTCGGATGAAAACTACCGACGTGAGGTGAAAATCCGGGTGGAAGGATTTCTCGGACGAAATTTTTTCCTCTTTTTTGATCTCCATCCACTTTCATGCCTGGTATTAACATCAGCATCAATGAATGAATGAATCAATGAATCAATCAATTAATTTTTTATCAAGTCCTCACACGAAGGATCGCCTTGGCATGAGGCTGTGTCAGACCAGTTGACAAAAGCTAGAACACCAAGGCTACATCAAAATGTTATGTTATGCATGGTTGTGCAGGGGTTGTCTTAAACCATGACAATTAAGATCCTAGCAATTTGAAACATTTGTTTATTGAGGGAAAAGAATAAGCACACAATGGGCTTGTTTACATCTTGCCCTCGAAACAAAAGAAGAAAAGCATAATTAAAACTTCAATTAATGAACAAAAGCAACAAGCAAGGGGGGGGGGGGGGGGAAACACCAAAAAAAAAACCAATAACCCAGCAACTACACATTCATACACCCATCCCCCCTCCCCCCACCCACCACCAACCTCGCACACAGCACAGTAATCATATGAACTAATAGAAATTGAATTCACAAGAATCAGGAAATACATTGTGGAGGAAGGAGACAAAAAAAAAAAAAAAAAAAAAAAAAAATTCTAAACAAATGTATTATGAGTATGACATCATCAAAACACAAGGAATTACTTTCTTCCTCCTTCTTCTCCCCCCCCCCCCCCTTAAAGTGAACAAAAAACAAGCAACAACAAAAACCTCATGTTTAGAAACAAGATTTATGTACAAATTAACCATGTCATGAATAAACGTTTAAAACAGAAGCTACATAAGAGATTAATATGTGATGTTGTTTATATGTTTGATCATAAGGTGTTATGGTAGTTTTTCTTGAAAACATTGAGACTTGAATGAACATTAAAAGAAGCTAAAATCGTATTCCACATAACATCATCAGTCTAAAATCCACCGAAGTCGGAGTGTGGCTGCCCATGTGGCGGGGTAATCAAACACGGTCACACACGTAATGTTCTCATCGCTAGCTGGTGCATTTGTGCCATAGTGTTCAAGTGCTTCGGTTGTTGGGATGATCCCTGGAGTCTTTAAGCCAGGGTAAGTTTAATTGAAAGGATAATCATGCGATTGTACACCCTTTTTGTCTAAACTTCCAACGAAGCCTACGTTTGGATGGAAGGTTACTTTCACATTGACAGCCCGTGTCATCATCTCCTATTCAAAGTCACATTTTAGCAGACACATTTTCTCAATTTTTGAGCATCGTTTAATTTATAAAAAAACACCTAAATGAGGATCCCAAAAGTTTTCATGTTCACTTCATTTAGCCCTTTCACCGCCAGCCATCTTTGAGCCATCTCTCTCTCTCTCTCTCTCTCTCTCTCTCTCTCTCTCTCTCTCTCTCTCTCTCTCTCTCTCTCTCTCTCTCTCTCTCTCTCTCTCTCTCTCTCTCTCTCTCTCTCTCTCTCTCTCTCTCTCTCTCTCTCTCTCTGTCTCTCTCTCTCTCTCTCTCTCTCTCTCTCTCTCTCTCTCACTCTCTCTCTCTCTCTCTCTCTCTCTCTCTCTCTCTCTCTCTCTCTCTCTCTCTCTCTCTCTCTCTCTCTCTCTCTCTCTCTCATACGTGCGAACGAGCGTGCGTGCGTATGTATGCATGTATATGTGTGTGAGCGAGTATGACTGTATATGTCCATAATCAAGCTTACTTGGCTACAGAAAAGATTGTGTCTGCAATATTGTGGGATTTCTCTGTGACGCATTTAGAATAGGGTCAATCCTTACTGCCCAAATTTAGGAACACAATATCATTGTATAACAGACCCTGATTTCAAGGGTTTTTAATGACATGGGTGTTAAATCATTGTGGTGCAAAAATGCGACATTGGGGGTGAAAGGGTTAATCCATATTTTACGGACTATAAGGCGATACTTTTTTTTCTTCCCCAGACCGAGACCCCTGTGCCTTATAATGTGACTGATAATATACAGTGGAATCCGCTTTATCGGCCTTCGGATAATCGGCCAAAGCCGCTTAATCGGCCAATTTCCTAATATACGGAATTTTTTCTTCTTAAGCATGTGTTATTTTGTTCGTTTTTACGGCCAAAGCTGAAATCTTCAATTTCGCTTTATTGGCCACTTTTTCTCTCTAATTTTTCCTCTTGACCCCCCCCCCCCCCCCCCCCCCCCCCCCCTTTTTTTTTGAGAGGGAGAACAACAGACAAACTGACAACACGCTTTTGACGTTTACATGGTTGAGTGTGAAGTTGGAAGGTGAGCTGTTGTCAATTGAAAGACCCTGCATGGCGTTAAAATCACTCAAGAAAACAAAATCATTGTCTTTTACTCGTGCTTCTGTCAAGTTGTAGGATTAATAAAGTGTTCACATACAGTACACATACACTGTGCTGTATGAACTCTTGTGCTTTGACAGATTTTATTCATTTCAATTTGACGTCATTGCTTTTGACTTGCATAATTGCGTCATACAGTATCTCGATGTTCGTTTTATCGGCCGATTCGCTTTATCGGCCACATTTTGCCTTGTCCCAAAAGTGGCCGATAAAGCGGATTCCACTGTAGTAAGAAAATAGAGTAATAAAATCTGAAGTTTGTGTTAAATTTGGGGGGAGCGCCTATAATCAGTTATGCCTTATACTGTAGTCCGTAGCCATTTTTCTTGTTCTGAATCTAAGCAAAGCAATCCAAAGTTAGTGTGTCTGAGCATGTCTACACTTGACTTTTCGCACCCTTTAACTCAATCGGGGCGAATGAGCCGAATCCGGCTCATGGCTCGCACAACCGTTTAGGATGAATGGCCCGGCTCCGGCTCATAAGAGTTTTCAAGAGGTTTTGATTTCTGGCGTGTAACCAGCTTTCCGGTGCGAAGTCATAACCTATTTTCAGTTTGCTTGGACCTTGCCTCTCTTGAAATCAACCAATCATTGCAGACTTTACATTCAGGTTTGGTTGTAGAGGGGGGTCAAAGATCGGAATGTGAAATTTTCCTTCTTTCTATGTGTTAGCTGTTTTCGTCAATAAGAGACAAACGACGAAGGTAAGGAATCTGATATTTTACGATCGTTTAGTGCATGGTGTTGCTAATCTTTTCTGAAAATATTGATGCCTAAGTCTTCATAACTTGGTTTTGGTGATTATTTGACGAACCTAGTTGAATGCCCAGTCCCACAGAACAAGGGGAACTAATTCGGCCAGTCCTGAGTGAGTTAACTCTTTCGCCGCCAGCCATTTTTTCAGCCAAAAAAATACCATTAAACTTAAGTGGGTAGAGAAAATAAAATATCTGCAATATTGCGAATTCCTCTGTGACATATATAACATTAGGCCTATCCTTACCTCCCAAAGTTAAGAAAATAGGGTCTTTGGATAACAGGTCCTGATTTTATGCCTTTTTGTGACATGGGTATTAAACCACTGTGGTGCTAAAATGCGACTTTGGCGGTGAAAGAGTTCAGCTAAACCGCTGCCTGCCTGTTTTCAGCTGTACCTGGGTATCGTACTGACGGCTGTGGTGCTGGTCACGGGCATCTTCTCCTACTACCAGGAGGCCAAGTCCTCGCGCATCATGGACTCCTTCAAGAACCTCGTCCCTCAGGTAACCCTGACCCCTTTCTTCTCATCGGCTTTGTCAAGGATAATAATACAGACCTGTTTACTCCCTACACAAGTCTTCAGCAGTCTGGATAGCTGACATGAGGAGTGTTGGTGCAAAATGTGACAGTGTAGTTTTACCATAAAACGCTGCTCACTGACGTTGAGTAGTAAAGAGCATTATTTTCAATTTTGAAGAGTAGTAGAGGTCCAAACTGAGTAGAATGCTACTCGAAAAGTGTAGAGTAAACAGGTCTGATAATAATTGGCATTTATATAGCGCACATATCTAGACAATTCTATTCATGGTGCTTTACAAAGAAGTAAAACTACAAACATTCCCATTAAGACACACACAAACACTCGTTCATGCACACGCACACACACACACACGCACACATACATGCACACACAACAATTAGAAAGAAAGGGCGAGGCCGGGATTTGAACCCGGGTCACTCACGCTGCAGTCACACATTGAAATCGGCAGGCGAACGTCTCAGCCACTCCGCCACCTTCCTTTCTAAGAAATTAGAACATTAATGTTCCTGTGTTTAAAATTAATCTTAGCGGCGCAGACAACAGATTTCAGCCATTGCATTACTAAAGTAAATGATGCCGCAATAATTGATGAAGAGCCGACTGCTGTTCTATCGGACAACTCTTAGATTTAGCTCATTCTACCCCATTTACGAGTATACTCGTAAACTCACACCAACCATATCTGCCCGTTTACGAGTTAACTCATAATACAAACCCATCTTCAAACTGAAGCGTCTAGCTTGGTTCTCATCCTCAAATTGTTCACTTTGGTAGCTTTAGCCTGTTTACAGACACTTCCTTTCCAGTCATGCCTAGAGTTTATCGATTTTGGAGCAGATTTCTCGTATTTTTACCGATTTGTTTCGATGATGGGTTGATATCTATTGTGTCCGAGTCATGAAACGACAAGTAAAATTGTTTTTGGATTGATTTAGGACCATTATAATTGCAAAAATAGCGATTGTATTGAGTTTTTAGCGAATGTAGGTGAAGTAGAAAGCTCTGCTTTCGATCATTGCGTAAAGAACAAACCTTTTCTTTATTACTGTTTTTTGTGTGTGTAAAAGTTATTTTTAGAACTACAAACCGCATTTCAAATTCCATGAAACTTTGTAAACTTTTAAAAGCACGCATTTGACAATAACACGTCATTTTTTTTAAACAGTACAGTGAATTGTTTCCCAGTTATAGCAATTTTTCTAAACAGTTTTATCGTTATAAATGCTCAAAGCTCTCTGCACAGCTGGGCCAGGGAAGATAAATGCGGCTGCACGGATGGGGTAAAAAAAAAAGAAAAAAAGAAAAGAAAACCTGCTCATTTTGGATTCTGCACTCTGACTAAGCAGGGTGTGGCTGCGGGTTGGAACTCAGAATGAGCGGTGTGGGAGCATAGAAGATGGAACGGAGAAACAAAATCTGATTTATTTACTAGCTTGTCATGTGAGTTGTGTTTTAAAAAAAAAAGCAATTGCCATGATTTTGGCGTTTTTGTTTTTGTTTTTGTTTTTTGTTTTCTTATTTAACCCCTTGACTGCCAGAAAAAAATAAAGAAAAATTTGTTGTACGAATCATGCCATGAAAAAGACAACCGATAGAGCCAATCTGGCCAAAAAAAATGGTTCTGGGCATATAACTCTCTTGACTGTGTTAGAGCAAAAGCCAGCATGTCATCCGAGTTATTCCTCTTCATCTGATGACATTATCAGTGATGAATGAAAATCATTTTAACGTCCTCCGGTGTGGAACAGACACATATGGGACATTAGTAGATATCGATGGCTTAGAGTCAAACTGGATTAACTTCAGATAGTCCATTTTTTGATTATTACAGAAACAAATGCGGAAGAAAATACTCTTTGTTGTCCCAAAGTTTCGTTTTGATATCTTAATAAATAAAAAAAGATATAAACGTTGTTCTCTTTTGACTCAAAAATAAATCAACTTTTTTTTTGGAGTCAAACAAGATTAACTTCAGACGGTCTGCTTTGACTCCAAAATCACAAGACATTTTAGCATTCTAATTTTGAGTCAAACCGGGCTATCTTACAAATAAATGAGTTTGACTCCAAAATCACAAGACATTTTAGCATTCTAATTTTGAGTCAAACCGGGCTATGTTACAAATAAATGAGTTTGACTCAAAATATCACAAGACATTTTAGCATTCTAATTTTGAGTCAAACCGGGCTATGTTACAAATAAATGAGTTTGACTCAAAATATTTGACTCGAAAAGTGGGCAACATTTTCAGTAAAAATCAGACAAAATATAAATAATCCTTTTTGATACAAAAATTATTGTTAAAATCAGTACTTTTATTTTGAGTCAAATTCGGACATTTTACAGATAACCTGGTTGTTTCTTGTAACAAACCTGTGTTGATTTTGGAGTCAAAACCGGACAATTCATGTTTGTGTGTCCGCATGCGTACGTGTGCACGTGCGTTTATTGCATGTGTGCATGCGCTTCGGTGTGCGCGTGTACGTGTGTGTGAAATCTTGATTAGTCACAATGTTAGTCTCATAACCTCTATCACTCATACACAGACACACACACACACTCAGACGCACACACTCACATATACGCGCGCACACAAATACACACACGCGCTTGCGCGTGCGCACGCACGCACACTGTCAGGGTGGGTGATGGGATTCGTGGAGCTGAAGACAAATGACGTAAGAATGTTAATTGAAGTCAGTAGGTCTTCCGCGATTGTCCGCCCTGTCATGTCTTTGAAGTGAACGTGACACGCCGTAACTGGGTAGGAATAGAAGAACGGACGGGATGATTTTTGTTTTTGACTGTTGTAACTTTGTATCACGCGCTTTAACGGGTGTCTTGGGAACAGTAAAAGGCTAACGGTATGGTTTTTGTTTGTTTTAAGAAATAAAAATATATTGTTATTTAGCTTTTTTCTGTTGGACACGCGAGTGTTTGTGTGTGATATGTCTTTGCGAGCATGCGTGCATGCATGCGTGTTCGCCTGAATGCATACATGCGTGCGCATATGCGTGTTTATGTGCATGAGTGTTTGCGTGCGTGTGTGCATATTCGCGTGCGTGATTTCTTGCGTGCGCATGCGCGTATTTGCGCGTGTGTGTGCTTGTGCAGGTAGGAACTAGTCGCACACACACATATACGCATGCACGCACGCACTAATACGCGCATGCGCACGCACGCGAATATGCACACACAGACACACACACGCACGTACACACACACACACACACACGCACGTACACACACACACACACACACACACACACACACACACACACACACACACACACACACACACACACACACAGAGGGAGGGATCGGTTGACAGGCTGGTAACAAAAGAAAAGAAGGAATGTGTATGCAAATTGCGGGACAGTTGGCCTACAATGAGTTTCTGAGCCTCCGCGTGGTGTCTTTAAAGTAGGCTGGACACCAATTGACAATTTTACGATGAGCGAGATAAGAGTCAATTACGAGTGCAGGCAACAGAGCAGATAGCTTAATTTATTCTGTCCTAGCTCCTTTGTCGGCTTAGCGCTAGTGGGCAGAGGACCTCAACAAGGTATCAAAGGGTACCGCGCAGTGGCCTAGGAATGTCACACATCTCCGCTATCCGTATCGGTACTTGTTACTGAAGGCATGATCAAAGATAGGCCAAGCCATGTCAGTCGACGAAGAGAGAGAGAGAGAGAGAGAGGGGGGGGGGGGGGGGGGGGAGTTGTGCGAGTTGTAGTAGAAAAACTGAAATATTCTTTAAAATAAATGAATAGGCAGATAGATAGACAGATACATAAAATGTTATATATTTTTTTATGAACGATCCGAGATAGTGATGTTCTTATAAGAGTTTGTCTTAGTCATTTTAAAAAATAATAATAAAGTGATGCGCGAATTATAGTTAGTTCCTAATCATTGTAATTTATATTTTAAGTTATTGCTATTCTGAGGATTAGGTACTGAAAAAGCAGGAAAGTCCCTAGTTTTTAAACGATAAAGATGGAAAGCCAGAATTATGGCTTTTGCTTTCGGTTTTTATGAACAATTAACGAGTTTCTTTCGATCGTTGCATAGACTACCCATTAAATTATTTTTTAGTGGTAGGAAAGGGGAGGGGTGGAGGGCGGGGTAGACAGAAGTAGGCGTGGGGGTAGTGGGGAGAGAGAGAGAGAGAGAGAGAGAGGGAAAGAGAGAGAATTGTGTGAATAATGTAACGACATTAAGGTAACAACAATTGCTTGAATATTTGCAGGAATTATATTTATTATGTTCTAGTCATATATAAGAAATAAACACGGTACAATCCCATGCCATGTTTCAAAACAAGAGGAGATCCTTACCCCACTCCCCTCTAAAATCAATATTTTGACTAGGATCAGAGACTAAAAAATCATCATAAGTCCCTTAAAAGTAAAGACAATTGCCTGAAACTTTGCAGGGATAACGTTTATTATGTTGTTGTCAAATAAAGCAAATAAACAAGATACAATCCCTTGCCATATTTTAACACAAGAGGAAACACCTACTCTACCCCCCTCTAAAATCAATATTTTGGCTACGAGCATAGACTAAAATAATCATAAGTCCCTTACAAATATCGACAATTGTGCGAAACTTTACAGGAATAATGTTTATTATGATCTTGTCATATACAAGAAACAAACAAGATACAATCCCTTGCCAGTTTTGAAATCAAAGGGAAATACATATCCACCCCCCCTCTAAAATCAATATTTTGACTACAATCAGAGACTAAAATAACCATAAGTCCCTTAAAAGTAACGACAATTGCCTGAAACTTTGCAGGCATAACGTTCATTATGTTCTTGGCATATAAAGCAAATAAACAAGATACAATCCCTTGTCATTTTTTAACACAAGAGGAAAAACCTAACCTACCCCCCTCTAAAATCGATATTTTGACTACGTGCAGAGACTAAAATCCTCATAAGTCCCTTAAAAGTATCAACAATTGTCTGAAACTTTGCAGGAATAATGTTTGTTGTGTTCTTGTCATATAAAGCAAATATACAAGACACAATCCCTTGCCATATTTTAACACAAGAGGAAACACATACCCTACCCCCCTCTAAAATCAATATTTTGACTACGAGCAGAGACTAAAATCATCATAAGTCCCTTAAACGTACCGACAATTGCCTGAATTTTTGCAGGAATAATATTTAGTATGTTCTTGTCATATAGCACAAATAAAAATACAAGGTACAATCCCATTGCCATTTTGTAACACAAGAGGAAAGACCTACCCTACCCCCCTCTACAAACAATATTTTGACTACAATCAGAGACTAAAATCATCATAAGTCCCTTAAAAGTAACGACAAATGCCTGAAACTTTGCAGGAATAATGTTTGTTATGTTCTTGTTATATAAAGCAAATAAACAAGATACAATCCCTTGCCATATTTTAACACAAGAGGAAACACCTATCCTACCCCCCTCTAAAATCAATATTTTGACTACGAGCAGAGACTAAAATCATCACAAGTCCCTTAAAATTATCGACAATTGTTTGAAACTTTACAGGAATAATGTTTGTTATGTTCTTGTTATATGCAACAAATAAACAAGATACAATCCCTTGCCATTTTTGAAAACAAAAGGAAATGCATATCCCACCCCCCTCTAAAACCAATATTTTGACTACGATCAGAGACTAAAAGCATCATAAGTCCCTTAAAAGTACCGATAATTGCCTTAAACTTTGCAGGAATAATATTATAGTATGTTCTTGTTATATAACACAAATAAAAAAGGTACAATCCCATGCCACCTAACACACTCCCCTCTAAAATCAATATTTTGACTACGATCAGAGACTAAAATCATCATAAGTCCCTTAAAATTAACAACAGTTCCCTGAAACTTTGCAGGAATAACGTTTATTATATTCTTGTCATATAAAGAAAACAAACAAGATACAATCCCATATCATGTTTAAACCCAAGAGAAAATACTTACCCCCCCCCCCATCTAAAATCAAAATTTGGATTATGGAAATAACTTACACCAACCCCATCTAAATCAATTTGGAAATACAATTATAGAGAGGCATTGTAACAAAAAGAATTCCTTATAACTGGGAGTTCTATTAAAACATTCAGACAGTATGCGTGTGCACACACACACACACACAAAATGATTACAACCTGTCTACACAAACTCATATAAAAAACATGTAACACACCCCCCCCCCCCCCCCCCCACCCCCCCCCCCGCACACCCCCCGTCACAGACAGACACACGCACACAGTGGCTTGTACACCCACAAATGCAGGCACTGCATTTCAGCACAATATTAAATGTAAGAATGTGACCAAACAACCACAGCTTACACAGTGAGAGTTGAGATGTGTGCCTTGTTTCTTACTGACTCCGTATGTGCGTGAATCAGATTGAAAACAGAAGGGAAATATTAGTGATCTAACTTCACATCATGGTCTCTTTTGACCGTATTTTATTTCTATATACTCATAAAAAAAAATTCGAATCAAACCCATTTATCTGAAAGTTATTCCGTTTTTACCCCAAAATATAGACCTTGCAATACCAAAACAATTTGAGTCAAAAGGGCCCAAGTTTTAGTTGGTCCGGTTTGACCCAAAATGTTGAGGCCACCAAATGTGACCAATTTCGTGTCAAAACGGACTATCTAACAAAAATGTCAAATACTCCATTGTTTGTATTCTAAATAACTCCCAAATTGGCAATAACCTCTTTGAGACCCCAATACACCACCACTCCAAAATTCATGTAATTTGAAAGCTTAGATTTTTTACAGGAATTGTTCAAAACTTTAGAAGCGTTTTTCTCGAAACAGGCCTTTTCGAGTTAGTCTGTTTTGACTCCAAGCCATCGATATATAGATGGTGGGAACGATCCTGGAGGCAATGCCCGGAGGCAGTGCAACACCAAGAAAGTCCCAAATTTGTAGCGATACAGATGTGTATCATCAGTCTCCCCATGGGGATTTGTAAAAATAGTTCCCTCACCTTCTGGAAGTTCTGTGCTTGTAACTTCCTCTAATCTGCCACTCTCTATGACTCTGCCTTTTCCCTTTGCTTTCTGTCATCTACTATCTTTCTGACTTGTTGGCCCCATTCTCCTGCCTTTTTTTCAAAGAAATCTTCCGAGTAATTTTTCTCTTGAGCTCCTCCGAAATCGGAATGTGTCTGCTGTACGCTGCGGGGAGACCAGTGAAAACTGAAAACCGGACACATACGTACCTTACCCATTATGGCCATATGGCCTGGGAACGCTGAAGAAGAAGAAGAAGAAGAAAGTATTATCAGTGATCAACTCAACTCAACTCAAACAACTTTATTATCTCTTAGAGAGAAATTTAGTGTGGTGATGTCTGCGATTGACACAGTTAAAACAAGACATTATAATATACATTAAAAACAAGATGTGCTTCTAAAACATAAATGACAATACCATTAAATCAAAACACACATGATGATAATTATCACTTGAAAGCAAAACAGCAGTGCTTAAAACAAAATGTTGCCAATATTATAAAAATTTTAAAAAAAACCAGTACAGAAAATATTACCGTTTAAGATAAATCACTCTAATTATATAATTTTGAATGCACAACACACACACTGGACTTATTTATAACAAAACACGCATACTTTATATTTAAACAAAGTCATATATTATCATATTTACAAGTTAACATATCCACATAATTCATATAAAAAATGGATACGTGTGCACCTACTCAAACATATCCACACACAAACCAGCATAAATTATAGCAAATCCACAAAGAACAAACCCATGCCTACTGAAAGACACACACACCTGCGCGCGCGCATTGACCACACACACATACCCCCCCTCCCCCCCACCCACCCCCACACATACCGGTACACGCGCGAGAGCTAAGAGATTGTTGCTTGTTAAAATGTGTACCAATCTTAAAACGTATAGAAGCCTAATTAACTTTATTAAGACAGATATTGCACTTATTTATTTAACAAAGAAATGGACACGGGTACAAAACTGTTTCTACTTCTACAAGACTCATCAAGTCAGTATTATATATGGCAGTCAAGGGGCTGATCGTTTTTCGACCTCGGAAGATACTGAGGAGTTTGATAGTTGCCGTTGATTAACTATGATGAATATGTTCTTCAAGACATTGCGAGTTTAGTCCTGCATTTTGTTAAAATTACTTTTAAAAAACAAAACATTTTTAGACTTGAAAAGAACGAAGATACGAGGTTTTGGTCCTTAACTAGATCTGAATTTGGGACTTGCAAGTTTTTCTTCTATTTTCACAACCTCATTTACCCCAGATAGAAAGTCGTTAGAGATACGAGCTTTTGGTGGAAGGTGGTGGGAAAAATTAGAGAGCTGACTATGCATCTAACCATTAGAGGTGGGGGGAAAAACCGGTTTGAACCGAAAAACTGGTGCTGAATTTTCGCTGTTCGAAAAACCGGTTCGAGTTCCTGTGAACCTGTTTTTAACTGCAAACTGAAAGTAAGTTTTTATTAGAATTAGATTAACGCATTCTTTTCGAAAAACAACACTGATTCTCAGCGCAGATTGGGTGTTTGTAAACCAAGAGTAGCTGTTTCTAGTTTGTGGTGGTGTATGGCTTTGACTTTGACTCAGTGTTGAGTTGAGTGTGTGCGTGTCATAAGTCATAAGTTTCTTTATTGTGCGTGTGTGTGTGCGCGCGTGCGTGTGTGTGTGTGACTATTCTGACAAATAAATGTGTTTGCATAGGTGAAACTAGTTATGCGAGTACGGGATTTAAAAAAAACCGGTTCGAAGAGGGTAAACCGGTTTAGAACCGGTTCAGATTTTTGAACCGGTGTCACGATAAATAAGTAGCTGCCATGAAATATCTACCTCACATGCGAACTATAGCCATCCTAACCCTAACCCTATACCTAACCACGGAAAGAACCAAGAAATAGAGCAGGAGGGTGTAAATCTACATATTTGCCGAGAAATCGATGTACAAAGCCATGCACTGAGTTTCGTAAAATTCACAATGGCGGACAAACGAACAATTCTGATTGGCTAGGCGCCGGCTAGGCCTACTTATTTCATGAGGTAGGATATTCTCTTCACACCGGTTCTCAACTCCACTAACCGTTTCCGTGGTTGTTTCCCTGCGCAGTTCGCGGTGGTGCTGCGCGGCAACCAGAAGCTGAGCGTGAAGGCGGGGGAGCACACAGGACCTCGGTTTATCGTCTCATCCAAAAGACTCCACGTTCCGACCGTTAAGGCCTAGTGCAAAGTGAGAGGAAAAATCCCCTGTACCCAGGTTCGAACTCGGGTTTACTTGACACGAAGCGAAAGCGCTACCACTGTGCCGCTCTACACTGACTCTGTATCTAACCGTTGCCGTTGTCGTTTCCCTGCGCAGTTCGCGGTGGTGCTGCGTGGCGACCAGAAGCTGAGCGTGAAGGCGGAGGAGCTGGTGGTGGGCGACATCGTGGAGTGCAAGTTCGGGGACCGCGTGCCGGCCGACCTGCGCGTCATCACGGCCCACAGCTTCAAGGTGGACAACTCCTCCCTGACTGGCGAGTCGGAGCCCCAGACCAGGACCGCCGAGTTCACCCACGACAATCCTCTGGAGACCCGCAACATCTGCTTCTTCTCCACCAACGCTGTGGAAGGTGAGAGCAGTTTGAATGGTATTATATCCCACCCCCCCTGTCTGTCTTTCTCTCTCTCTCTCTCTCTCTCTCTCTCTCTCTCTCTCTCTCACCCACGACAATCCTCTGGAGACCCGCAACATCTGCTTCTTCTCCACCAACGCTGTGGAAGGTGAGAGCAGTTTGAATGGTATTATATCCCACCCCCCCACCACCCCTGAAGGTGGAGTGTGGCTGCCCACATCCATCAATCAATCAATCAAAATTGATTGTCTTTAAAACGTAAAGAAATTATTTTGTCTGGCATGCACATAAAGCACACATATAAACACAGAAATGATAAGACATGCATGTAATATACAGTAAATCATCTGAGCAACAATGCAATATAAAACACTTGGAAGTACACACGCACGCACGCACACGCACACACACACACACACACACACACACACACACACACACACACACACACTTATTCTATTCTTGATTCTGTTTGCAAATGTTTATTAAGTAGTTCACTTAGTGTGTATCTTTAACATTGTTAATTGTTCGGTTATATTCTTTAAGTGTACGTTTAGGCAATTGTCGCGGTGTGGTGATGAAAACCGGCGACAATATACGGTGATGGGACGAATCGCTAACCTGAATAATCGTCATCATCATCATCATTGTCGTCGACAGTATTGTAGTAATCTTTTTGATCGTAATTACTCTTTTTTCCAGGCAATTGTCGCGGGGTGGTGGTGAAAACTGGCGACAACACGGTGATGGGACGAATCGCTAACCTGGCATCCGGCTTGGAAGTGGGTGACACACCCATCGCTAAGGAGATCGCCCACTTCATCCACATCATCACCAGCGTGGCTGTGTTCCTCGGAGTCTCCTTCTTCGTCATCGCCTTCGCCCTCGGTTACTACTGGTTGGACGCCGTCATTTTCTTGATCGGCATCATCGTGGCCAACGTTCCCGAGGGACTGCTGGCTACTGTCACTGTGAGTTCTTTGTTGTTATTCATTATTACATTATTGTTATAAGTAGTAGTAGTGCTAGTAGTAGTAGTATTGTAGATTCATCAGGTTGGACGCTGTCATTTTCTGTTCCCGAGGGACTGCTGGCTACTATCACTGTGAGTTCTTTGTTGTTATTCATTATTACATTATTATTATAAGTAGTAGTACTAGTAGTATTGTGGATACTTCTGGCTGAATGCCGTCATTTTCTTGATCGGCATCACCGTGGCCAACGTTCCCGAGGGACTGCTGGCTACTGTCACTGTGAGTTGTTACTGGTAATAATTGTTGCTCTTATTCATTATCACATTATTATCAAAAGTGGTAGTAGTATTGAGGATTCTTCAGGTTGGACGCCGTCATTTTCTTGATCGGCATCACAGTGGCTAACGTTCCCGAGGGGCTGCTGGCTACTGTCACTGGGAGTTATTACCTGTTGTTCTTATTCATGATCACATTATTATCGAAAGTGGTAGTAGTATTGAGGATTCTTCAGGTTGGACGCCGTCATTTTCTTGATCGGCATCATCGTGGCTAACGTTCCCGAGGGGCTGCTGCATGGTTACTGTCGGTGTTACTGTGAGTTATTACTATTAGTCTTCTTCTTCTTCTTCCTCGATCACTCAGACAGTCTCCTGTCATACGAGCACAGACGCCCTAACTAGGAAACGGTTAGGCCCCAGCATGTCCAGTCTTCGGCCGGGGAAAATCTTTGTAAGAATGTCTATGACAAAAGGCAGGAGATTGGACCAGCTAAGGCAGAAAGATAGCACATGACAGGAAGCAAAGGGAAAAGGCAGAGTCAAAGAGTGTGACATATTAGAGGATGTTACAAGCACTGAACTTCCAGAAGGTGGGGGAGCTATTTGTATGAAGACCCCCCCGACCCCTTTGTATTCTCACAGGGGGAAATGAGAGTGTTTAAATTCTTCTTATATTATTATTTCCCCCCTCTGCTGTGCCTGACGCTGACAACCAAGTGCAGGCCTCCAAGAACTAACTGCCTCGAGAAGAACTTCCTGGGGTGTCTTTCTTAAAAATAGTTCCCCCACCTTCTGGAAGTTATGTGCTTGTAACTTCCTCTAATCTGCCACTCTCTTTGACTCTGCCTTTTTCCTTTGCTTTTTGTCATCTACTAATCTTTCTGACTAATTGGCCGATCCATTCTCCTGCCTTTTTAAAAAAAACAATCCTCCAAATAATTTTTCTCCTTTGAGCTCCTCCGAAATCAGAATGTGTCGGCTGTACACAGCGGGGAGACCAGTGAAAACTGAAAACCGAAAACCGGACACATATGTACCTTACCCATTATGGCCATATGGCCTAGGAATGCCGAAGAAGAAGAATAACAGGTGTTTTACACATGTTTTCACAGGTGTAACTTGTTCTATTTTTCCCTCCCCCAGGTGTGCCTGACGCTGACAGCCAAGCGCATGGCCTCCAAGAACTGCCTGGTGAAGAACTTCAGGTGTTTATAACAGGTATCTTGTTCTATTTTTCCTCCCCCAGGTGTGCCTGACGCTGACGGCCAAGCGCATAGCCTCCAAGAACTGCCTGGTGAAGAACTTCAGGTGTTTATAACAGGTATCTTGTTCTATTTTTCCTCCCCCAGGTGTGCCTGACGCTGACAGCCAAGCGCATGGCCTCCAAGAACTGCCTGGTGAAGAACCTGGAAGCGGTGGAGACCCTTGGCTCCACGTCCACCATCTGCTCGGACAAGACGGGCACCCTGACCCAGAACCGCATGACCGTGGCCCACATGTGGTTCGACGGGCGCATCGTGGAGGCAGACACCAGCGACGACCAGTCCAGTGAGTTGTGACGATGATGACGATATGATGGTGACGATGATGATGATGATGATGATGGTGATGTTGATGATAATGATGATGATAATGAATGATGGTGATGATAATTATGATGATGATGATGGTGATGACAATGATGTTGATGATCATGATGATGACGAGGAGGAGGAGGAGGATTATGATGATGGTGGTGGTGATGATGATGACGAGGAGGAGGAGGAGGATTATGATGATGGTGGTGATGATGACGATGTTGATAGTGATGATGATGATGATGGTGATGAGGATGAGGAGAATGGTGATGATGATGGTGATGATAATTAAAATGATGATGATGGTGATGATGATGATGATCGTGATGGTGTTAATGAGGATGATGATGAGTACATTCCCTTGACTGAATTTCGTAAGCTTCTCTGTGGTTGGCCAGTTACGTCCAATGGCAATGCACCATTTTCATGCTTTCGGAACCTTACTTCCTCGATGTTATTTTGAAGGAGGATTTGGATGTTTTCAAAGCTATTCATGAAATGTTTCATCTTCAACCTCGAAAATTCAGGCATGAAAGAGTTCCGCTTTTCGCGGAAAATCCGCGTAAATTTGTGAAAACTTCTGTGAAAAAAAAAAAATTCCGCGTAAATGACCGATCTTGCCTTATATATGTACAAGTCTGTATTTGGCGATTCTCAAACTGGTTAACCGGAAGTCGCTTTAGCTCACTCGCTTGAAAGTTGTGCGAAGGAAGGCGAGATGAGTATCTCTCGCTCACGAAAAGCAGCGTTTTTAGTTGAAAATGAGTGTGGAAGGCTATTTGAGCCAAGGAAATGTTCGGACCCCCTCCTCGCTGAATGAAATTTGTGACGTGAGGTAGGTGGTCTAAAACGTCGCATAGCCCCCCCCCCCCCCCCCCCCCCCCCCAAACGTCGGACGATATGTGAAAATCCGTGTGGAAGGATTTGTGCTAGGCTGAAAAGAATTTCATTGTTTGAAGCTTGAAAGTTGTTTGCGTGGAATTTTTTTTGCGGGGGAACGTTTGTATCCCCCCCCCCTGAACAAAACTACCGACGTGAGGTGAAAATCCGGGTGGAAGGATTTCTCTGACGAAATGTTTTCCTCTTTTTTTTATCTCCATCGACTTTCATGCCTGAAAATTATGCATGATGTATAATGTATTACATCACACCACGGATATAAGAAAGAGGAGATCGACAAAGGATGCCTACACAAGTTTGACAGGGCTTGCCTCGATGAAACTGTGTCGGACAGTAATATATCGGTGTAGGCGAGCCGCCCAAAAAAATTGATGTCGCAGGCAAAATTTTGTTTGAGTACTTTGACTATGCCGTCTTTGACTATTGGCCACTGCAACTAGGGTTATTGACGCCCTTGACAGTGAGAGTTAAGCCCTTGTTGGTCAGTATCCAAAAGGGCATTCATTCTTGCAAGCGGCAGCCATTTAGTGGCCCCCAAATAGGGTTATTGGCGAGAGTTATACCCTTGTTTGGTCAGTACTCCAGCGTCTACCAAGGGCATTCACTCTTGCAAAAGGTGGTTGTTGCAGACCTGCCAACCTTTCCACTTTGAGCGGAATTTCTTCCGCTCAGACATTTCTTCCGCCCTTCCGCTCAAGTCCATAAAATTCCGCTTTCAAAACTTTAAAAAAATTGTTTTTTTGAACACACAAATTCATTGTCTTATATACAGAGCAGCACAGCTGCTGTGCGTATAGCCGACTTTCCACGTTCCGTTTGCGCACTTCCGTCAAAATGGCGATTGCCACATCGATGTGTGTGAGACTCTGGGGAGAAAGGAAAGAGAATAGACCAATATTTCTGCCAAGATTACATGGAAAAGTATCTGTGTATTCAGAGATCAAGAAAGTGTGCATCATGCTTGATTTATGATGTGCTCACTACACTTAAAAGTCTCCTATGGAGGGTGTCAACACATCAAATGCCACATAATCGAAACTGCAAACTCCCAGACTTCGTCTTCCACCGTTACCGACTTTTTCAAGCCAATGGAAGGAACGTTCAAAGGAGAACAAAGATAAACTTGAATTGATTCATAATCTTCCTTCCAAGGTGTTATTATTTGAGTCATCTATGGCACCAACCGTCTTGGTCTGCCCAAATAAAAAGGGCTGAGGAACAAACCAGAAGCTTCAATTGTGTTAGGAATAGTTGTGACACTTCCTGACAATACTAGTTTTAAACAAGACAAGTTCACAAGGATGAAAACTGCTTGCTTCAAATTATGTTTTTGCGCAAAAGGTAAGATGCCGCGTCAACATTCCTCTTAGCTCCCAAACATTCCTCTTTCCTGCTACAAATATTCCTCTTTGGTCTGTTAGGGGGTCGGCAGGTCTGTAGTTGCAGTGGCCAATACCATCGGCACGTTTTGTTTTGTTTGGGGCACTCTCGTATCCCTGCATATTGTGTAATGCGGGTCATGGTCGATGTGTGCAACGATAAAGTGTTTACACGCGTTGATGCGCAGGGCTCCCAATCGTCCCGCAGAACAAGGGGTCCCATGGACTCCTTCACTTACAGTACAGAGGGTCCTAGAGGTTGGGGGATAGAGGGTCCCAGTGGCGCTGCGAATGCGAAAGATAATTTTTCTAGCGCATCCCTGGAACCCCCTGCACATTCTTTCAGAGGGTCCTTGAGAATTTTGGTACTTCATAGACCCCCAAATGGGGGTCCCTGGGAGCCCTGATGCGTTTCGGATGCCACATACAGTCGCAGTGATGTTGCATGGATGGGCCCTAGCTGGCAATTTTATACTGCGCGATATTGTGCTGATATGTTTGTGATGCGCTGGTTATATGCGCATACTAATTATGTGCTAATATGCTTTAACCCGTTCACCGCCAATGTCGCATTTATGCACCACAATGGTTTAACACCCATGTCACTAAAAGCCATCAAATCAGGGCCTGTTATCCAAAGACCCTATTTTTCTTAAGTTTGGGAGGTAAGGATAGGGCCTAATGTTAGACATGTCATAGAGGAATTCACAACATCAGGGTTGTTGTTTGCCATCGGCCTTCGGCGATTCGCCGAAAATTACAAAAAATGTCCTAAAAGTCAACCGTCCTGCCGGCCCAGACTGGGCCGAAGGTTTGATTACCATATCGGCATGAGTATGTCCGTTTTTTTTATGAACAACGAAGTGTATCCGTTTTTTTATGAACAACGAAGTGAAACAAAGTTTGCTTGCACCGCATGTGACCGAGATCAAAAAGCTAACTTTGTCGCGTCATGATTTTGCTAGCACAAGGCCAATTGCCTCGTGAGAGTTGCTTCCCTTGCTGCTTATGGCGGACGTTTGCCACACCGTAGTGTGAGTCTGTGTGATCTTGTCGTCCTTTAGCGTCAGTGTTTCACTGGTTTTTGATTGAAATGCCTCCCAAAAAGAAGACAAAACTTATAAGCGGGCAGTCGCTACTTTCGTGCTTGGGATGGGGCAAAAAAACGCAAAGTCTAGGCTGTCAGTGTTGACAGATCTGGACAGAGCCAGATGACCGAGAGAATCTGAGGAAAAAAAATGAAGTGATCCGACAGTTAAAAAACAAATCAAATTCATTGTCATTGAGAGTTTATGTTGACCGAGTGAGAGGGCCTAAAATTGTTGAAATTGGCCTAAGGTTTTGTGGCTGTTTAGGCCAAATGGCCTAAAGTGAAAATTTCTAGCACCATCTCTGCAACATTGATAATTTTTGTTCTCTACTCCCAGTTAAGTTTAATGCTATTTTTGGGGGGTGAAAAATGGCTGGCGGCGAAAGGGTTAATGTGTGTTAGACGCCACATGCAGTCACTACATGGATAATAATAATAATAATAATAATAAATAAAGCTTATAAAGCTCTTCGATGAAGAATTCATCCTCAGAGCGCTTTACAAAAAAAATATAAAGTAGAAGAAAACATTAGTACAAAACATTAAGAAGCATAGCAATAATAATTTAGCAACTATTTAACAATATTAAAGTAAAATTTTTAAAAAAGCTCGCACACTCCTGAAGCACTTGAACACTATGGTACAAATGCACCAGCTAGGGATGAGAACATTACGTATGTGACCCTTTTTGATTGCCCCGGCTACGTGGGCAGCCACACTACGACTTCGGAGGAATGCTGTGGAATAGTGTGCTACTGTGTTTGCAATGCGCTGGTTATATGCATATTCTAATGATGTGCTGATATGCGTTTCAGACGCCACATACAGTCGCTACAAGGATCGACCCTGGCACGCAATCTATGCTGTGGAATATTGTGTTATTGTGTTAGCAATGCGCTGGTTATATGCGTATTCTAATGATGGGTTAATATGCGTTAATGCGTTTCAGACGCCACATACAGTCGCTACATGGATGACCCCTGGCACGCAATCTATGCTGTGGAATAATGTGTTATTGTGTTTGCAATGCGCTGGTTATATGCATATTCTAATGATGCGTTTCAGACGCCACATACAGTCGCTACATGGATAACCCCTGGCACGCAATCTATGAGCACTGTGGAATAATGTGTTATTGTGTTAGCAATGCGCTGGTTATATGCGTATTCTAATGATGCGTTAATATGTGTTTCAGACGCCACATACGGTCCCACTGATGCTACCTGGATGGCCTTAGCTCGCATTTCTATGCTGTGCAACCGCGCCGAGTTTAAAGGGAATCAGGACAATGTTGCCATCTTGAAGAGGTGTGTGTGTGTAGTATGTGTGTAGTGTGTGTGTGTATGTGGTGTGTTAGTGGTGTAGTGTGTTTGTGTTAGTGGTGTGTTTGTAGTGTGGTGTGTGTGTGTTAGTGGTGTGTGTGTAGTGTGTTTGTGTTAGTGGTGTGTTTGTGTTTGTAGTGTAGTGTGTGTGGTGTGTTTGTAGTGTATATGTGTGTGTGGTGTGGTGTGTGTGTGTGTTTGTAGTGTGTGTGTGTATAGAGTGTGTGTGTAGTGTGTTTGTGTTAGTGGTGTGTTTGTAGTGTAGTGTGTGTGTGTAGTGTGTTAGTGGTGTGTTTGTAGTGTAGTGTGTGGTGTGTGTTTGTATAGTGTGTGGTGTGGTGTGTGTGTTGTGTGTGTGTGGTGTGTTTGTGTGTAGTGTGTGTGTATGTAGTGTGTGTGTGTGTGTGTGTAGTGTGTGCGTAGTGTGTATTGGTGTGTGTGTGTGTTTGTGTGTAGTGTATGTGTATGTAGTATGTGTGTGTGTGTAGTGTGTGCGTAGTGTGTATTGGTGTGTGTGTGTGTGTGTGTGTTGTGTAGTGTGTGTGTGTGAGAGAGGAGAATGTGGTGGGGGTAGGGAAGAGAGAGAGGGAAAAAGAGAGACAGAGAGAGAATGAGTGTCTGTATGTGGATAGATGTGAGTGTGCACATGCATGATTATGTGTTGTGTAGTGTGTGTTTGTGCATGCGCATAAATGTTTGTGAGTGTGTGTGTGCATATATGCATGCATGCATGTTTATGTTATTCAAATATGTTATTGTTTTAAGTGATTTACATGTGATTTTATGTCAATTTGTTCTGCTCCCATATCTTATGGTGTTTTTTTATGCTAGGTATGTGTGCACGCCGAACAATATTTTTCTTCTATTGGAAGACAATAAATATTTGATTACATGGAATACAATGTTATATTTCAAAGGTATTTGTGAGAAATTCCTATCGGATGGAAATCTGTTTAATCTGGAACAGACGCATAGTGGATATATATAAAGATGGTGGGAACGATCCTGGAGGCAATGCCAGGAGGCAGCGCAACACCAGTAAACGTCTAATGAAAGCTAGAAGGTCCTATCACCCTTCTGCATTCCTTTTATGGCGGTGCCTTCTGCATTAACTCATTCGCATCGCAACGATTTTGAATTATTCAAAAAAAAAAACTCACAAATCACTCCAGCCATACACACAAACAAAACATACATAAACAAAAGGAGAAATGAAAGAAGATTACAGGTTTTTACTTCAGGTTTAGACATAGGCAAGTGGTAGATCAGACTTTTCTATATATAGACTTTATATAGAATAACTCTCTACACAGATTGGTTTCCCCCACAACAAAAGCAAAGTTAGAGGAGGTCTAACTCTAAGGGAGCGAAGCGAGTTTAGAAGTGACCAAGGTATTGTGTGCACACATATTTACTTGCCTTGAAGCAAATGCATCGAATTGACAGTTATCTATTAATTCCGGACATATATGACTTGAATGAGTTAACATGCCCCTCGAATGTTTTCCACCCTTTGCAGAGAGTGCAACGGCGACGCCTCGGAGTCGGCCCTGCTGAAGTGCTCCGAGCTGTCCATCGGCAAAGTCACGGAGTTCCGACGCCTCAACAAGAAAGTTATGGAGATCCCCTTCAACTCCACCAATAAATATCAGGTAAGCGGCAGAGGAAAACCGCATGCACGCATATAAATGCGACCCAGCACCACCTAAAGGGACATTAACCCAATGGCTCCCGACCATTCGAACCGAGAATCGATCCCAGTCCCCCGAGACAAGGGCATTAACTCTGAACGTCACACCAAATCTTTTCAATAAGAAATTCACCCAGAATAAAGTCTAACTCACATTTCATTTCTGAAAGAAGCATATTGAATAGCAATGATGATATTATTATTCCGAAGCTAACACACTGTCACACAACAAACCATGAATTGGAATTTAAAAAAATCCGTAATGGCGCTCCGAGCATCGCGCCGAGTCAATACTGCGCACGTCACGTGGAAAGAAGGAAAAGAATTTGGGGTCACTTCGAAAAATCCGTTCAAAAAGACTAGTGGGTGCTTTCCCTTGCTGTAAGAACCAAAAACGGACCACTGAGAGTCGGGAAAAGGAAGCACTAACTTAGTATATTGCATTTTGGGTAGGGAGAAAGTGAAAGTGAAACTACTAGACCTGGCGTTCAGCGGGCGCAATCGGCGTCATCGGGCACCAGGGAAGAAAAGAAATCGGGCGGATTTCAGTTCTGCAGCCTTGAGAGGGTTAAGTCGCTGGGTTTAGTTTCTCACAACAGGCTTGCAAATTCAAAAATCTCGTTTCTTTTGTCAATTTTGAGTGTTTTCGTGTTTTCTACCTTCTGTATCTTTCATATAATAATGCTTATATAGCGCGTAATCTTGCTAAGCAACTCGAAGCGCTTTTCACTCGCCATTCGTGCAAACATTTCCAACAGACTGGTTCACGTATCCTCACCATGCATCTCTATGAAAAGGAGTACATTAGAGAATGCACCCCCCACCCCAACCATCCCCCAGGCCCGTAAACCCACACATGCTTAACATGTTCTCCAATGCACACACCCTTGCTCGTTTAATATTCGCTTGCACGCACATTCACACATATGTTTTTTTGTACATTCTAGTCACGGAGACTTAACCTCTGTGAAATTCGGGCTGCTCTCCCCTGTAGAGAGCGTCGCAGCAAGCGCGGCGCCTATCCTTTTTTTTTGGGGGGAGGGGGGTGCAGGGGGAGGGCAGTCTTGGGAAACCTGGCTATCAATTTGGTCATACAAGGCTGTGTGATTGACTGGTTGATGAAACTGACTCGCTATTGACTGACTGGCTGATGAAACTGACTCGCTGTTGACGGACTGGCTGATGAAACTGACTCGCTGTTGACGGACTGGTTGACGAAACTGACACACTGTTGATGGACTGGCTGATGAAACTGACTCGCTGTTGACGGACTGGCTGATGAAACTGACTCGCTGTTGACGAAACTGACGGACTGGCTGACGAAACTGGCTCGCTGTTGACGGACTGGCTGATGAAACTGACTGGCTGATGAAACTGACTCGCTGTTGACAGACTGAAACTGACTCGCTGTTGACGGACTGGCTGATGAAACTGACTCGCTGTTGACGGGCAGGGCGTCTCTCGAAATGTGACGGACTGGTTGACGAAACTGACTCACTGTTGATGGGCAGGGCGTCTCTCAAAATGTGACGGACTGGTTGACGAAACTGACTCACTGTTGACGGGCAGGGCGTCTCTTGAAATGTGACGGACTGGTTGATGAAACTGACTCACTGTTGACGGGCAGGGCGTCTCTTGAAATGTGACAGACTGGTTGACGAAACTGACTCTCGCTGTTGACGGGCAGGTGTCGATTCACGAGACGGACGACCCCAACGACCCGCGCTACCTGGTGGTGATGAAGGGCGCTCCGGAGAGGATCATGGACCGCTGCTCCTGCATCCTGCTCAACGGCAAGGAGCAGCCTCTGGACGACAACTTCCGCGAGGCCTTCAACGCCGCCTACCTCGAGCTGGGGGGGCTGGGAGAGAGAGTGCTGGGTATGTCATAATATTGATGGTAATGACAATGCTTCTCCTTCTTCTTCTAATGCACCTGTTTACGCTGGACGACAACTTCCGCGAGGCCTTCAACCCCGCCTACCTCGAGCTGGGAGGGGCTGGGAGAGAGAGTGCTGGGTATGTCATGACATTGATGGTAATGACAATGCTTCTCCTTCTTCTAATGCACACCTGTTTACGCTGGACGACAACTTCCGTGAGGCCTTCAACCCCGCCTACCTCGAGCTGGGGGGGGGGCTGGGAGAGAGAGTGCTGGGTATGTCATGACATTGATGGTAATGACAATGCTTCTCCTTCTTCTTCTAATGCACACCTGTTTACGCTGGACGACAACTTCCGCGAGGCCTTCAACCCCGCCTACAATGACAATGCTTCTCCTTCTTCTGCTGCGTTCCCAGGCCATATGGCCATAATGCGGCACACCTGCTTACTCTACTCTTTTCTCTTCAAAACTGAAAGAGGGAGGGAGGGAGGGGGGAGATAGAAAGGGGAGGAACAGCTGTTGGGCGACAATTTCTGCGAGGCTTTCAACGCAGCTTACTTATAGTACAGCTCGGCGGGACTGGAAGAGAGAGTGTTCGGTGAGAAAGAGAGAGAGAGAGAGAGAGAGAACTAAAACTAAAGAAAGCTAAAGTCAAGAATGAACAAATAAAATGCATGTATTGTGCAGGATGCTGTGACTACTACCTGCCGTCCGAGCAGTACCCTCCGGGCTTTGAGTTTGACCCTCAGGGGCCCAATGTCCCCATGGTTATTTTCACCGTTTACCTCTCTCTCTCTTTCTGCAGGATTCTGCGACTACTACCTGCCCTCAGAGCAGTCCCCCCTGGGCTTTGATTGACTTTGACCCTGAGGGGCCCAATGTCCCCATGGTTATTTTCATCGTTTACCCCTCCCTCTCTCTTTCGGCAGGATTCTGTGACTACTACCTCCCCTCCAAGCAGTTTGACCCTACGAGTTTGACCCTGAGGGGCCCAATGTCCCCATGGTTATTTTTTACTGTTTACCTGTCTCTCTCTTTCTGCAGGATTCTGCGACTACTACCTGCCCTTGGAGCAGTCGGCTTTGATTGAGTTTGACCCTCAGGGGCCCAATGTCCCCATGGTTATTTTCACCGTTTACCTCTCTCTCTCTTTCTGCAGGATTCTGCGACTACTACCTCCCCTCGGAGCAGTACCCCCTGGGCTTTGAGTTCGACCCCGAGGGTCCCAACTTCCCCCTCACTGGTCTGAGGTTCGTGGGCCTGATGTCCATGATCGATCCCCCTCGTGCCGCCGTGCCGGATGCCGTGGGTAAGTCAGTTGCCGCCGTGCCAATTTCAGACCTGTTTACTATCCCGAAAAAGTCAAATTACGGCTACGGAAAAAAAGAAGGGAAAATGTTTTCCTAAATTTAGGCCCAAACTGCCGATGCCCCCTGGTGACGAGTCAGGAGCACGACGAAAATGGTGTTTTACGTCCTCTTGGTCTGAATCGGACACATATGGGACATTTGTAAATACAAATATGGTGGGAACAACACTGGAGGCAATGCCTGGAGGCAGTGCAACACCAGTAAAGTCCCGATTTTTTATTAATACAGATAGCTGTAGCGGTAACCATGCCTCGGTTAAACCTCATCGGCTATGGCACCGCTACCAACGATGGCGAGTCAGGAGCAGAGAATTTTCTGTGGCTATATCACTGTTTCATAATTCGGTCTTTCGGGGTTATCTTTCCCTACTGTCTCATCTTGAAGTCGGTTTGGGGTAGTTCCGGTTCAAAATTAGAATTAAAAAAATGGAAGTTACCTACCTTCAACAACAACTATATTTTGTTCTTGTCTTCAAGTCTTGGGGTATTGATGTGGTCGTATCAAGTAAACAAATAAGAACATAACTGTTTATAGTCAACGAATGTAAACACTTTAAGAAAGAAACATGAAACAGGACTTAATATTATTAAATCTACAAACTGATAACTGAGCAATTAAGCACCCCTCTGTTTCAATTATGGAGCAGCCATGCCGTGTTTACAGCATTTCCTAACCGGAACTAAATGTCCTAACGGGCACACAACTCATCTGTTACTTCCGTTTTCATTTCGAAACAGTGCTATATATACTACTAGTTCCTGACGGGCAAGGGCGATAATCTTAAGTAGGGGGCGTTCGCATATCAGGTCACGAGACAGGGGCAGAGAATTTTCTGTGGCTATATATACTACTAGTTCCTGACAGGCAAGGGCGATAATCTTAAGTAGGGGGCGTTCGCATATCAGGTCACGAGACAAGGGGCAGAGAATTTTCTGTGGCTATATATACTACTAGTTCCTGACGGGCAAGGGCGATAATCTTAAGTAGGGGGCGTTCGCATATCAGGTCACGAGACAAGGGGCAGAGAATTTTCTGTGGCTATATATACTATTAGTTCCTGACGGGCAAGGGCGATAATCTTAAGTAGGGGGCGTTCGCATATCAGGTCACGAGACAAGGGGCAGATAATTTTCTGTGGCTATATATACTACTTAGTTCCTGACAGGGCAAGGGCGATAATCTTAAGTAGGGGGCGTTCGCATATCAGGTCACGAGACAAGGGGCAGATCATTTTCTGTGGCTATATATACTATTAGTTCCTGACGGGCAAGGCGATAATCTTAAGTAGGGGGCGTTCGCATATCAGGTCACGAGACAAGGGGCAGATCATTTTCTGTGGCTATATATACTAGTTCCTGACAGGCAAGGGCGATAATCTTAAGTAGGGGGCGTTCGCATCTCAGGGCACGAGACAAGGGGCAGAGAATGTTCGGTATAAAACCTCATTCGTTCATTGCTATTTGGGCGTCAGCATTAGATAATTATTCATTTTTTCCTTCTTTCCTTCCTTCATCAATATATGAACTTTTGCCATCAGGACGCAGGTATCGAACTCTCAAACTGAAATCACGGGCACAAAAAACTTTCATATCACGTTCTATCAATCTCTTAAATTCATGATTCGTTTCTCTCTCTCTCTCTCTCTCTCTCTCTCTCTCTCTCTCTCTCTCTCTTCTCTCTCTCTCTCTCTCTCTCTCTCTCTCTCTCTCTCTCTCTCTCTCTCTCTCTCTCTCTCTCTCTCTCTCTCTCTCTCTCTCTCTCTCTCTCTCTCTCTCTCTCTCTCTCTCTCTCTCTCCTCTCTCTCTCTCTCTCTCTCTCTCTCTCTCTCTCTCTCTCTCTCTCTCTCTCTCTCTCTCTCTCTCTCTCTCTCTCTCTCTCTCTCTCTCTCTCTCTCTCTCTCTCTCTCTCTCTCTCTCTCTCTCTCTCTCTCTCTCTCTCTCTCTCTCTCTCTCTCTCTCCTCCTCTCTCTCTCTCTCTCTCTCTCTCTCTCTCTCTCTCTCTCTCTCTGTATTTTAAACTTTTGCATGCGTTAGTTAACTTTGTTATTGAATGTTCTATTTGCCCCAGGGCTGGGTGGAAAAAAGCATTGTATTGCTTATCTCATGTTTCCCTGGTTAAATAAAATTTCGTTTTTGTTTTTGTTTTCTCTCCCTCCCTCCCTCCTCCCTCTCTCTCTCTCTCTCTCTCTCTCTCTCCCTCCCTCCCTCCCTCTCTCTCTCTCTCTCCCTCCCTCTCTCTCCCTCCCTCTCTCTCTCTCTCTCTCTCTCTCTCTCTCTCTCTCTCTCTCTCTCTCTCTCTCTTCTCTCTCTCTCAATTCATTCATTGGTTGGTTTATTATTTTCGTTCTTCTTTTGTTGTCTCTGTCAGGGAAGTGCCGCAGCGCAGGAATCAAGGTGATTATGGTGACCGGGGATCATCCAATCACGGCCAAGGCCATCGCTAAGGGCGTGGGCATCATCTCCGAGGGAAGCAAGACGGTGGAGGATATTGCCACGGAGCGAGGGGTGCCCGTCAACCACGTGGACCCCAGGTGGGTTTGAATCATCGTTGTCATCATCGGCATTGTCATTGTCGTCATCATCATTGTCGTCATCATAGTTATCGTCATTATCATCATCATTGTCATCACCATCTTAATTGTCATCATTATCATCATCATCATTGTCGGCATCATCACCATCATCTTAACCTTTAGCACGCTGCATTTTTGCTGACGTTCCGTACTCTGCCACTGCATTCTTTTTGAGGCGGTGGAAAAACGCTTACACTCACTTGATTAAAAATGCTCTGATTTTCTCTGTGTGTTGTGTGCAGACTTGATTATTGGAATACTAATAAAGAGATGATTGAGGAAAGTTTTGATATGATGTATTTTGTTGTCCGTGTATGTTTTGTTGTTCCCCAAAAAAAAAAAGAAGCGAAATCAACAAAGCGAAAGTGTTGACTTACTGTTTCGGCACGGTCAGAATGAGTGCCGTCTGCTTCAAAGTTCACCCACTGACTAATTAACTCACGTCTAAGATCCCTTTAACGAAATAACTCACGGAAATATCATTAAGAATATTATGAAAGGCAAAATTTTCTTTGAATTCAACCTAGTAGTCAAAATCGGTACCGAATCACAATCGCGGCTCGAATCGATATTGGATCGTCTTCATCGAGTCACTTTGACATCGGCTACCCCCCTTTCTACTGCATTGCGATCTTCTATCACCATTTCACTGTCGATATCCGACCTAACAAAGCCTAAGAATTAATGATTTAAACAAATATCGACGCTAATTTCCAGTAGGAAGCTTCGCCAACACGAAAGTCCGCCATATTTGATAGTGAACTTTACTTTCTGACCGATTGAAACTTTGAAAAATTCAATGCAACAACTAAAAAAGCAAATGGCGGCTTGCCAGAAGAGAAGCAAGGAGCAGAGCCTCGTTCTGAAGCTAAAGTGAGGTAGTTTCTATTATTAGTAACAGAAATAAGGTCCACGAAGCATTGGTTTGGGGTACCCTCTCTGGGCGACACAGTGCGCCTCCAGTGTGCTAAAGGTTAATTGTCATCATCATCATTGTCACCATCATCTTAATTATCATCATCATCATTGTCACCATCATCTTAATTGTCATCATCATCATTGTCGTCATCAGCATTGTCACCATCTTAATTGTCATCATCATCATTGTCATCATCATCATCATCATCATTGTCCTCATCATCATCATTGACACCATCATCTTAATTGTCCTCCTCATCATTGACACCATCATCTTAATTGTCATCATCATCATCATCATCATCTTAATTTTCGTCATCATCATCATCATGTTAATTGTCATCATCATCATCGTCATTGTGAATGAGGTGCATCCCCAGGTGGGTTTAAATCATCGTTATCATCATCATGTTATTGTCCAACAATGACTTGAACACACTGGGGTGTAGCTGTGAATTGAACACACTGGGGTGTAGCTGTGAATTGAACACACTGGGGTGTAGCTGTGAATTGAACACACTGGGGTGTAGCTGTGAATTGAACACACTGGGGTGTAGCTGAGAATTGAACACACTGGGGTGTAGCTGTGAATTGAACACACTGGGGTGTTGCTGCGAATTGAACACACTGGGGTGTAGCTGCGACTTGAACACACTGGGGTGTAGCTGCGACTTGAACACACTGGGGTGTAGCTGCGACTTGAACACACTGGGGTGTAGCTGGGAATTGAACACACTGGGGTGTAGCTGCGACTTGAACACACTGGGGTGTTGCTGCGAATTGAACACACTGGGGTGTAGCTGCGAATTGAACACACTGGGGTGTAGCTGGGAATTGAACACACTGGGGTGTAGCTGCGAATTGAACACACTGGGGTGTAGCTGCGAATTGAACACACTGGGGTGTAGCTGCGAATTGAACACACTGGGGTGTTGCTGCGAATTGAACACACTGGGGTGTAGCTGGGAATTGAACACACTGGGGTGTTGCTGCGAATTGAGCACACTGGGGTGTTGCTGCGAATTGAACACACTGGGGTGTTGCTGCGAATTGAACACACTGGGGTGTTGCTGCGAATTGAACACACTGGGGTGTTGCTGCGAATTGAACACACTGGGGTGTTGCTGCGAATTGAACACACTGGGGGTGTTGCTGCGAATTGAACACACTGGGGTGTTGCTGCGACTTGAACACACTGGGGGTGTTGCTGCGAATTGAACACACTGGGGGTGTTGCTGCGAATTGAACACACTGGGGGTGTTGCTGCGAATTGAACACACTGGGGTGTTGCTGTGAATTGAACACACTGGGGTGTTGCTGCGAATTGAACACACTGGGGTGTTGCTGCGAATTGAACACACTGGGGTGTTGCTGCGAATTGAACACACTGGGGATGTTGCTGCGAATTGAACACACTGGGGTGTTGCTGCGAATTGAACACACTGGGGTGTTGCTGCGAATTGAACACACTGGGGTGTTGCTGCGAATTGAACACACTGGGGTGTTGCTGCGAATTGAACACACTGGGGTGTTGCTGCGAATTGAACACACTGGGGTGTTGCTGCGACTTGAACACACTGGGGTGTAGCTGCGAATTGAACACACTGGGGGTGTTGCTGCGAATTGAACACACTGGGGTGTTGCTGCGAATTGAACACACTGGGGTGTTGCTGCGAATTGAACACACTGGGGTGTTGCTGCGAATTGAACACACTGGGGTGTTGCTGCGAATTGAACACACTGGGGTGTTGCTGCGAATTGAACACACTGGGGTGTTGCTGCGAATTGAACACACTGGGGTGTTGCTGCGAATTGAACACACTGGGGTGTTGCTGCGAATTGAACACACTGGGGTGTTGCTGCGAATTGAACACACTGGGGATGTTGCTGCGAATTGAACACACTGGGGTGTTGCTGCGAATTGAACACACTGGGGTGTTGCTGCGAATTGAACACACTGGGGTGTTGCTGCGAATTGAACACACTGGGGTGTTGCTGCGAATTGAACACACTGGGGTGTTGCTGCGAATTGAACACACTGGGGTGTTGCTGCGAATTGAACACACTGGGGTGTTGCTGCGAATTGAACACACTGGGGTGTTGCTGCGAATTGAACACACTGGGGTGTTGCTGCGAATTGAACACACTGGGGTGTTGCTGCGAATTGAACACACTGGGGTGTTGCTGCGAATTGAACACACTGGGGATGTTGCTGCGAATTGAACACACTGGGGTGTTGCTGCGAATTGAACACACTGGGGTGTTGCTGCGAATTGAACACACTGGGGTGTTGCTGCGAATTGAACACACTGGGGTGTTGCTGCGAATTGAACACACTGGGGGTGTTGCTGCGAATTGAACACACTGGGGTGTTGCTGCGAATTGAACACACTGGGGTGTTGCTGCGAATTGAACACACTGGGGGTGTTGCTGCGAATTGAACACACTGGGGGTGTTGCTGCGAATTGAACACACTGGGGATGTTGCTGCGAATTGAACACACTGGGGTGTTGCTGCGAATTGAACACACTGGGGTGTAGCTGTGAATTGGGATTCTGAGCGAGCAGCGTGGGAGCAATGCCACTGTACAGCCCAGAAGATGGGACAGCAAAAAAATTCAAATAATCATGTCATTGTCAGACCTGTTTACCATCCCAATTTTGTCATAATTTTTACTGGGGAAAAGTCAAATGACGGTAATTACGGCTACGAAAAAACAAATACGGGAAAACTAAATCCTAAATATAGAAAAACAGTTACGTCGGTAAGCGAAGCTTTTGAAACGATGCGGTGAAAAGTCATTTCGCGCCATTTTCTTTTCTGTTTCAAAATGGCGTCCAAGCGAGTGCATTCCGAAGCTTCTGTATCTTCTGGTCGAAAAAATCAAAAGAAAATACATCAAAAGTCACTTAAGTGGCACAGAAATTCCGGGAAAGTGACCTACAAATTCCAGGAATACGTCGTTCAGCACTAGGTGACGAGCATGTGTTCTGTGTCTACTGCTCGACAGACATTAGTATTGCACACTCAGGTCAGTACGATATCGACGTTCATTGGTCACGCGTTGGATTACAGGGTTTTTTTCTCAAAATTACGTTTTTTTGTTTCAGAAATTACAACTTTGCAAAATAGGGGTAAACAGGTCTGCATTGTCATCATCATCGTCATTGTCGTCATCATCATCATCATCGGCATCGTCATCATCATAATTGTCATCATTATCATCATCATCGTCATTGTCATTTTCATCATTGTGAATGATCTGGAAATCTGAAAACACACTTCTTCTCGCACCAATAATGTTCGCAATCTCAGCCTCACTTATTGAAATGCAATGGGTCTGCATGAATGATGTGTGTGCGGATGGGGAGGAGAGGATTGGGGAGCGTGTGTGTGTGTGCATACGTGTGTGTGTGTGGACACATTTGTGTGTTATGCGTAGGTACATGTTTTTATGTCTATGAGTATGTCACAGCATGAGGGTGAGGGTGGGTATGCGAGCACGTCTGAGTATGTTTGATATGGCTTTAATTTTGTATGTGGGGCGATTCTTAGTTTTTTGTAAAGCACCATGAGTAGTACACCTAGAACGTGCGCTGTATAAATATTCTTTATTATTATTATGAAGGTGACCAACTTTACATAGACGTAAAAGCACTGGTGCACACTTTAGAGATGTGACCAGGGCCTGTATTCACGTTGAGATAGCATGAGACTTAGCATGATGCTAACTTAGAAGCTCTTCCAATGTCCTATAGGATTTAATAGGACTTTTGGAAGAGCTTCTAAGTTAGTATGATGCTAAGTCTCATGCTATCTCAACGTGAATACAGGCCCAGAAAGAGAAGTGAGAGAGAGAACAAATATCTTCAGCCAGTGCAGTAATAAAAATCCAGTCCGCAAACCCAAAACTCCATGTCCATTTTCTGTGCACTTAGGGAGGGGGTGGGGGTGGGGACAAATGATCTAGCCAGCCAGGTCCCACTGATCAGGCCCCAAGGTGATGCCGCGCCAATGGAGAGGGATGTCGATATTGGGTGGGATGGGATGGGATGAGATCGTACGCTGTCTATTCAATTCTGTCTTTTAACATTCACCCTTTGAGACAATTGCTGGAACATTGTGTGTGTGTGTGTGTATTTTTTTAATTTTTGTAGAAGACAAACAAAAACTGAAACAGACTGCAACGTCACTGACCAAAGTACCACACAAACAAACGCACAAGTGCAGAGTGACGTTAGTTTATTGACGAGACAAAACAGAACACGTAATATTTCAACAAAAAATGTCTTTTTCCAAACAACATAGACAACCCAGACCTGTTTACTCTACTCTTTTCGAGTAGTATTCTACTCAATTTGGACCTCTACTACTCTTCAAAATTGGAAAAAATGCTCTAATTACTCATTTTCAGTTCACATTTTTTGATGGTTTTAATGAATAGGACTACACATTTCGCACCAAAACTACTCATTTCAGCTATCCAGACTACTCAAGACTTGTGTAGGGGGTAAACAGGTCTGACAACCCAACAATTCTTCCCCTTTGATTTGTAGAAGACAATTAACCTCAACACCCATATAAAATGCAGTGCCGCGATATTTCGCAAGTGTCCTTTTTCAAACTGTAACCATGGACTTTTTGTTTGTTTTCTTTCTCAGAGATGCCAAAGCGGCGGTGATTCACGGCGGCGACCTTCGCGACATGACCCCTGCGCAGATCGACGAGATTTTGAAGTACCACTCGGAGATCGTGTTCGCTCGAACCTCCCCCCAGCAGAAACTGATCATCGTGGAGGGGTGCCAGAGACAGGGGCAGATCGTGGCGGTGACTGGGGACGGCGTCAACGATTCCCCCGCCTTGAAGAAGGCTGATATTGGTCAGTAAAACGTGATTGTGTGATGTTGGAGTGTTCTTGATTAGCATGTTATCATGTTGTCAGCAACAGGGGGGGGGGGGGGGGGGTTTTGTGTCTGTGAGTGGGGACGGTGTCAACGATTCCCCCTGCCTTGAAAAAGGCCGATATTGGTCAGTGAAATGTGATTTAGTCCATCATGTTCTAGCAATTGTCCCCCAGATGGTAATGGTCACCCTTATTTTGGAGGTCCACCTGATGGACTAATTGTGTTAGGCCGTGTACACATATATGCGGAGATTCCGTGCAGAAACCTGTGCGCAATCCGTAAATAAGTGAACAAAAGAAGGGAAAAGGTTTGCGCACGTCTCCAAATTTCCCCGAATCCCTAAATGTTTACCCTTCTTTCAGTAAAGGTAAAGATGTGCCACCCCCTCTGCATTTCTCGGTTAATTCCATTTTTCCGTTTTTGCCTTTCTTACCAAAGATAAAGCTGTATTTCATTAACCTTTTCAGCTAATTATCTTTTTTGAATACTAACCCTAGCCCTAACCCCCCCCCCCCCCCCCCCCCCCCCCCTATAAGACTTAAAAACGCAATGAACCACGACTGTGACAAATGCAGCGGTGTACTACTGCAGTACATAGGGGGGGGGGGGGGGGGGGGGGGGGGGGGGTAAGGGGGGGGGGGGGGGGGGTGGGGGGGGGGGGGGGGGGGGGGGGGGGGGGGGGGGGGGGGGGGGGGGGGGGGGGCTATTGATCCACTTCCCACACCCCCCGGGTCCTATAGATAATGGCCTTTATGATGACTGCAATTAATTATTGAACAAAGATAATTAGCTGAAAATGTTCATAAAATACAGCTTCATGTTTGGTAAGAAAGGCAAAAATGGAATTAACCGAGAAATGTAGGGGAGGGTGGCACATCTTGACCTATGCCCTTCTTTCTTTCACTTCTGGGTTTCCGTACGGAACTTACGCGTCTAATGTGTACACAGCCTTGTACTGTGAATTGTGGCTGTCTGCGACAGTGGCAGATTGTGGCAATGACTGGTGATGGTGTCAAGCGATTCCCCCGCCTTGAAGAAGGCCGATATTGGTCAGTGAAACGTGATTGTTTGATGTTGTAGTGTTCTTCATTATCCAGTTATCATGTTGTCAGCGACAGGGGGGGAAGATTGTGACTAGGGACGGCGTCAACGATTGCCCCGCCTTGAAGAAGGCCGATATTGGTCAGTGAAACGCGATTGATGTTGTAGTGTTCTTCATTATCCAGTTATGTTGTCAGCGACAGGGGCAGATCGTGGCGGTTACTGGGGACGGTGTCAACGATTCCCTCGCTTTGAAAAAGGCCGATATTGGTGAGTGAAGCGTGATTTCATATGACGTTGTAGCGTTCTTCATTATCCAGTTATGTTGTCAGCGACAGGGCGGGGAGATTGTGTCTGTGAGTGGGGATGATGTCAACGACTCGTCGGCTTTGAAGTTGAAAATAGGCAACATTGGTGGACGTACAGCATGCATGGGTTCTACTCTTTTATTTTTACACTGATTTCAGTATTTTTCATTTTACCAGAAACTGAACTTCAGTTTTTTTTTAATTCATCATAATTATAAAAATTATAAAAAAGTGACCACAAGCGGTTTTGGGCGTTTTGAACTTGGTTACAAGTTCTGTCTTGGAAGTTTACAAAGACAATGTAATAATTTTACAAGGCTTATCAGACTCAAACTGTCTCTGTCTATCATTTTAACTGTCTGTCTGTCTCGTTATATCTCTCTCTTAACTTGCCCCCCCCCCCCCCTGAATCGTCTGACCTGGCTGTGACCCTGCCGGGGCCATGGGTCCCTGGACGGGGTCCCTGCCTTTCAGTGTTGTTTTTCATTTTGGGGAGTTGCGCCCATGGTTGTGACAGTAAACGGGGGACCCATAGTTAAAGGTGGTTGTCTTAGAGAAAGCTTGTATTGGTGAGGGGAAGGATGGTGTTGCATGGGGTTAACCTCTAGTTTGGGTCAATTGTGCAGTGATGGAGGGAGCAGACCTGTTTACTCTACTCTTTTTGAGTAGTATTCTACTCATTTTGGACCTCTACTACTCTTCAGAACTGAAAATAATGCTCTTTAATTCTTGATTACTACTCATTTTCAGTGAACATCGTTTGATGGTTTAATGAATAAAACTACACATTTTGCACCCAAACTACTCATTTCAGCTATCCAGACTACTCAAGACTTGTGTAGGGGGTAAACAGGTCTGAGAGAGAGAGAGAGAACTGTAGAATACTTCTTCTTCTTCCTGCAGTTGGTGATGTTTATCCTGCCCCACGCTCACCGGTCTTCATTCAGACCATTAATAGCGCACAGGATGCGTGCTATGTGAATTCGTGTCATCCATCCCACCGGCACACACGGCCTACTCGTACCGAATAGTGGGATGGGCTTTAACGTGTGTGCAAGTTCTTGTGCATGCGTTCACGCACAGGACCTCGGTTTTTGAAAAGTCTCACACAAAGGACTTTTCCTCCGATTGATGTCGGGTACCCATTTACACCTGGGTGGAGTGAGGAAAATAGGAGTAAAGTGCCTTTCCCAAGGACACACCATTGTGACCCGAGCTGGGTTCGAACCTGCACACTCGCAAACCTGACGGATTACGAGCTAGCGACTCAGATCTTACCAACTGAGCTACAGTGGCTCCTTGATTGTTTACATGAATGGAAAATCATGTTGCAGCTTAGCCCGATTACACACACACACACAGAGCACACAGAGCACACAGCACACAACATAACAAATGAACATACACACACACGACACACACACATGTATGCACACATGAACATATATACATACATGCACACACACACACATACACACACACACACACACGCACGCACGCACGCACGCACGCACGCACACGCACACGCACACACACACACACACACACAGAGCACACAGCACACAACATAACAAATGAACATACACACACACACACCACACACACACATGTATGTATGCACACACGAACATATATACATACATGCACACACACACACACACACACACACAACACACAACACTTTTGAAGAGTTTCACACCTTTAATCCACCAAAAAATAAAACTGAATCTATAGAAATGGCAAAACACACACCTCGCAAACCATTTCCCCCCGTATAACTTTTATGGGGTTTGTATGCAAAACATACTGACCCTTTCATTACTATTTGTTTTTCTTTCTATTTTCAAACCATTTTTGTTGTGTGGTTTGTGTGTCGACAGGTGTTGCCATGGGGATTTCCGGCAGCGACGTCAGTAAACAGGCAGCCGACATGATCCTATTGGACGATAACTTTGCCTCCATCGTCACCGGAGTGGAGGAAGGTAAGGGACACTGAAGGGCGATCGACTGAAGTACCATATTGAAATTTTGTTGTTGTTACAGTATTAGGTACCATACTTTTCGGCTCATTAGGCGCTGCTGTGTATAAGGCGAATAGGGCCATTTTCAAGAAAAATCTAACAAAATCCAAGTAAAAGGCGCCCTCGTTTATAAGGCAATACACACCTCGCAACAGAAAGTCGAAGTTTGAAGCCCGTACACATCCTGTAAACGATTACCGACTGCCATTTTGTTGTCGTAAACGAGAGTTGGCTCCCTTCTCAAATAATCGAAAGTTATGTTTTTGCGACTTCCGGTTGAGTGTTTGGCCAATTCTTCGCGAAAACTGGTAGAATTATGGCATTTTAAGCTCTACAATGATGCTTTTTACATCCAAAGAAGGGTTATGCATATGTTGGACGGTATCTCGGACGATGATAGGGATTTCGAAGCATTTTAACGTGAGTATTCGTCGTGTCGGCGAGTCGTTACCACTTTCGATGTTGTGACTCACAGTAGACTGTACTGAGTACGGCAATCGTTGCCTCTCTTCTCACGATTTTGTTCACTAATAGGGCGCCCTCGTTTATTAGGCGCATAGGTCGAAATTGGAGAACAAAATATCGCCTTATAGTCCGAAAAAGACGGTACTTTATAGTCACAGTCGTCTCTGTGAAATTCAGGTTGCTCCCACCTGGAGAGCGCGTCGCAGCCAGATGCGCTCCACCCAATTTTTGGGGCAATCGATTTTTGTGTGACTGATGAGGAAGGAAAGGGGGGGGTGTTAAATTTTGACCAAATGACAACTTTTTCGTTGCCACTGGGTTTAACGTGTGCTAAGTGAATGGGCACACGGGACGTCGGTTTATCGTCTCATCCGAAAGACTCCACGTTCAGACCGTAAGGCCTAGTGCAAAGTGAGAGGATAAAATCCCCTGCACCCAGGTTCAAACTCGGGTTTACTTGACACGAAGCGAACGCGTTACCACTGTGCCACTCTACACCCTAATCTAGTAATGTATTGTACGGACTACCAGGCGCACCTGATTATAAGGCGTACCCCCCAAATTTTGCACAAAATTCAGGTTTTGTTATTATAGTTTCTTACTATGTTGTCAGTCACATTATAAGGCGCAGGGGTCTGAGTGTAAGAAAAACGTATGGCCCTATAGTCCGTGAAATATGGTGACTGGGCTTCAAGGCATCACTGCCGGCTGAGGCAAACATCATTACTGGCCCGAGGTTACGTGTCAAATGAAAAGGGCAACAAAACTCACCTCTATATATAATAATAATAATGAGCATTTATATAGCACTTTACTCCCTTTGCAGGGAGCTCAAAGTGCTTTACATAGACAATAAAACACAAATAAGTTAACATTATACACATAAGACTCACTACAATCAAATCAAATATGTACATAAAATAACATTATTTAAAAGCAAAGCCCTGTTCATAACAACAAAATGTGATACAATATTATAAGAAAAGAAACAAAATTGCAAGATATGATTCGTTTTCAGCACCATTACTGGTTGATCCAAGTTGAAAAAGTCGATCGCCTAAACACTGACCAACATCCCGGAAATCTCTCCCTTCCTGATATGTATTGTATTGTATTGCATTGTATTGTATTGCTTCATAGTATCATACCTTTTGTCCAGGTCGCCTTATCTTCGACAACCTGAAGAAGTCGATCGCCTACACTCTGACCTCCAACAATCTGGAAATCTCTCCCTTCCTGATATGTATTCTGTATTGTATTGTATTGCTTCAAAGTATCATACCTTTCACCCAGGTCGCCTGATCTTCGACAACCTGAAGAAGTCGATCGCCTACACCCTGACCTCCAACATCCCGGAAATCTCTCCCTTCCTGGTGTTCATCCTGGCGGACATCCCCCTGCCCCTGGGCACCATCACCATCCTGTGCATCGACCTGGGCACCGACATGGTCCCCGCCATCTCCCTGGCCTACGAGAAGGCCGAGAACGACATCATGAAGCGCCAGCCACGTGACCCTTTCAAGGACAAACTCGTCAACGAGAGGTGAGTTTAGTGATTACCGTATTTTGTTACTATATAAGGCGCACCCACCCAATTTTACACAAAATTCAGATTCCGTTATTATATGTGAACCAGCAAAGGGACATTAATAATAATAATAATGGGAATTTATGTAGCGCTCTTTCTCACATGAGCTCAGTGCGCTTTATATTGATAACAAGAACATTAACCCTTTCACCGCCAACGTCGTATTTTAGCACCACTGTGATTTAACACCTATGTCACTAAAAGGCATCAAAATAGGGTCTATTATCCAAACACCCTAATTGTCTTAGTTTTGGGAAGTAAGGGTAGACCTTATTTTATATGATGTCACAGAAGAATCCCCAATACTGCAGACAGATTTTGTTCTGTACCCAGGTAAATTTAATAGCAATTTTGGGCTGAAATATGGCTGGTGGTGAAAGGGTTAAAGGCAAACAAATAATGAATCATTAGAAAGTAAAGTGTTAAACTGACCCTTCTGAGATAATCATACATTTGAAACCTTCAGACAATTCTCTTTCTAATGACACAAGAACCATTCTTGTATCTTGTTCCGTTCCTGAGTTACGAGCGTTTAAAGTTAGTAGGGTGAGCGTCGGCCATTTGGAGAAAACGCTGTCTAAAGTCTAGCCTAGCTGAAGAAAATGCATACGATGACGCGCGGTAAGATCGGCATGATCCAAGCAAGAGCGAGATTTCTGTCCACCTATCTAATGATCATGATTTATTTATTTAAGAAAATTTATACAGCGCTTCACCTTTAAGCTCTAAGCGCTTATGATGATGATAATGATGTGGACAATGATAATGATGATGATAATGATGTTGATGATGATGATGACTGGTCCCTTTCAGACTGATCTTGACGGTGTACGGTCAGATCGGGATGATCCAAGCAAGAGCGAGATTTTTTTCTCTACCTATCTAGTGATCATGATGATGATAATGATATTGACAATTATACTAATAGTATATAATATTTATAGAGCTCATTCCTTGCCACGCAACTTAATGCGCTTTCAACCATCTTTCATAATGATGATGACGATGACAATGGTGATATTGATGATGATGACTGGTCAGTTTCAGACTGATCTCGATGGCGTACGGTCAGATCGGGATGATCCAGGCCTCTGCAGGGTTCACCTGTTTGGTGATGATGATGATGATGATTACTGTTCCCTTTCAGACTGATCTCGATGACGTA
>CM065713.1:27798122-27815622 GCA_017654935.2 Phymorhynchus buccinoides | reverse complement strand
CACACACAGATAACATAAATGGAATATAGCAGAAACAGACCTAATGGCAAGAGAGAGAAGATAAAGAGAGAGGAGCTTTAATGACGGGGGAACAGGTGGGTTTTGAGGTTAGCTTTGAAAGCAGAGAGAGTCGGTCGCACACTCACACACTCATGCACACACGCACACACACACACATAGACAAACACACACACATGCGCACGCGCTTGCGCGGCCACTCACACAGACACTCACACGTGCTATCACATATGCACACCCATACTCACACATAAACGCAGGCATAAATACACAATCACAAAACCTCGTTTCGTTTTTTTAAATTTATTTTTTTCAAAGTCTAATATCACATCATGTGAACAGACTTTCAATCAAATCAATCAATCAAGCATCATCATGATGATGATGATGATGTGATTGTGTATTTATGCCTGCGTTTATGTGTGAGTATGGGTGTGCATATGTGATAGCACGTGTGAGTGTCTGTGTGAGTGGCCGCGCAAGCACGTGCGCATGTGTGTGTGTTTGTCTATGTGTGTGTGTGCGTGTGCGTGTGTGCACGAGTGTGTGAGTGTGCATGCATGAGTGTGTGATTGTGTGTGTGTGTACAACGATAAATCCCACCAGAAAAGTATCGGGAGTCAACTTGTTGGCGTTGTAATTTGTTGACAGATTCACATGGTGGCTGACAGCCATACCCTTCAGCTTAGCCATCTTCATCTACGACGAATGCCGCAAGCTCATTCTACGGCGGAACCCCGGGGGCTTCGTGGAGAGAGAGACCTACTACTAGTGCCCTCCCCTCCCCTCCCCTCCCCCCCCTCCCTCCCTCCTTCCCTTTCTTACATGGACGCTCGCCTCTCGATCAGCGTTCAGTTTTCCTCGTTTTCTGTGTCATTTCATTTGTACTGTTTTTAATCAGTTTGGGTGTTTTTTTGTATGGCGGTAAAATGTTGCTGTTTCTTTCCCCCCCCCCTGCGAAGAGAGATGATTTACGGCAGAAAAAGAGTAATAATAAGATTGGAATTGTTTTTGTTGTTTTTTTCAGTTGATAAGTTATCTCTCTTTTGCAGGCTCGGGAAATGTGAAATGAAGTTGAGATGGAAATGCTTTAGTTTACTTTTTTTAGTCATTTCCTTATTTAGTCGTAACATTACGTGGACATTTTATTTAGGGGGGGTGGGGGTGCTTGTTTATGTCAATTTGTGTGTGTGTGTGTGTGAATGTGCTTTTGTTTATTTATATTGGACATTTTGATGTCATTTATTTCTTGACATGGTCGTTTAGTTTTGTTTGGACGTAAGCCATAGTTGTTTGTTTTTTTCCTTTTTTTTTTTTTTTTTTTTAATTCGATCAATTATTGTCGTTACTACTTAAAGATCATTAACATATTTTGTTTTGGTCATTCAAACTTCCTTCTTTCCCAAAACATTATTTGACTATTTTCATCTAGTTAGGTTGTAGCGCCCTTATTGTTGTTGTTTTTGTGTGTGTGTGTGTGTGTTTGATTTTTGTGTGTGGTCGTTTTGATGTTTCTATTGTGTGAACACAATTGCAAAAAAAAAAAAAAAAAAGAAGGGGGGGGGGGGGGGGGGTAAACTCTTCAGGCAATATATAACGACTTCAGGTTTTGCATTTCTTGTTACTATTTGTGGACCACGAATGAAAGCAGAGGCTTGGATGGGTGGGAAATGCTGAGCAAATGTTACAACATCGGGCCCAAAACCCCGTGAAAGGCCTCATTTGATTGGTCGATAAAAAAATAACTTTTTAAAAAAAAATTAAAAAAGAGATTATATGTTTTGACTCCATCTTTTCTGTTGCTTTGAGATTATTATTCCTCATCATAATCCAGTGCTACTTTTTCTTTCCGATTTTCTTCGTCGTCGTTGTTGTTGACTGTGAGGAGGTTTTTCATTGGTCGGAAATAGCTTCAACCTTTGCTTTGTTAAATTGTTTTTCGTTGGTTCAAGAAGAAAGAAAACAATTTGTAAGTAAGGTTGGTGTTTGTTGGTTTAGAATTCTTTTTCCCCCGTGTGGGGATACCGGGGGGTCTTTTGTATAAATAGTTCCACTACCTTCTGGAAGTTCTGTGCTTGTAGCTTCCTCTAATCTGTCACTCTCTTCGACTCTGCCTTTTCCCTTTGCTAACTGTCGTCTACTATCTTTCTGCCTTTCTGGTCCATTATCCTAGCCTTTTTTCACAAAACACTTTCAAAAACATTTCCTCCAGCCGAAGTCGGACTTGCTGGGCCTATTTCTTAGTTAGGCGCATAACGGCAGCATGACGCATCTGCGCTCATAATTGACAGGAAACTGAGCGATCGAAGAATAATAATAATAATAATTTTTTTGGTTCGTTTTTATTTTTCTAGTGATTTTGTCAAGCACATAGACAGGGTTCATAGGGGCCTTACCAGTCCTTATAAGTCTTGACCAATTGAAATCTTCAAGTAAGGCCTTACAAGTGCTTACATTCACTCCAAGGTCCTTACAAGTCCTGACAGCTGCCAAAAACTGCCCTGAGCAGCAAGACCATACTCAAAATAGATCGCAGAAGCAGCATTTTTACATTTGAGAAACATCGCTCAGCACCTACTCCACCTTACCCCCCTCCCCCACCTTTCCGTTTCAACTTACCGCTTAGCAGACGAACGATGCACCGCGAGTTGTCAAGAAAAATTGGACTGAAATCTCGTTCTTTATCCTGGTGTCGTTTTGCGAGAAAACACATATATCTGTGTCAGCCATAGGTTTTGTATCTGCTTAGACATTGTTCACAATGCTGGGAAAGTGTTCCTTTCAAGATCGTTGGCTAAAAGACGGATATTATCCTTAGGCCTACGGGTCCTTACAAGGTCCTTACTTGGGGATGGCTGAAAGCCCTGGGAACCCTGATAGAGCTTAAAGATATGTGTGCTATAGAAATCTCCTTAATAAATGAATAAATTCTAGTTGCTCCAGCCTGTTGCCCCCCGTCTTTTGACGAGCCAGGACTAAGAGCTATGCCTCGAAACGTCGGTATTTGTCACTGTGTTTTCGTTTTTATCTGGAATGTCTTGAACAACCATTTCATTTCTCAGTTTTTGCCCGCAAAAGTCCGTGAACGAACGTGATTTGGGGAGAAACGGTGTGCGTGTGAATTGAGCCGTACTGTTTTCAAAAATTTTCAACCATCTTTTTTTGTTTTTCTTTTTGGATGATTGGCGTAGCTCCTCCTTCCTAGATATAAAAATAATATGATTGGGGGGGGGGGGGGGGGAGGGGAGAAAAAAAACAACCTTGGGGGGGAATATTTTTTCTCGCTTTTTTTGTGGGTAGTATATTATGGCTTTTAAAAAAAAAAAAGTTGAAACAGCGATAGTATCTTAATGCTTGCGTGCGATCCTCGAACTGTACTTTGGAGAATGTGAGTTTTGAGAGCGCAATTTTGATGTTTGGATAGCGTGGGAAGAAGTGTGTGGCAATTTTAAAGGGCGTCGCACATTGCAGTTCCGTGTTTGCGATTCTTTTCTTCTTCTTTTTTTTTTTTTTTTTTTTTTTTTTTTTTTTTTTGCGGCTGTTGTAACTTTCTATGTCGTCAGTGTTGTTCATACTCCCACCTACCCCCCCTTCCCACCCCCCCCTCTCTCAGCAAGTTATTGTCGTGAAATCGTGACTCCCCGAAATTTTTCGTCTTGTAATGCTGATCAATTTTTGTTGTTGTTCCTCTACAAATTCATTTTTAACTTGGACAAATTTTTTAGTTTTTTAATGTCGATTACGGTTTGCGGGCGATGCTTTGTTTGGCTTTAGATCATTAATAAGTTGCAAATTTGCATGTTGCATGGCCGGTTAGCGAAAAACTTTTTTTTTTTTTTTTTTTTTTTTTTAGATAATTCATAATTTGCAAAAATTTGCATGTTGGTTACTCGGCAAATTAAAAAAAAAATCTGTTACATGAACCTTGGTGTCGTTATCATTATTATTATTATTATTATTATTATTATTATTATAATTACTGTTACGTACAAAGACCAAAACATATATGCAACTTGAATGTGTGTGTGTGTGTGTGATTGAATGAGGACCTTTTTTCTTTCTTTTTTTTCTCTTTTTTTTCGTCCACTTATGACCAAGTTATGTAAATGATAAGAGTGTGGTTGTCTCTTTGTTTCTGATTCAGGAGTGGAAAAAAACCAACATCACCCCCCCCCCCTCCCCTCCCCCACCCCTCCTCCCCCCCCCCCCCCCCACCTTTCTTGGTCTCGCGCTCTTTCTAATTCTATGCCTAATGATAATGTTGAAAGAAAACTTGACATTGCTTTTCAATGCTTAGACTTTTTGTCTTTTTCTCAACCCTTTCACCACCAAAGTCGCATTTTAGCACCACAATGATTTAACTTCTATGTCACTAAAAAGGCATCAAATTGGGGTCTATTATCCAAAGACCCTGTTGTCTTAGTATTGGGAAGCAAGGGTAGACCTTATCTTAGAAATATTACAGAAGAGTCCCCAATACTGCAGATGGATTTTGTTCTCTACCCAGGTACATTTAATGGAAACGTGTGGCTGAAATCTGGGTTGCGGTGAAAGGGTTAATAGTTTAAAGCCGCCTCAGTCTGACTGTTTGACCTCGTCGGATGAAAATGGCTGTGGCCTTTTCCACAGTTCTCATTTTCCTTTTTTTATTTCACATTGCGAGTAGAAATCACTAATGCGACCCAGCACCACGAAAGGGACATTAAGTCGCTGGGCTAGTTTCTCACAACAGGCTTGCAAAGTCCAAAATCTCATTTTTTTGGTTTTGGGGGTCAATTTTGAGTTTGGGGTATTTTTGTGTTCTCTAACACCTCATCTTTCTACATTTATAAAGGATAATATTAAATATTGTCTCTAAATGGTCTTATATGTGTTATGAAAATGAGTAGGTCGTGGCATTTTCTTTAGCTTGGCCAGACTTTAGACAGTGTTTTCTCAAAATGGCTGACTCTCACCCTACTGGCTTTAAATGGTCATAACTCTGAAATGGAAAATGATGCAAGAATGGTTCTTGTGTCATTAGAAAGAGAATTGTCTGAAGGGTTTATATGCATAATTGTCTCAGAATGGCCAGTTTTCATGGTGCCGAGTCACAAATGCAAAATGTGGTCTATGGAAATCCTTCCAACCGGGTCGGAAGGATTTGGCGACGGTACCATTTACAGACCTGTTTACCTTTACGATTTTGCCGTAATTTTTACGAAACAAAAGTCAAAGCACGATAATTACGGTGCCGGGAAAAAAATATCCTAAAAAACTCAGCACCCCTACAGTTGCGTCGGCAAGCGATGCTTTTGAAACAATGCGGTGAAAAGTCATTCCGGTTCCCAGCATGCAACACGCGTCAATTTCTTTTCGTTCTGTTTTAAGATGGCGTCAAAGCGACCGCGTGGACAAGTCAAGTCAAGTCAGAATTTTATTTCCAGATAAAGCAATAAGCAAATAATGTACTTTTTTGGTGAGATCACAAGCAGTTTGAACAGGTTAGTGAGCTGAGTTTGAAAGAGAAAAGGCCAATACATGGCTTAAAACATGTTTTTAAAGGTCTCCCAGTGCACTATTGCTTGCATATAATTGTGTAATTACAAATAGTTTTTTGGTTAATCAGGTTTTGTAAAAAAAAAAAGAATAGTCCGCATGTTGGAATACGTTTTTGTTCTTTCAAAGTTGCTATTTTTTGTTTCAGAAATTACAAATTTGTAAAATAGGGTAAACAGGGCTGCATTTACTTCCAACTCGCTCAGGCAGTTGTGGGGGGGAACAAAATAGCCAATGTTTGCGGATAGCGTGAAGACGTCGCATGGCCCACAACTACTTGAATGGGTTTTCGCGACAATTCACTTTTCGACTGAAAATGTTGGGTAGTGTGAGGCGGCTTTAAAGAGATGTTGATTAAGAGACTAGAGGAGGATGTTTGTATTGTTGGTTCATTAGTAACCAATTCCTAAGCGACTTCGTATTTGGATGTTTTTTGAATAAACTTTTGATGTACTAGTAAGCTATTGGCCATTGCAAATAACACCTTTTGCAAGAGTGAATGCCCTTTGGTGGGTGGGGGAAGATGGTTGAGTACTGACCAAACAAGAGCATAACTCTTTGCCAATAACCCTATTTGAGGCCACTGAATGGCTGCCTATTGCAAGATTGAATGCCCTTTTGGATACTGATCAACAAGGGCTTAACTCTTGCCGTTGAGGGCGTTAATGACCCTACTTGCGGTGGCCAATAGATGCTTGTTTGAATTTTTTTTTTTAGTTTCCTTTTTACAGAATAGAATAGCTATTCTTTTTTTCCTCTCCTCGTTAAAAATGCTTATGATTGTTACGTAAAGAAAATACTTTCTTTTTTTTCTTTTTTTAATTGTGATATAAAATTTGTTGAACCTAAGTAGATTTCGCATTGCTTGTGATAAGAATAACCATGAATGTTCAAAAAAAATTGTTTGTTTTTTTAAAGTCTAAACTGTATGATCCTGACAAGCTATTAGATTTGAACCATGAAAGATGTGTGAAAGGCAAGGTTGATTTTCATGTTAAAAAATTGTCATTGTAAATGGATTCTGTAGCTTACTTAACGGAGGCTGTGTTATTAATGAAAGTCTTACGTCTTACTCGTTTTATAAACCGTTATTTTATCATTCATTATTAAACACAGCTTGTTTTTTTATACAAACAGAATCAACTTTTCCCTCGCAAAATTCTAGTGTACACTTTTAGTCCCTGCTTTAAAAAAAAAAAATCACTCCATTTTTTAAAAAACTTTTGCGTTATGCAAGAAGTAGTCGTCACTTTAGTAGAAGTGTATATAGACATTATTATTATGAACTGTTATAATAGAGAGCAGATATTTTTCTGTTTATTCCACGAGAACACTTATTTTTCTGTACAATTCTCTGAGCAAATGTCTGCGTGCACATATCACTCACGTTCTGATCGGTTTAGTTAACCACCCCTACTTTCGGGACTATACCGGCGCGCCGTTATGCCGGGTGATCAAAAAGTTCCCAGCCTGAACTAAGAAAGGGTTAAGTTGCACCCAATAACAATTTGGATTATGGCATACAGATGTTGTGGAAGATGACGTCGTCAGAGTTATGACGTCAAAATGGACCCAAATTGTACTGAAATGCATCTGTGCTATTATTGTTATTTTTCGTCTTCAGAGCTGGGTTTCTGCCCCCCGGCAATAGACTATACTCGCTTACAATCTTCAAAGCGATCGATGTAGTTGGATGTGATAAGGAAGATGAAGAAGCACAAGAATTGGAAATGAAACGCAACGGAAGCCATTTAACTCTAAAACAGGGTACCACCCAAAAAAACTGAATAATTCACAAATAATATTTCAGTCCCAATTTGATATTTATTATGGCAAAGCTTAAGGAAAAGAAAAAAAGAATCGGCTATCTCGATGTCAAATTTCGGTCTTTCGATTTTTACGTACCAGGTTTTGCACCGTGTGGCGCCTGTCTGTATAGTTCCCAAGGTAGGGCAGTTACAGAGCAGTTTTGTGGACTGTCGTCTGAATAGACCACTGTCGGGCTGTACAATATAAAGTAGTGTTGAACACAGCGTGCGAACTGTTACTACCCTGTGCAAGAAGAAAATAAAAGTCATAGAGAAAATAGACCGGGTCTCCTTTGAGTGTTGTGTCGATTATGTGTGTGGAAATGGTTCAGCAGGTCGCGGGGATACCTGAGGGTGTCTTTTGTACAAATAGTTCCCCCACCTTCTGGAAGTTTTGTGCTGGTAACTTCCTCTAATCTGCCACTCTAACTCTTGTCATCTACTCTCTTTCTGACTTGTTGGCTCCATTCTCCTGCATTTTTCTCCAAAACAAATCTTCAAAATATGTTCTCCAATTTGAGCTCCTCCGAAATCGGAATGTGTTGGCTGTACACGGCGGGGAGACCAGTGAAAGCTGAAAACCGGACACGTATACGTACCTTACCCATTATGGCCTGGGAACGCAGAAGAAGAAGAAGCAGGATTTCTGTTACCACAGTTTAATCATAATTTGGAAATGGGTGAGATTTACTGAGGCTGCTGCTGTGTAGGATACACTGTGCAAGGCAAAGAACACTTTCGACATCAAATAGACGGTTGAGGATCTATATGCCATGTTGTTATGTTAAAAACACATGCACATACACACACATTCGCACGCACACACACACACATAACTTTTTTTTACTTTATTTTTTTATAATCAGATCCACCCTAGGTTTATTGTTTGTGGCTCAAGCCACAAACCTATAACTCACTAGGTCCAATGTTGTCGCACTTCAAATCGAGGCTACAAAATTGTCGCACTTCAAATCGAGGACGACGAAAATGGTGTTTTACGTCCTCTTGGTCTGAATCGGACACAATATGGGACATTTGTAAATACAAATATGGTTGGAACAATACTGGAGGCAATGCCCGGAGGCAGTACGAAACCAGTAAAGTCCCGATTTTTTTTATTAATACAGATAGGTGTAGCGGTATAACCACGCCTCGCTTAAACCTCATCGGCTATGGCACCGCTACAAGTATTTTGAGAATTAATTCGACTTCAAATCGAGGCTGCACTTCAAATTGAGGCTGCTCTTTAAAATGATGTATTTTAAAGCGTACAAAATAATAAACATACGTAATACAGACACTGCAACAGACACGACGAGTATGCGGTGCTTCTTTCAATGAGTATAAGTAGGATACATAGTTTTAAATGTTTTCCAAAAGATATAAAAAGTTACGAAATGGTGCAGAGATAACATTCTGGTTTACAGATTAAAATTATTGAAAATCCAGGGGAGGTGACTCATGATTGGAGTGGTAAAAATAGACTGCGTGCCACAAACTATTGCGATTCCGCGCTTGTTTTATGTTTCCTTTCCTTTCCATTAGGCCACTTCTATCGCCTCAGCTTTCTAATTTCTTATCTTCTTACTACTACCCCCCAAAGTGCAGCAGAATCTTCAGCCTGATGAAGTTGGTTGGCTGCCTGACGCGAAGAAGAAGAAGAAATTGATCATAATTCATAATTGTCCAGGGGGACATTTTTACACCTGTAACGATCTGAGATTAAACCCCGATCTGAGTTTGTCTCGATGGTTACTTCGCACGGGCAGGTCAGTCATCTCACTTCCTCCGGACTCGGCTAAGTTGTCAGTCGGAATTTCGACTGAGAAACTGAGAGAGAGAGAGAGAGACGTAGCGACAAACAGATAGAGACAGGAACGGACACAGAGTCAGACGGATAGAAACACTAAAGTAACCTCACTATTTCATATTTGTTTAAGCCAACTTCCATTGAGGCATACCAGTTTGTTCTGTGTTGTGTGTTGTTGAAGTGTAAACATTATTCACGACTAGAAGGTTAAGCCATTCTTGAATGTAGGTTGATTTGTACTGTGTGGGTGGTTGTCATAATAAGCAGGGACGGTATTCATGTCGAGATAGCATGAGACTTAGCATGATGCTAACTTAGAAGCTCTTCCAAAAGTCCTATTAAATCCTATAGGACATTGGAAGAGCTTCTAAGTTAGCATCATGCTAAGTCTCATGCTATCTCGACATGAATACCGTCCCAGGTCTGGGTCATCCTTTGTTGAGGATGAACTTGGGTCTGTATTGTTGTGGCAGCTACTTTCACTTTGCTAGGCGACTAGGTGCCGTAAATAACTTTGGTAAAAGGGAGTTAATTACGAGAAGTTCCTTCCTCTTATTCATTTCACTAAAGCCGGCGACAGACTATGCGACTGCCTCATATGACTCGATCAGGTCGTGACGTAGATCAAATTTTGTTTCCCGCACAGAAGAGGTCACAAGCCATCAGACTCGATCAGTGAAATTTAGAACCCGCCCTATTCGGCCCTGTCACCTGACTGGGCCCGACTGAGTCAGACTGATCGAGCAGGATGGTATGCAAATGAGGTGAAACGTCACGACCTGATCGAGTCACATGAGGCAGTCACATAGTCTGTCGCCGGCTTAAGGGAGTACCATTACCAGACGTACGGATCCATGCAGGGCGTCAGCCAAGGCGAGATTCACGTATAAGCAGCCCAGTCCGGGAGATGGGTTGGAGATTGGGTTAGAGTTAGAGTTGTAAGTAAGAAATAAACCTAAACTAAGGAAAAACAAAGAAAGAAGGCACTCCAACTGAAAGAAGAAAAGTGACAGCTAGGCCTTTGTAAGTTGTAAGCAATCAAGATGGCGGCTTTAACTAAGTGGCGGTACCATAGCCGATGAGGTTTAGCCGAGGCGTGGCTACCGCTACACCTATCTATAGCCCATGAGGTTTAAAAACTCGGGACTTTACCGGTGTTGCACTGCCTCCGGGCATTGCAGCCAGTATTGTTCCCACCATCTTTGTATTTACAAATGTCCCATATGTGTATGTTCCAGACCGAGAGGACGTAAAACACTATTTTTTGTTCGTAAGATGGCGGCTTGCAGTTTTGATGCAGTTAGCGAAAGGCGTGGTTCCCAAATCATGCACACAACAAACTGTGCGAGTTATTTTTGTTTTTTTGTTCTTGTCCTGACTCTGCCCCAACCCTGCTTCAAACCCCATCCCTGTTCTGGCTGTTTACTAATTGCATATTGACTGTCAACAGGAATTTTTCGGAAATAATTAAGGGGAGTAATTTCATGGTGTGTGGGAGTGATCTTGCCTAATTCAATCGGTCAAACAGGGGAAGTCACTCTACCATCAGCACTCGTATCCTATCGACTCGTGTGTTTGAGCAGACATACAGCACTTAGAACACCGTGCGTCATTCTAAAAAAAAAATGTCATTTATATTTTTACGTCACATTTTGCAAGTTTTATCAGTTTGTGGCCACTGGCCGCCCCTAATTGTTCTTAAAAAATCGGTTTGCAAGTCGCTGACTCGAATCCTGCGGTTTCAAGCTTCGACGCCATTGTTGCATTGTTGCTAATGGTATTTGACCGAGTAATGGAAGTAAACAACTCTAATTTTCACGAAGTGCTCTCCCTTAGTTTTTTTTCTTCCGAAAATCGTCTATTGACGAACCGCACAGTGGCTGACGCCCTGCACGGAACCATACATCATTACCAATCACGATCTGAGATTTCGCACATGCGCAGCAGCTACGAGACAAACTCAGATGGGTGGTAAACTGAGATCGGCGCACCGGCATGCAAAAGGTAAAATGATCGTTCTAGGGGGGGACCTTTTTGTCGTGAGGGGTGTGCAGTTTAATCCAAAGCCGTTGTTGCATAAAATATTTTACCCATGAAATAAATACTCTTTTCCTCATTCAAATTGTTTGCTGTTTGGGAAAGATTCGCCCCTAAATACATTCAGAGGCGTCTTGTGGCATGCAGGAAGAACAGAAGATTTATCATTAAATACTGAGAAGTCAGGGATATTTTTTCGAATATTTATTATTATTTATTTTTGTTTGCACGGATGGTTGTTTATATCGTCCGCCATTTGGAAAAATACGAAACTAAGTTGCATGGCTTTGTACATCGATTTATCGGCAAAAATGTAGATTTACACCCTCCCGCTCTATTTCTTGGTTCTTTCCATGTAAATTGAGCACTTAAATATCAATGTCTTAAATAATAGTTGACTTATTTATCACATGAAAGAAGAATGGCTCTAATGCGCTTTTGAAGGGTACTTATTTCACTGTAGGTACTTATTTCACATTGTAGGAACTTATTTCACGGTAGGTATTTATTTCACGGTATGAACTTATTTCACGGTAGGTACTTATTTCTCATGACACCGTGACCACCATGACCTCCACGAGAGCGACCTTCTCCTTCAGAAGTCTGACCTTGCGCTCCGTCGTTCCTTATCACCCCCAGTTTCCATGACGTCATGGAAATGTGCGCACATACCTCGTCCATCTGCAAATTATACACGTGACGTTATCAGGGGGAATAATTATGTCCAGACATCGTTTATAAATACTTTCCCTTTGCAAAATACTACACACGTCGTTATGAGAATCGTACAGTGGAACCTCCCTTCAAGACCTCCCATTATAAGACTCCCTCCCACATTAGACCTGCTTCTCTGAGACATTGCCCTTTTTTGTAAGTATTAAAATTACCTCCCTTATAAGACCCCTCCCTTATAAAACCTAATTTTGGATGATTTTTGAAGGTCTCAGTTATAAGGGAGGTTCCACTGTAGTATAATGGACTGTTCCTGTTCCTCAGTCTTTGTTCATACAGTAACATTTCAAACTGACTTATTTGTAAACGATTGACTGGCATGGAGTGGAAGTTCAGTTTAACGTCGCGTATCGGCTTTCGCCATGTACGACGGGCTGAACAAACCAACCAAGGTATAAACAAAAATTGATGTTCCTGAATCACTGTCTTAGCCAAAAGGCCGAGAAGCGATCAGAATTGAGTTGACTGGCATGCATACATCGAATATAGAGAGACAACAACAACAACAACATACGGTAGGCCTATTTATACGGCGCTGAATCTTGATATAAATCAAATCAAAGCGCACACACACGTTAGCATTCATAACGCATTCAAACAAAAATGCAATACAAAGCGAACCACACACGTTTGACATAAATGACACACAGCAGAAACAGACCTAAAGGCAAGAGAGAGAGAGAAGAGAAAGAGAGTGGAGCCTCAATCACGGGGGGAACAGGTGAGTTTTGAGGTTAGATTTGAAGGCTGAGAGGGTCGGACGCTGACGGAGGAAAGAGGAAGTTTGTTCCAAGAGAGAGCTAAGGGCACAACCCACACGTCCAATTTCAGCCGTACGACTATACACCTGTGACGACGCCTGTGAGACATGATTGTGATGAAATACCACTGTCTAAACAAATCAAATTCAAATAACCTTTTAGGTATTAGGTACTTTGTAGTCACAGAGGCGTCTCTGTGAAATTCGGGTTGCTCCCACCTATAGGGAAGGGGAAAGCTAGGGGTGGGCGGGACACGGGGAGGGGGAAAGCAGGATAGGGGAAACCCCAAGCGAAGCTAGGAAGGAGAAGAGGGAGGCGAGTAGGGCTTTTGTACAAATAGTTCCTCTACCTTCTGGAAGTTTTGTGTTTGGTCTAACCAAATTTGTTTTGAAAGGTGCATAACGGAGAATAACGCATCTGCGCTCATGAATTGACAGGAAACCGAGCAAGCAATGATGAAGTGTGTGATGTCTACTACAGTGCGCGCGCGCGCGTGTGTGTGTGTGTGTGTGTCTAACATACTATAAAGTAAAATAAATGCTCCTCCTACTTTTCACAACATTTAGGCCCCTACTTTTCTCAAAGTGACAAAACCCAAGTCTGTGCGGAGCTTACAATTGCTGTCATGACATCCCGAGCGGAGCACGGGTTTTGCTATATTGAATAATGTCGGCTTCTGTTTCTTTTTTCTGTATAATAGTCGAAAGGGCCACTTTTGTGGCAATTTATCGACGAAAAACTAGGGGAGAGCACCTATTCCCTAATGTTATTATCTTTTTATTCTTATTATTTTCCTTCTTGTTCCTGATCTTTCTTTCTTCTTGATTCTTCCTTCCTCTTGTTTTCCTTTCTTGATCTGTCATTCCCCATTCTTTTTTCTCTTGGTCTTTTTCTGTTTCCCCCCTTCTTCAGGCATTTCTGTAGATCATGTTGCTCTGTCGATGGGGTGGAGGAAAATGGGGGAGAATGGGGTGAGGGGTGGGGAAGGGGGGTGGAAGGGTGTTGTTTACATCTGGTTGGGGGTCTGGTGGAGGAGGTTCTTAAAAGCCTCCAGCTGAAACAACACTGTCGTTGAGAGCATTCCATTCCCTGGTTGTTCTGGGAAAGAAGCTGTTTTTTAACACTGTTGTTTTTGAGTGCTGGATGTTGTAGCAGCTACATCTAACCAGTTCTTCTTCTTCTTCTTCGATCGCTCGGACAGGTTCCTATCAATTATGAACGCAGATGCTTCATGCTGCCGTGCGGAGCACGGGTTTATCTAGTTGTATATTATCCAAGGACCCTATTGTCTTAGTTTTGGGAAGTAAGGATAGACCTAATTTTATGCATGTCACAGAAGAATCCCCAACACTGCAGATGGATTTTGTTCTCTCTTTATTGTGAGCCATCTCAAACCCAAATCATACCAAAGCCGAACCTAACCAACAATAGGGCATTTGCCACGAGTATACGTTCTCTATACTAGACTACTAATTTGCCCGCGCTCGTTCTGCCCGAGTTACGCTGACCTTTCTAATTCAACTCAGTGAATTTCAAGGTCGTCCTCACGTGGCAAATGCCCTATTAAGTCCTACCTGTTCCTCTACAATGCAGGCCTTCTGGGCTCTGACGTTGGGATGGGTGGAGGGCGGACGGCGGTGGATCAGGACCAGTCGGTGCTGGAGCGCCCTCTGTTGGTCCTGCAGGTCGCGGAGTTGTCTCTCCACCACAACCTCCTTATCTCCCTTGGAGGCCTCCGTTCTGGACTCCTGCAGGTTCCTCTCCAGAGCCGCCAACACCTTGGGATAGCAGATCGAGGAATTAAGCAGCTCAGTGCTATGGCTTGTACCCACGTGTCGTCATATCCGGCCACAAGGAGCGTGCCATATTATGGGAGACCGCCATCTTAGTCAGTAACTTTGTTTGAAAAATGCCAGATCGATGCTATTTACACACAAATCTGACTAAGATGACGACACTTCCGTTGGATGCGCACGCAGGTGGGGGGGAGCCATTCTTGCAATGAGAGCTGAGATTAAATTTGTTTTAGGAACTGAAATAAAGACAGCAGCCGCTAATCTGGAGCCAACGCGACACACATGCACACTGTGCGCACGAGCACACACACACACACACACACGCACGCACGCACACACACACACACACACACACACACCACCGGAACCCCCCCCCCCCCCCCTCTGCCCCAAGCATGTACCTTAGGGAAGACGGGGTGAAAAGCGCATGGGCGGGTAAGAAGCCCACCCCAATTATCTCATGAAATGAAGCAAATTTCAGTCTCATTTTGCCCATGAGACGAGCGTTAATGTCTAGCATTCGTCTCATGGGCAAATTTGACTGAAATTTTCTTTATTTCATGAGATAATTGGGGTGGGCTTCTTACCCGCCCATGCGCTTTTTACCCCGTCTTCCCTATATGAGGGTAAAAGGTAAGAAAATGGCTCAATTTTTGCTGTTACAATCGCTACATTGCAAACTTTCCCGGGGGTTCGCTCACTGGGCCTATGCAAGGCCACTACACCTTAACTCAGGACCTATGCTGTTCCCTGGACTCCCTGCGGAACCCCCCCCCCCCCCCCCCTTACGAATAATTTGGTCCGCCCCTGCACACACACACACTCACACACACACACTCAATACTGCTCTCACGGATGAAAATCCGTTTAACGTCCTCCGACCTGGAACAGGTACACATGGGACATTTGTTGCAGATATAAAGACATTGGGTCAGATCCTGGAGGTACTGCAATACCAAGAAATACCATATTTTAAAAATGTATACGAGTTATAAGGTAACTAGGAAGATTTTTTGCGACATCCCGGGCTCAGGCTCATGAAATTCTGCTTAACGTCCTCCGGTCTGAAACAGACACATATGGGGGTTAGTAGATATAAAGATGGTGGGAACGATCCTGGAGGCAATGCCCGGAGGCAGTGCAACACCAGGAAAGTCCCGAATTTTTAACAATACAGATCATATTTTAACATCCTCAGTCTCACTTCATTCACTCCTCTTATAATCTACCACCCACACACACCCTCCCTCCCCCCCACTACTATCCCCTCTCCCACCCCCACCCCCTACCACCCACCCCATCCCATCTCACCTCTTTGAGTTGCTGAGCCATCACGCGAACAGAAGAGTCAACCTCTTCCTCCTCCTCCTCCTCCTCTCCCTCCATCTTTCCAAGGGACTGGGTAACTGTGGACTGGGACCAGCTGCTCGAAAGGCGGGAAGATACCTCTGAGTCAGCGGGGATCCACGTAGCCTCCCGCGCGGCGGGATTTGAAAGGGTTGTGGACGCCATCTTAGCTTTTTGCATTCGCTTGTTTTTAAGCCCTTTGGTTGAAAATAAAGATCATACGTATATAGTGTAAATTGTCTCTTGACCTTAATTGATTTTTAAAGATTGATATTGCTTTTTAAAAGGTGGTCCTGAAAATGTTAATCCCCATTAGCTCAAGATGTGTATCTAGCCTACCTTATACAAGGGTGAAGAGTAAGAAAATGGCTCATTTTTGCCTCATTTTGTTCACTAAATTGCAAAATGTTCTGGGGGCTTCAGGGCCGGATCACAGACTTTTGAAGGGGGGTGGGTGTGCTTGAAACCTTTTTTAGGCCGGGATCCAGGGGCCGCCTAGGCCCCGGTGGGGTCCAGGGGCAAAGCCCTGGTGGGGGTCCAGGGTGGCAAAGCCCCCCGGCCGAAAACAAGTTTTCAACATCTTAAAACTGTTTTGTGGCATCTCCTGTGAGCTCAGAACAGAACTTCTTAAGAGCGTTTTTATCAGTTTTGCACCTTGCTTAGCTTGCAGTCATAACACACAAAAGATAATCAAACATTATCACCTTATTGCAAGAGCATCTCCTTTGTCCTTTATTTTTTTGACAGCTGAGGGGGGGGGGGGGGGGTGCTGCAGCACCCAAAGCACCCCCCCCCCCCTAGATCCGGCCCTGGGCTTCTCCTTCCTGGGCCCCCAAAAGAACATTGCCCCTTAACCCGGGAACCTATGAAGCTCCTTGTGTTAGCTAAGTTTAGAAAGAAAGAAAAAAAACCCAGTAAAGACTGTTCGTTTATGACGTAGTTTAGACAATCCCTTTAATTAATTAACCCTTTCAACGCTAGCCATTCCTCAGCCAAAATGTATCATTAAACTTACCCAGGTAGAGAAAAGATTTCGTCTGGAATACTGGGGATTCCTCTTTGACATGCCTAAAATAGGGCCTGTCTTTACCTCCCAAAATGAAGAACATGTATTAGGTCACTGGATAACAGACCCTCATTTGATGCCTTTCAGTGACATGGGTGTTAAATCATTGTGGTGCCAAGAGGCGACAGTGGCGATGAAATGGTTTTAAAAATGTGTTAGTTTTTTGGCATTTAACATCTACACTGAAAAGTAAGTCTGCCTTTTTATGGAAATTGAAAATAACAGGATTAGGATCACCGAAGGATTGTTCATGTTGTCACGAAACTCAAAGAAGCGGGTTTTGAGACTGAGTCTTCAACGACAGCTTTGTAATTGTTTATATTTACAACAGTTATGACCCCAAAGTAACAAACAATTTGACTGAATTCAAAACAAGGTCAGCATGGTTATAATTATTTTCTTGCCAGTATTATCCCTGTGCTGTGATACACCACCACGCGAAATTTGAAGCGATTCGGTTGACTGGTTCATGAGATACAGCTCGGAACTGAAATGTATATACAGTCCAAAGAAGGAAATTTCGGTTTTCAAGGTCAAACTTCAAGGTCACATTCATGAATATTGAAAGGAGCCTTCCTTTTTAAGAT
>CM065713.1:27788122-27793122 GCA_017654935.2 Phymorhynchus buccinoides | reverse complement strand
AGCGAGAGAGAGAGAGAGAGAGAGAGAGAGAGAGAGAGAGAGAGAGAGAGAGAGAGAGAGAGAGAGAGAGAGAGAGAGAGAGAGAGAGAGAGAGAGAGAGAGAGGAGTCACAGACATTTGTGTGTGTGGCATACTGGCAACATGAAAATATAAATCAATCATTTTTACACACACACACACACACACACACACACACAGATAATAAATACATCCCATGATATCACAGTAGCTTTGCAATCTGTCACATTCTCCTTGTTTATCCACATAGCTGTTGTTTGTTTGTAGACGTACCATGGCTTAAAAGACTCCAGGGATCATCCCAACAACCGAAGCACTTGAACACTATGGTACAAAATGCACCAGCTAGGGATGAGAGCATTACGTGTGTGACCCGGTTTTTTGGATTACCCTGCCACGTAGGGCAGTCACACTCCGACTTCGGGTGGGTACGTTGGGGGAAGACGGGGTAGCGCACAAGAAGCCCACCCCAATCTCGAAATGAAGCAAATTTCAGTCTCATTTTGCCCATGAGGAGCGTTAATGTCTAGTGTCTGATGGGCAAATAGACTGACTTTATTTCATGAGATAATTGGGGTGGGCTTCTTACACGCCACGCTTTTTACCCCGTCTTCGTTTAGGACTGAACCCCACTCCAAAAATCGTTTTCTCGATATACGAAACAACATTCGTATTTTTACAATGTTTTTTTTTAAAATCCTAAACGCGGAGAATTTGCCAAATCTAGAGAAAGGATATGTGTACAAAAGTAGTTCGTGCTCTAAATCACATCAAAGAGAAGTAAAGTCTGGGTCTTGTTTGGTTGATTCGTGAGTGCACGCGCAGGTGTGTGGGTGCGCACGTGCGTGTTTCTAGTCTTTCCATTAGTTCCAATAACTTTTCTTTTGCAAATTCTTTTGCAAATTATCAACATCGGTCTCTATGATATCTTGAATACACAGAATCAATTAAGATCAAATTCTTGATGAGCAATAACAACAAAGAAACAAACCAACTCGGAAGCTAGTTAGCACGTTACATACATTGTCATTTCCGTGAACATGCAACATCAACAACGACAATATCATCAAAACACTCACGTTTTCTTATCATGAATATTCAAACCGCGCGCCACCAAAACCCTTTCCCAAGAATAACTTGTTTTTTTCTTCCTTGCGTATAAGCCTACATTGTATATAAATTCAAATGAACTCTCAATGATTATCCCCCCCCTAAAACAACAACCCCACCTTCTGTATTTTGCTGTTCTTTTGCGTTTATTTTGGAAAGCGGTATAACTTATTGTAGAGACCGGGGTCCCTCAATGCGTAGACGACGACATGCGTAGTGGGAGACAATCACCAGCTCTTTGCTGACACATTATTATTACAACAACAACAACAACAACAGCAACAACAATAAAAGATCATAAATGGATTATAACAAAATATCTTATCTCTGAGAAGGATAAAAAGAAACGAGGTTGATACATGAATAAATACATAATTATTTCAAAAAGAGACGTTTTTTTATAATACAGTGGAACCTCCCTTATAAGACCTTCAAAACTCATCCAAAATGGGGTCTTGTAAGGGAGGTAATTTTAATACTTACAAAGCAGGGCAGTGTCTCGGAGAAGAAGGTCTTATGTGAGAGGGAGTCTTATAATGGTAGGTCTTATAAGGGAGTTCCATTGTACAGCAATTTTAAGCATCACTGTTTCATCTATTCTAAGATATCACCCTCTGCCTTTTAAAAAAAAAACCCACCCTTTTAACACCTCTTCAACCCCCCCCCCCCCTTTCTCCCCATTTCCTCTCACTACCCTCCCCTCTACACCACCCCATCCAAAACAACAAATTAAACACAAATAAAATAAAATAAAACAAAAATTAACACACCAATATTTTACCTAGTCTTTTAGTTTTCATTTAATAAAAACAACAACAATATGCATTGTACATATAATATATATACATTGTAAACGATCAAAAATTGAAGAAGAAAAAACAAAGACACCATTAAACGTTCCTCTTATGTATATAATTTGCTTTGATAAGAAAACAAATTGGTATCCAATGTATGTTTTGAGAACCTAAGACACAAACTCAATTAATTTAACTTTAACTTTATGATTTGTATTCTGAAAAGAAAATGTGCGATTTACTTTTTCTCCCAATGGGGGGGGGAGATAGACAATGCCTATGCAAAGACAGCTGTTTCGTCTTCGTGAAAGACTCTTCAGTCTGCATGTCGGCCTGCAAAGTTGTCCACAGTGAATGTTCAAGCTGAGCCAGAAGACTTTCTACAGGAGAAAGGTTGTCCTCTTAGCACCAGATTGAAAGTCCACAATAAAAGCAAACCAGCACTTAATTTAACAGAAATGGTGAAAATCTTATGTAAAATAGCAAAAATAATAATGTCCTAAAATTACAATCCCTCGAAGAGATTAGAAGAGATGGCATGCCATGTTGGTGGATCCAATGAAGGATTCAAAAAGGGAGGTCACAGAAATCGTAGTTAACACCAACAGACACTGTATATATACGATATAAACCACATTGTAGATTCTATCCCTATTTTTTTTTTAAAGTCCCTCTCCGTTACCTTTGAATGTCGGTATACTTAGTGTCCCCTTTTTTGCCATCAAAAAAGAAAAGCTTCTCTCCGTGCCCTTGTTTTTTTAAATATCTATATTGATTTTTTTTAAATCGGGACTTTCTTGGTGTTGCACTGCCTCCGGGCATTGCCTCCAGGATCGTTCCCACCATCTTTATATCTACTAGTGTCCCATATGTGTCTGTTCCAGACCGGAGGACGTTAAACAGATTTCCATCTGTTCCTTTACAACTTGTGACCCAGCACCACGAAAGGGACATTAAGTCGCTGGGATAGTTTCTAACAACAGGCTTGGAAAGTCAAAACTCTCTTTTTTGGTCAATTTTGAGTTATTGGTATTTTCGTGTTCTCTTTCATACATAAAGGACAATCTTTAATATTATAGTCTCTAAATATTCTCTTAAATACTTTAAACCGAGTAGGTCAATGCATTATTTTCTTCAGCTAGGCTAGACTTTGGACTGTGCTTTCTCAAAATGGCCGACGCTCACCCTACTAAATTTAAATGCTCGTAACTCTGGAACGGAAAAAGATACAAGAATGGTTCTTGTATCATTAGAAAGAGAATAGTCTGAAGTTTTCAAATGTATTATTTTTCTCAGATGGTCAGTTTGACACTTAATGTCCCTTTCGTGGTGCTGGATCACAATTTAATGTCGACACACTCCCTTTCCCCGATACGTTATTCGTGATCTCTGGATCGCAGAATGGTCAGTTTGACACTTAATGTCTCTTTCGAGGTGCTGGATCACAATTTAATGTCGACACACTCCCTTTCCCTGATACGTTATCAAATAAGACCTCTACCCTCTCAGAATGGTCAGTTTGACACTTAATGTCCCTTTCGTGATGCTGGATCACAATTTAATGTCGACACACTCCCTTTCCCTGATACGTTATCAAATAAGACCTCTACCCTCTCAGAATGGTCAGTTTGACACTTAATGTCCCTTTCGAGATGCTGGATCACAAATTAATGTCATACTCCTTTTCCCTGTTACATTATCAAAAGAGACCTCTACCCTCTCTCAGTTCCCTGCTTCCTCTCAAATTGGGACAGATTTGGGGCAGTGGGTGGATGCCTCGTGCCTCCATACGGGGTGCTGGACGAACCCGCCCTCCCTCCACGAGTCTCTCCCCGTGGGGATACCGGGGGGGGGGGGGGGGGTGTCTTTCGTAAAAAATACTTCCCGCACCTTCTTGAAGTTCTGTGCTTGTAACTTCCTCTAATCTGCCACTCTCTTTGACTCTGCCTTTTCCCTTTGCTTTCTGTCATCTACTATCTTTCTGATTTATTGGCCCATTCTCCTGCTTTAAAAAAAATAAAAAATCTTCCAAATGTTTCTCCTTTGAGCTCCTCCGAAATCGGAATGTGTCGGCTGTACGCAGCGGGGACGAGACCAGTGAAAACTGAAAACCGGACACATACGTACCTTACCCATTATGACCATATGGCCTGGGAACGCAGAAGAAGAAGCAGAAGAAGTGAGAGACTTTAACTGTTGTGCTATAATAATAATATCAACTAAAAATAATAATATCAAAATTAATATTAATATAAAAAATAATACAAAAAATAATATAAAAAATAAAAACAGTATCAAAAATAATATCAAAAATAATAATGACATCAAAAATAATATCAAAAATAATAATTTAAAAAAAAATTCTATTTTTTTTTAAATATCAAAAAAATATAGACTATATTAAAAAGAATAATAATATCCACAACTACTATTTCTCTAAATGTTGATGTACTCTCTCTCCTGGTGGTGGTGGTGGCGTCGCGGAGAAGCGCTGTCGTCGTTGCCTTCCTCGTCCTGTCGCTGTCGTCGACGTCGCTTCTTCTTCTTCTCGCTCCTCCGCGCCGTGTCGTCGTCGCCTGCGCGCGCAGGCTCCTTCTCTCGGGGGAAGCCATGTTGGCCCAGGGGGGGTAAGTGGTGGGGCCTGGAAGTGCCGCCCCCTGGCACCGAACTGCAATGAAAGCGTGGTGGAAAAGGAAAAACTAAAATGTCGTCGGTTTTTTTCCCCTCAAAAATCGGTGACAATGATAATGAATACGAAACTAGATACCCCCGTGGGGATACCGGGGGGGGGGGGGGGGGGGTGTCTTTTGTATAAATAGTTCCCCCACCTTCTGGAAGTTCTGTGCTTGTAACTTCCTCTAATCTGTCACTCTCTTTGACTCTGCCTTTTCCCTTTGCTTACTAGTCATCTACTATCTTTCTGCCTTAATACCGGTCCATCCATTCTCCTGCCTTTGTTTTTTGGTTTTTTTCTTCACGGAAACGCTTTCAAAAAACAGTTCCTCCTCCAGCCGAAGTCGGACTTGCTGGGCCTAACTATTTCCTAGTTACGCGCATAACGGCGGCATGACGCATCTG
>CM065713.1:27778122-27783122 GCA_017654935.2 Phymorhynchus buccinoides | reverse complement strand
CTTTATAGTGTAGACACACGAAGATCTTGTTGGACCAACAAAAAAAAATGGAATTTGCTTTTCAGGTAAAATTTATAAAAAAAACACCCAGGAAATCCTTGTATACCAGGAAAAGTTGCACCCATGTCATTATTATTATTATTATTATTATTATGACTGACCCGTTCATGGTAGGCTCGGAGGCCTTGCTGGGGTAGGGGATCACAGCAGGGGGAGGAGGGGCGGGAGTCTCCGAGGGACCCACGTCGTTGTCCTTACGGAAACATTGTCGTGCTGAAAGAGGAAAAACAGCAAAGTATTAATGTCCTTATGGAAACATTTTTGTGCTAAAAGGGGAAAAACAGCAAATATTAATGTCCTTATGAAACATTTTTGTGCTAAAAGGGGAAAACCCCAAAAGTATTAAATGTTCTTATGGAAACATTGTCGTGCTGAAAGGGGAAAACCCCAAAGTATTAATGTCCTTATGGAAACATTTTCGTGCTGAAAGTGGAAAACCCCCAAAGTATTAATGTCCTTATGGAAACATTTTCGTGCTAAAAGGGTAAAATATAGCAAAGTATTAATGTCCTTATGGAAACATTTTCGTGCTGAAAGGAAAAAAACCCAAAGTATTAATGTCCTTATGGAAACATTTTCGTGCTGAAAGTGGAAAAAACCCAAAGTGTTAATGTTCTTATGGAAACATTTACGTGCTAAAAGGGTAAAATATAGCAAAGTATTAATGTCCTTATGGAAACATTGTCCTGCTGAAAGTGGAAAAACTCAAAGTATTAATGTCCTTATGGAAACATGTTCGTGCTAAAAGGGTAAAATATAGCAAAGTATTAATGTCCTTATGGAAACATTGTCGTGCTGAAAGGGGAAAAAACCCAAAGTATTAATGTCCTTATGGAAACATTTTCGTGCTGAAAGTGGAAAACCCCCAAAGTATTAATGTCCTTATGGAAACATTTTCGTGCTGAAAGGGGGAAAACCCCAAAGTATTAATGTCCTTATGGAAACATTTTCGTGCTGAAAGGGGAAACCCCTCAAAGTATTAATGTCCTTATGGAAACATTGTCCTGCTGAAAGTGGAAAAACCCCAAAGTATTAATGTCCTTATGGAAACATTTCCGTGCTGAAAGTGGAAAAATCCCAAAGTATTAATGTCCTTATGGAAACATTTTCGTGCTGAAAGTGGAAAACCCCCAAAGTATTAATGTCCTTATGGAAACATTTTCGTGCTAAAAGGGTAAAACATAGCAAAGTATTAATGTCCTTATGGAAACATTGTCCTGCTGAAAGTGGAAAAACCCCAAAGTATTAATGTCCTTATGGAAACATGTTCGTGCTAAAAGGGTAAAATATAGCAAAGTATTAATGTCCTTATGGAAACATTGTCCTGCTGAAAGGGGAAAAAACCCAAAGTATTAATGTCCTTATGGAAACATTTTCGTGCTGAAAGGAAAAAAACCCAAAGTATTAATGTCCTTATGGAAACATTGTCGTGCTGAAAGGGGAAAAAACCCAAAGTATTAATGTCCTTATGGAAACATTTTCGTGCTAAAAGGGTAAAACATAGCAAAGTATTAATGTCCTTATGGAAACATTGTCCTGCTGAAAGTGGAAAAACCCCAAAGTATTAATGTCCTTATGGAAACATTGTCCTGCTGAAAGTGGAAAAACCCCAAAGTATTAATGTCCTTATGGAAACATTGTCGTGCTGAAAGGGGAAAAACCCCAAAGTATTAATGTCCTTATGGAAACATTGTCCTGCTGTAAGGAGAAAACAACAAACTATTCATGTCCTTACGGAAACATTGTCGTGCTGAAAGGTGGGAAAAACAGCAAAGTATTAATGTCATTATGGAAACATTGTCATGCTGAAAGAGGGGGGGGGGGGGGGAGGGGGGGAACAGCAAAGTATTAATGTCCTTATGAAAACATTGCCGTGCTTAAAGGGGGGAAAAACAGCAAAGCATTAATGTCCTTATGGAAACATTTTCGTGCTAAAAGGGAAAGAAAAACTTTGATTAGTGAAATTTGTATCGCAGCCAATTCTGTGTAACTTAACATATTTAGAAAGTACTATGTATAAAAAAAAAATTCCTTGTTGTTTTATTCCTAATAATTAATGTGTTTGATTGCTGCTTTATTATTGCGCGCGCTTTAAAATCAATTTGTTGAAACCAAAGGTGTGATCGATTAACAGAAGAATCCAAACATAATTTTTTCTTCTGAAAGTTAGTAAAAAACCCGCAAAAAAAGCATCTTTTTATAGCTAAGACACAAAAATGCGCAAAACTGCACGACAGCATGCCATAACGCACACACAGACACGCAACATGCACTGAAACGCACACGAAAACTAACGCCCACTAACACAAAACATTCAGGTGGTATTTGGTCCTTTTATCGAGGCTGAACATACAGACGTTTCGCATGATACATACGTAAGGTAGAAAGGTGTCACAGAGTGGCTAAGACGTTCGCCTGCCAAATGTAATGCGTGACTGCAGCGTGGGTGACCCGGGTTCGAATCCCGGCCTCCTCGCCCTTTTTTATTATTTTTATTTTTTAAGCCAGGGATCAGAACTGTATGTTTCCTTTAGTGTGGGAATCTTGTTTTCTTCTTTTCCCTCAGTTCCTCTCCTGTACATTGACTGAACATGCATTCTCTCTCTTCCTCGCCCTTTCTTTCTAGTTTGACAAGAAAATCGAACTGAATGTCGAGTCCTTCGGATGGGGACTTAAAGCTAGTCTGACCCGTACGCTTTACGCACGCAAAAATCCCACTGCAGTTGAAAGTCCCGCTGCCTGGTATGGCCAAATTGATAGCTAGGTTTTCCAAGTGTACCCCCCCCCCACACCCTCCTCACCCTGTGCCCCCCCAACAAAAAAAAATATTGTGTAGGCGCTGCACTTGTGGCGACGCGCTCTTCGGGGGAGAGCAGCCCGAATTTCACAGAGATAGGTCTCTGTGACTAGAATATACCAAATACCAAATAAGCATCATAGTATGTATCATACGAAAATGACCAAAATACCACCTGAGTGTTTTGGGTTTCATGTGTCTATGATTGGTCCTAGTGGTCGTCTAATTATTTTCAAGTAACGCCTACTAAGCACTAGCAACTCACGCACAGACACAGACACACAGACACACAGACACACACACACGCGCGCGCGCGCGCGCGCGCGCGCGCAAGCACACACACACACACACGCGCGCGCGCGCGCAAGCACACATACATACACACACACACACACACACACACACACACACACACACACACACACACACCAAAGTTGTTCTTTCCTCACGGACATACTTGCTATCCAACTCACTCGAGCAGAAGTAGATGATGACGAGGACGAGGACGACGAGGATGATGAGTATGATGATGATGATGAGGACCAGGGTGGCAGTCGATAAGCCAGAGTCGTTCGTCGACGCCCCCGCGTCTGGGTACCAGACAGAAATTGTCAGAGAAAGAAAAAAAGGAACATTGTTGTAGAGAATGCAGGGTGTCTCCAAAAACAAAACAAAAAAACAGAAAAAAAAAAAAATGCAACCCACAAACTTGGTCAGAAAACCCCCACCAAAACATATTTTTGATTTTTTTAAAGTTTAAAAAACCCACCATTCAATGCTTGAAAGATTACAAGAAATTGTTTTTAAAAAACGAATTTCACACACACACACACACACACACGCACATTTATCGACATCGACTCATTATTCATCTTTCACTCAGAGGAGAGAGAGAGAGAGAGGAGAGAGAGAGAGAGAGAGAGAGAGAGAGAGAGAGAGAGAGAGAGAGAGGGAGAGAGAGAGAGGGAGAGAGAGAGGGGGAGAGAGAGAGAGAGAGAGAGAGAGAAGAGAGAGAGAGAGTAGCTTTGTATATGCGTGGTTGCTGGTTTGTGTCATTCTTAAACACTATTGTTGTTGTCTACTTGTTGATGAATATTCGATTGTAACGCGCTTTGTGCTCGTTTGAGGTAAAGAGCTATATACATGTATTATTATTATTATTATTATTATTATTATTATGTGAAGACCATGGGCGGGTAAGAAGACCATGCCAATTATTTCATGAAATAAAGCAAATTTCAGTCAAATTTGCCCATGAGACGAATGCTAAACATTACCACTCGTCTCATGGGCAAAATATGACTGACATTTTCATTATTTCATTCATTTAGATAATTGGCATGGGCTTCTTAACCCGCCCATGGGCTTTTTACCCCGTCTTACCCTATATACAATACAACGCCACACCACTCACTCTCATCGCCGCCATCATCCGCTGCCTGATTAACATAGATGTTAATGAGCTCGGACGCTCCCTCCTGGTTGGTCGCCTGGCAGCTGTAGAGGCCAAGGTCGAGGGTCGAGGCCACGGTCAAGGTCAGACGGGAGTCGGAGGAGGAGGAGGAGGAGGAGATGATCTGTCCGTCTTTGAACCAGACGTAGACGGTGGGTGCGGGGGTTTGGCTAACGTGTAGCACTGTAGGGTGACGGTGCCGCCTAGGGCGCTGGTTACGTTGGACACGGCGGGACTGGCTCGTGGCTTATCTAACGAAAAAAGAGACTACTTCTTCTTCTTCTTCTTCTTCTGCGTTCTGCCGTATGGCCATAATGGGTAAGATACGTATGTGTCCGGTTTTCAGTTTTCACCGGTCTCCCCGCTTGCGTACAGCCGACACATTCCGATTTCGGAGGAGTTAAAAGGAGAAAATAATATTTGGAAGTTTTTTTTTAGAGTGCAGTGGGGGGTGGAACGGGATGAGAGAAGAAGATGGAAGGAGGGAGAGAGACAAAAGCAATAATATAAATATTTCGCGGACCCGGCGAAACCGGTAATCAGCGTTACCAGTACTTGGCGTTACCGGTACTAGGCGTTACCGGTACGTCGGTACTCGGATCGTTGCGCTAGTACATACATGATAATTGAGCAAAAGAAAAGGCCAACCCCCCAAAAAAAAACAACCCAATCTAACACATTACGCTTATA
>CM065713.1:27745622-27760622 GCA_017654935.2 Phymorhynchus buccinoides | reverse complement strand
AGAGGAACAAAAGGCAGGCGAATGGACCAGTATATTCTGATCGCTTCTCGGCCTTTTGGCTAAGACAGTGATTCAGGAACATAAATTTTTTGTTTATACCCTGGTTGGTTTGTTCAGCCCGTCGTACATGGCGAAAGCCGATACGCGACGTTAAACTGAACTTCCATCCAGTAAGATAGAAAGGTCTGTCCCATACCCCCCCCCCCCCCCCCCACACACACACACACACCTCCTTCTCTCTCTCTCTCTCCTCCCATCTCTCGTTCTCTCTCTCACACTCTTCTCTCTCTCTCTCCCCCCCTCTCTCTCTCTCACTCCCCTCTCTCTCTCTCTCTCTCTCTCTCTCTCTCTCTCTCTCTTCCTCTCTTTCTCTCTCTCTCCCTCTCTCTCCCTTCTCTTTCTCTCTCTCCCCCCACTCTCTCACTCTCCTTCTCTCTCTTTCCTTCTCTCTCTCTCTCTCTCTCTCTCTCTCCTCCCCCTCTCTCTCTCTCTCTCTCTCTCTCTCTCTCTCTCTCTCTCTCTCTGTCAGGGCTTAGTGTAAAAAAAGTATAAAATGTGTACTTATCTCATAAATACAGTTTGTTTTTTTCGCGCTTCTCTCTCTCTCTCTCTCTCTCTCTCTCTCTCTCTCTCTCTCTCTCTCTCCCTCTCTCTCTCTCCCTCCCTCTCTCTCCCACTCTCTCTCTCTCCCTCCCCCTCTCCTCTCCTCTCCCCTCTCTCCCCTCTCTCACCCCTCCCTCTCTCTCTCTCTCTCTCTCCCTTCCCCCACCCTCTCCCTCCCTCACTCCCACTCTCTCTCACCCCCACACTCTCTCTCTCTCTCACACACACACACACACACACACACACACACACACATTTAAAACCCCACATTTGTTAGACACCAAACAAACACATGATTGACCACTCACAATTGACGACGAGGCTGACGGTCTGGCTGTAGCCTCTGCCCACGCTGTTGGCGGCGCTACAGACGTACAGTCCGGCGTCTCCGCTGGTCAGACCCACGATGGTCAAGCTAGGGAAGGCCAGGGATGACCCCCCGTACTTCCCCCCTCCCCCTGAAAACCCAATGAGACGATGCGTGTGGGGAACACTTTAAATACAGGGGACTTATAGAGACAGGGGACACATAGAGACGGGGGCACATAGAAACAGGGGACACATAGAGACAGGGGACACATAGAGACGGGGGACACATAGAGACGGGGGGCACATAGAGACAGGGGACACATAGAGACAGGGGACACATAGAGACAGGGGACACATAGAGACACACATAGAGACGGGGGGCACATAGAGACAGGGGACACATAGAGACAGGGGACACATAGAGACGGGGACACATAGAGACGGGGGACACATAGAGACGGGGGACACATAGAGACAGGGGACACATAGAGACGGGGACACATAGAGACGGGGGACACATAGAGACGGGGGACACATAGAGACAGGGGACACATAGAGACAGGGGACACATAGAGACAGGGGGACACATAGAGACGGGGGACACATAGAGACGGACATACATAGAGACGTGGACACATAGAGACGGGGACACATAGAGACGGGGACACATAGAGACGGGGACACATAGAGACAGGGGACAGATAGAGACAGGGGACAGATAGAGACAGGGGGACACATAGAGGGGGACAGATAGAGACAGGGGACACATAGAGACAGGGGACAGATAGAGACAGGGGACACATAGAGACAGGGGACACATAGACAGGGGACACATAGAGACAGGGGACACATAGAGACAGGGGCACATAGAGACAGGGGACACATAGAGACAGGGGACACATAGAGACAGGGGACACATAGAGACAGGGGACACATAGAGACAGGGGACACATAGAGACGTGGACACATTAAGACGGGGACACATAGAGACGGGGACACATAGAGACGGGGACACATAGAGACGTGGACACATAGAGACGTGGACACATAGAGACGGAGACAGATAGAGACGGGGACACACTGGGGGACACATAGAGACAGGGGACACATAGGGAAAGGACACAATGAGACGGGGACACAATGAGACGGGGGACACATAGAGAAGGGGACACATATATATGGGGACATACAGTGACGGGGACAGATAGAGACAGGGGACAATTCGCACTGATCTCAGCGCCATTTACCTGTTACGTCGATGGCTTGACCATCCTTGGTCCACTGGACGCTGAAAGGCGAGGGGTTGGCGTTATAGGAGCAGTCCAACGTCACCGTTTGGCTGACGTCACGCACGTATGACGTCGAGCTCAACGTCAGCACGGGAGCATCTGTAGGTGGTTGTGTTCGTTCGATTTGATTTGGTTCGTTGGTTGGGTTTGGTATTTTAAAAAAAGGGAGTGGGGGTGGGGTGAGTGTTTATTTGTAGGACGGGAGGAGAGAGGGAAAGTGAGAGAGAGAGGTGGGTAGAGAGAGAGAGAGAGAGAGAGAGAGAGAGAGAGAGAGAGAGAGAGAGAGAGAGAGAGAGAGAGAGAGAGAGAGAGAGAGAGAGAGAGAAGAGAGAGAGAGAGAGAGAAGAGAATGAGAGAGAGAGAAAGAGAGTGTGTGTGAGAGAGAGAGAGAGAGAGAGAGAGAGAGAGAGAGAGAGAGAGAGAGAGAGAGAGAGAGAGAGAGAGAGAGAGAGAGAGAGAGAGAGAGAGAGAGAGAGAGAGAGAGAGAGAGAGAGAGAGGGAGAGATGTGTGTGCATGAGAGATAAATAAATAAATAGAGAAACAGTGGGGGGTGGGGGTGGGGAGGAGTAATCTTCCAACTGTATAACATTATCTTATCATGATGCCTTTCAAAAAGTATCAACAATTACTGATTTTTCAAGTGAACGTATAATATTAAAACGGTGAAAACAATATAATTATATATATCAAGAAAAGGGAATAAACGGTTATAATTGTAACCAAGAAAAAAGGTAACGTTTATACATAATAATCAACCTATATTGTCAGCAAATGGTGTACATACACCCCCCCCCCCCCCCCTCCTTCCCCATTTCACCACGTAATACTAACCACCATTCCGCTGTTGAAATATCATTGTCATACGGTGCCCTCGGAATCAACATTAACGTTTAGTTCCTTTCAAATATTCTTTGATAAAAATTACCGATTTTGATTCAGTGACATAGGCCCTACTTGTGATCATCATTTCGGATCAACTGCGTGTTCTTTTTTCATGTTTCAAGTCACTTATGCTTTTTATGTCATCTACGGTAGGGGAAGACGGGGTAAAAAGCCCATGGGCGAGTAAGACCCCATGCCAATTATCTCATGAAATAAAGCAAATTTCAGTCAAATTTGCCCATGAGACGAATGCTAAACATTAACACTCGTCTCGTGGGCAAAATGTGACTGAGATAATTGGCATGGGCTTCTTACCCGCCCATGGGCTTTTTACCCCGTCTTACCCTATATGAAAAGAAAGTCTCAGTTTGATTTCAACATTATGTAGACTAACAAATCAACAATGAACACGCAGAATTGAATCCTACAACAACCCAAAAAACACTCGACTGCTTTAAACAAAATAATTTCTTAATGGACCTATCGTCTAACAAATACTTCGCAGTGCAAAACCATAAGATTAAACTTAAAAATAACAATAGCTTTTCACAAGGCGTTAAGTGTATCAAATTTAATACGTCATCAAAGATTGGATAATGTTTCTTTTATTTCAAGCATATTATTATTGATCAAAACATAATATTCTCTTTGGTAACATATTTCTGTCGTAAGGTATGCTTTAAAAATAATACAAATCTGAGCTAAAAAAACCTTCTATCATTTATTACTACTATTATTATTATTATTATTATTATTATTATTATTATTATTGTTACTATTTACATTGCGGTTATATTAGTGTCAGAAGTAAAAATAGTAATTGTAAGAAATGTGTTAAAACATAAATTAAAAGAAAATGTTTACATTGAAACGTTAGTCGATTACAATCAAAACACAAAAATGATTAATCAAACTGAGATATTATACAAGTGTGAACACCCGGGCAAGACAAAACAAAAACACAATAACAACAACAAATACACTAAAAAAAACACAATAACAGTAAATTCAAAAACAAACAACAACAAAACACTGTAAAAACAACAACACACATATACACACAAAAACTTACATGCAAGTATGCTGCAGCTTCCAAGCGCCTCTGGCTCTTTACAAAATAGCAAACAAAAACGACCCAACTCGGAATGAAACGGAAGAAAAATCCCAAACTTTGGAAGCAAAATCTCGAGGCGACACTTTTTCGTTTAATATTGAAGATATTTATCTTAAATTGAAGAAAATAATGACTTATTTGTGAACTTTTGTTGATCGGAACTATGATGCGTGCAATTCTCGTTGTTGATAATTTTAATACACATAATGTATTGTTAACAATTCGGGACTTTCCTGGTGGTGCACTGCCTCCGGGCATTGCCTCCAGGATCGTTCCCACCATCTGTATATCTACTAATCTCCCATACATGTCTGTGCCAGACCGGAGGACGTTAAGCAGAATTTCATCGTTGTTGATTGCATTTTTTTTCCCCACACAGCACACGACAATTTTTAAAGCATGTCTACATAAAGTTCCTGAAGCTACTATGAATACAAAATTTATTTTCTTATCAGACATAAATGATTAAAGGACATATTTTATTCAACCGCAATCAAAACATATCAAATGCTGCCTGTGATTGTTGTTGATTACATTTATTTTTCACACAGCACGTGACAATTTCTAAAGCATGTCCACATGCATTCCTCAACGTGTGAACATACACATTTTATTTTATTTTCAGACAGAAACTATTAAAGGACATATTTTATTCAACCGCTACCAAAATCATATCAAAGATATTAAAAACACAAACTTGTTATATATCACAATCAATTGACAATAGCTATTTCAAGAAAACATGAGAAATAATTTAACAGATTTTGGTCAACTTATACCTTAAATAATACTTGTGGCGGTGCCATAGCCGATGAGGTTTAACCGAGGCGTGGTCACCGCTACAGCTATCTGTATTAATATAAAAAAATCGGGACTTTACTGGTTTCGTACTGACTCCGGGCATTGCCTCCAGTATTGTTCCCACCATATTTGTAATTACAAATGTCCCATATGTGTCTGATTCAGACCAAGAGGACGTAAAACACCATTTTCGTCGTCACAGATTTTGGTCTCAAATGTATTACCCTGTGTTGGGGTCAATACGTATTTCAAGTTGGTGATTATATCAATGTAAATGACGTTGTCATTGCAAATTCACATTTCAATGAGTTACCAAAGATTGCATTGGCAAACAGTAAACAGTGCATTAAAAGCATTGCTACAGTAAGGTAGAGCAAATCAGAAGCTGCTGTTGTTGCGCTAAATTAAGAGTTTTCTTCTGTCATGACACCCTACCCATCATTTACCCTAGGGTTTTCTTGATGAACTGTTTGTAGACACCATTTCAAGGTCTTGTTCTCTGGGACGATTTCAAAACCTTAAACCTAGCACTGTCTAACAGCAACATTTTCAACAACAAAAAAGAAAAATTCAAAACTTAGCACTGTCTAAAGAGCCTACTACGCGTCAGCTAACATCGTACCACTGTACGATACGATTCGATCACGTGGTCTCAAAGAGCAAATTTGATTGGCGCTTCGAGACCAAGTGATCGAATCGCATCGTACAGTCGTACGATGTTAGCTGACATGTAGCAGGCCCTTAATAGCAACACTTTATAAAACGTTTTTCGATGCCTACCATAGTCTAACAGGAACACTTTATATTTAAACATTTTCGAAGCCTAACACAATCTAACAGTAACACTTTATAAAACATTTGTTTCTTCAAAACCTAGCATAGTCTAACAGTAACACTTTACTACAACAAATCAAAACCTAGCATAGTCTAACAGTTACAATTTATAACAAAATTCACAACCTAGCATAGTCTAACAGTAACATTTTATAAAACATTTTCCAAAACCTAGCGTAAAGCATTGTCTAACAGTAACACTTTATAAAACATTTTCCAAAACCTTGCATAGTCTAACAGTAACACTTTATTAAAAAAAAGTTCAAAACCTAACATATAGTCTGACAGTAACACTTTATAAAACACTTTTTTCAGTCTAACAGTAACACTTTAAAAAAATAAAAAGCTAGCATAGTCTAACAGCAACACTTTATAAAACATTTGTTCAAAACCTAGCACAATCTAACAGTAACACTTTTTAAAACATTTGTTCAAAACCTAGCATAATCTAACAGTAACACTTTATAAAACGTTTTTCGAAGCCTAGCACAATCTAACAGTAACACTTTATAAAACATTTTACGAAGTCTAGCACAATCTAACAGTAACACTTTATAAAACATTTTACGAAGTCTAGCACAATCTAACAGTAACACTTTATAAAACATTTTACGAAGTCTAGCACAATCTAACAGTAACACTTTATAAAACATTTTACAAAGTCTAGCACAATCTAACAGTAACACTTTATAAAACATTTTACAAAGTCTAGCACAATCTAACAGTAACACTTCATAAAACATTTTACAAAGTCTAGCACAATCTAACAGTAATACTTTATAAAACATTTTTCAAATCCTAGCATAGTCTAACAGTAACACTTTATAAAACATTTTTCAAAACCTAGCACAATCTAACAGTAACACTTTATAAAACATGTTTTCAAAACCTTGCATAGTTTAACAGTAACACTTTATAAAACATGTTTTCAAAACCTAGCATAGTCTAACAGCAACACTTTATAAAACTTTTTTTTTCAAAACCTAGCATAGTATAACAGTAACATTTTATAAAACATTTTGTTCAAAACCTAGCATAGCCTAACAGTAACACGTTATAAAAACTTTTTTCAAAATCTAGCATAGTCTAATAGTAACAATTTGTAAAATATTTTAAAAACCTAATAGTAGCACTTTTTTTCAAAGCCTTGGACACGTAACACTAAACAAAAGGCACCAAGCAAACAGTTCACGTCGACTACTTGCTATTCTAGCCTATGAAAACATATCGTCGGTACAAAAAGCCACATACTCTCTGGCAGGGAAAGATAACTCGCTCGCTCTTGGAGGAATTGCAACACTACTAACACTCCAGGCTTAAATCTGGAATGAGCATATTAATTACCCGCCAAGACTTTGCTCCAACCCGTCGTCAATAAACACCGCTTCGAGCGAGCTTTCAATGTTCTAGCGAGGAGCAAGGTCTCCCAATCGTCCAGCAAAACAAGGGGTCCCAGGGACTCCTTCACTTAACATTACAGACTGAGGGTCCTAGAGGAAGGATAGAGGGTCCCGGTGGCATTGCGAATGCTAAAAAGAATTTTTCTAGTGCATCCCTGGGACCCCCTGCACATTCTTTTAGAGGGTCCTTTAGAATGTCAGTACTTCATAGACCCCCAAATGGGGGTCCCTGGGAGCCCTGGGAGCTAACCACTGCTGCTATCTAAAAGCAAAGCACGCTATTTTCAAAACACTGACGACGATGATGACGAACGACGCAACTCACACATGACGTCGACAACGATGACGTCACCGTGACCTTCACCCGCGGCGTTGCGGGCCCGGCAGGTGTAGTTCCCGGAGTCTTCCCGGCTGACGTTGTGGACGGTGAGACTGGGGTCGCCCACAGAGGACCCCGAATATTTGCCTAGCTCCAAGTTGATGGGGCGGTCGTGGTCTTTGAACCACATCACTGCGCTCACCGCCGGGTAACCGCTGGCCGAACACGTCAGCGTGACGTCACTTCCGGACACTGGATCGTAACGTCGTGATGGGGTGAGCACGACTGGTATATCTGCCGATTGCAAGGACAAGGGAGTTGAGGCGAACGTCAGATTTGACTATACGGTGATGTTGGATTTTTTTCTCCCCCTTTTTGGGGGTTTTGATTTAACAATTCCACCATTTCCAGCTGTTCCCTTTGACATGGGCAGATGGCCCGGTTCTTTAAAACATTGTTCATTGACTGCGTTGGTGTGACGTTATTACTCGGAGAAACAGTAACGACTGGTGAGATACTTTACTACGTCAGATTTGACTACGTCATGTCATATTGGAGTGACGTTATTACATACTAAACAATAACAGCTGGTGACATACTTTACTACGTCAGATTTGACTACGTCATGTCACGTTGGAGTGACGTTATTACACGAATAAACAATAACAGCTGGTGACCTACGTCAGATTTGACGACGTCATGTCAAGTTCGAGTGACGTTTTTACACGAATAAACAATAGCAGCTGGTGACATACTTTGCTACGTCAGATTTGACTAAATGTCATGTCATATTGGAGTGACGTTATTACACGAATAAGCAGTAACAGCTGGTGACATACTTTGCTATGTCAGATTTGAGTAAATATCATGTCATATTGGAGTGACTTTATTTCACGGACAAACAGTAACAGCTGGAGACATACTTTACTACGTCAGGTTTGACTACGTCATGTCACGTTAGAGTGACGTTATTACACGAATAAACAGTAACAGCTGGTGACATACTTTACATACTACGGCACGTGCAGAGAACATATACGTGTAAGATTCGCTAATTATATATATATATATATATTGTTATTATGTAATACCGTCACTCCAACGTGACATGACGCAGTCAAATATGACGTACTAAAGTATATCACCAGTTGTTATTAAATCATAAATAAATAAATAAATAAGTAAATCAAACAGAATGGAACCAGAGGTAGGCCTAATCGCAAACTGAAAACCTTACGTTAAAGAAGACACACACAAAGCCATAAAAGACATACATTTTAAAAAAGGTCATAGAAAATAAACAGTTCTGTTGAAATGAATTAATTGATGATTTGCATTGGTTTCCTGATGTATATTTCACGAAGGATTTGAAATGTACCTATCTTTATATATTTTTCTTTGATCATGCTTAGATTAACCTGTTTAGTCTTGTACTTGCTAGCCGCCATTCAAAAACTCATGCATAGTACGTTGGCACAGTTATGCTTGCTTAACATGTATGTAATGTACGTTTTGATAAATAAAAAAACATTTAAACAAAATGAATTAATTGGATATCTAAAGTGAGCGAAAACTCTAAACTCTAACCAGTAGTAACTTTGCCGTTATATTATTGATATTCCTCGCTTAAATATCATTAATTAGACATAATACTTTTTGATGACATCAGAATTGATTTTTGTGTCACAACAGGGCCTGATGAAAAGTGTGTAAGACGTTTGAAAATTCGCTGCAAACTAAAATATGGGCGTTTGTGGTTTTTATTTTCTTGTGTTAAATATAATTAGACCTACATTATTTACAGTACTTATAAATATGTGATGCTGCATGCGAAAATCATGGATATGGGTGAAATTCTAAAAATTGACATAACAACCATTTTAAAATGTAGAAGTAATTCTGAACAAGATACAAAAAACAGAATTCAATTATCTTTATTAGTTTTGAAAATATGATAGATTGCGTCTGTAGGCAGACGGTGACCTAATTTTGGAAAAATTCATTTAAAATTTATACATGTACTGTTCAGAACAACTGCAAATTCGCTCAAAACAAAGGCACTCGATCAAGAGTTCTCTGATTCAATGCAAGCTGACATTATGTTTTATATTGCCCCTCAAATTCATGTAGATTAGATTTACTTAATTTTGTTGTGTATTTTCTTTTTTCTTTTTTCTTTTTTTCCTTTTGGTATATACGTGTTTACTACTGTTGTTGCTTTTATGTTATTATTTTTCAATGTTGGATTAGTTTTGTGTATGCAGCCCTTACTGTGCAACTCAAGTATTAGAGTACCCTGTATAAGCTCTTAGCTTGTTGTACTCGAAGTTCATAAATGTATAGCTGCTTTGTTACGATTTTCTATTCGTGAATAAATTCTTGTTTAAACCAAGTCAAAAATAATCAATTCAAGAGTTCATCGAAATCAAAAGCAATTCTGTCAATACTGCTATTGTGGTGATTTAGAAAACAATTTGGTTTTAACCCTTTAACCGCCACTGTCGCATTTATGCCCCACAATGGTTTGACACCCATGTCACTAAAAGGCATCAAAGCAGGGCCTGTTATCCGAAGACCCTATTTCCTTAACTTCGTGAAGTAAGGATAGGCCTAATGTTACACGTGTCACAGAAGAATTCGCAATATTGCAACAACAACAACAAAATTATCTACCCAGTTAAGTTGAATGGTATTTTTTGGGCTGAAAAATGGTTGGCGGCGAAAGGGTTAAAAAAAGAAGAAGAAGAAAATTGCATAATATACCGAGACTTCTAACCAACTACGTAGTTACTACACCGAAGCGGAAATGACATTATGCACTGTAGCATGTTCATATTATGATCGCTTCTCGGCCTTTTGGCTAAGACAGTGATTCAGGAACATACATTTTTGTTTATACCCTGGTTGGTTTGTTCAACTGAACTTCCATCCACATTATGCAACCAACCAGGGTCCTTATTCTGAAATTAAAACTATACTCACAGATGACGTGGAGAGTGATGACGTCACCCCGCGTCATCCCTACGTCATTCCTGGCCTGACAGCGGTAGCGGCCGGCGTCGGACTTGCCGACGTCGTGAACGGTCAAACTGGGGGTGGGGACCGAGGCCCCGGAGAATTTGAGACCACGCCCGGCTCCTCCTCCCCCCTCCTCCTCCATGTTGAGAGGGGAATCCCCTTTGTACCACGTGACTCCCCACGCAGGGGGGTAACTCTGCACGAGGCAGGTGAGAGTGACGTCACTTCCTTCCGGTGCCGTGTAGGACGTGTTGGGGGTGAGGAGGGTGGGCTTGTCTGTCAGGAGAGAGAGAGAGAGAGAGGGTGAGGGTGGAAAACGTTTGTTCGAAGTGTAGTGTAGTGTATTGCAGTGTGTGTGTGTGTGTGTGTGTGTGTGTGTGTGTGTGTGTGTGTGTGTGTGTGTGTGTGTGACTGTGTGCGTGCGTGCATGCGTGCTTGCGTGCGTGCGTGTGTGCGTGTGTGTGTGTGTGTGTGTGTGTGTGTGTGTGTGTGTGTGTGTGTGTGTGTGTGTATGTGTGTGTGTGTGTGTCATGTGCGCGCGTTTATTGTGGTAAAATGGCAATGAAAACTTACATCTACATACAAAAGAATACTTAGGCAAAAATTGTTGCAAAGAAAAATCAGTTTCGCATCTCCGATAATCTAGTTTAAGTCCAGTTGCTTACAGGCACGCACTTCATATTCCATCGAATGACAAAATTAACATCCTATTTACTTTTACCATTCATATACACATGTCCACAAACGATGTCTTTTCCAGTAATCCAATCGTGTTCTACTTCTTCTTCGATCGCTCAGACAGTTTCCTGTCATATGAGCGCAGATGCGTCATGCTGCCGTTATGCGCCTTACTAAGACATAGTTAGGCCCCAGCATGTCCTTCTTCGGTTGGAGAAGATCTTTGATAGTGTTTGTTGAAAAAAAAAAAAGGCAGGAGAATGGACCAGCTAAGGCAGAAAGATAGCAGATGACAGTAAGGGAAGGGACAAGGCAGGAGAATGGACCAGTCAGAAAGATAGCAGATGACAGTAAGGGAAGGGACAAGGCAGGAGAATGGACCAGCTAAAGCAGAAAGATAGCAGATGACAGTAAGGGAAGGGACAAGGCAGAGAATGGACCAGTAAGGTAGGGATGACAGTAAGGGAAGGGACACAGAGAAGGACCAGTAAGGCAGAAAGATAGCAGATGACCCTAATCGAAGGGAGGAGAGCAAGTAAGGCGTGTTCGTGAATGTATTATTGATTATAATGACAACAAAAACAACTCAAAAATGATCCTAAGGCAAAAGATAGCACAGTAAGGGAAGGGACAAGGCACACCACACAGAAAGATAGCAGATGACAGTAAGGGAAGGGACAAGGCAGGAGAATGGACCAGTAAGGCAGAAAGATAGCAGATGACAGTAAGGGAAGGGACAACGCAGGAGAATGGACCAGTAAGGCAGAAAGATAGCAGATGACAGTAAGGGAAGGGACAAGGCAGGAGAATGGACCAGTAAGGCAGAAAGATAGCAGATGACAGTAAGGGAAGGGACAAGGCAGGAGAATGGACCAGTAAGGCAGAAAGATAGCAGATGACAGTAAGGGAAGGGACAAGGCACAGAATGGACCAGTAAGGCAGACAGATAGCAGATGACAGTAAGGGAAGCACAACGCAGGAGAATGGACCAGTAAGGCAGAAAGATAGCAGATGACAGTAAGGGACGGGACAAGGCAGGAGAATGGACCAGCAAGGCAGAAAGATAGCAGATGACAGTCAGCTCACTGGACCCAGGAGAATGGACCCTAAGGCAGAAAGATAGCAGATGACGTGACACTGGTACCGACCGCTGTCCTCGGCACGCGCCCCGCGCAAAAGGTCAGTAGGCCGGCCGGGCCACGCGACCCCCGGAGAAACAGAGAATGGACCTTAAGCGAAAGATAGGAGGTCAGGGGGACGAGGTGGACCGTCCTTGAAGATAGCAGATGACCTTGGTGGCCTGGCAGGAGAATGGGCGTCGAAGTCACATGGTAAGGGAAGGTCACATTGCCTCCCTTCAAAACCTCGTATCGGGTAGGACAAGGGGCGAACGGACCAGTGGAAGATCTGATGACAGTAAGGGAAGGGACAAGTTGTTTTTTGTTTGTGATAGCAGATTGACAGTAAGGGAAGGGACAAGGCAGAGAATGGACCAGTAAGGCAGAAAGATCGCAATGACAGTAAGGGGACGGCAGGAGAAAATGGCCCGTAAGAAAAAGATAGATATGACAGAAGGGAAGGAATAGAGAGTCAAATAGAGTGACAGATTAGAGGACGTTACGCGCAGAATTTCCACAAAGGTGGGGGAAATATTTGCACGAAAGACCCTCAAGTATCCCTAATCGGGGAGCAACCGTGTTCGTGAATGTATTATTGATTATAATGACAACAACAACACACACACACTCAAAAATGATCCTCAAAACACACACACACACACACACACACACACACAGTACACACACACACACACACACACACACACACACACACACACACACACACACACACGCACACACACACACACACACACACACACACACACACACACACACACACACACACACACACACACACACACACACACACACACACACACACACAACACGCACACACACACACACACACACACACACACACACACACACACACGCACACACACACACACACACACACACACACACACACTACACACCCAACACCTCCAGTGTCATCAGCTCACTGCACCCTTCCCCTAAGGCAGAGGTCACGTGACACTGGTACCGACCGCTGTCCTCGGCACGCGCCCCGCGCAAGGTCAAGGCCGGCCGGGCCACGCGACCCCCGGAGAAACGACCTTGAGCGGAGGAGGTCAGGGGGACGAGGTCACCGTCCTTGACCCAGGTGACCTTGGTGGCCTGGGATCGGGCGTCGAAGTCACAGGTCAAGGTCACATTGCCTCCCTTCAACACCTCGTATCGGGTAGGACCGGGGCGAACGCGTGGAAGATCTGATGTTTGGTTGTTGTTGTTTTTTGTTTGTGTTTTGTTTGGGTTTTCCCCGCGAAATCCGATCGAAATGGCGCAGTTAAAAATGGCCCGTCGAAAAAGGCGATAAGACAGACAGGAATAGATATAAATATGCACGCACGCTCGCGCACACTCACACAAATGAAATATTTATATAAACAGACACATATGTGTGCGCGCGTGCTGACGGACAAACACACACACACACACACACACACACACACACACACACACACACACACACACACACACACAGTACACACACACACACACACACACGCACACACACACACACACACACACACACGTAGTGTACGATAAAACAAAAAACAAAAACCAAACAACAACACACATTAGTTGCTTAATTGATAACTGGGAACAAGGGTATTGACTGAAAATGTTATATAAACTCTGAAATCAGGAACTACACACATGTTATAAAAGATAAACACAACAACAACAACAACGACAACAACAACGAGATATTAATGAGGATTAAGGTACTGATGACGACAATATAGTGTACGTCATCTATTAGCTTATTTTTAAAACAATACATATCGACGCAGCAACGAGATATTAATGAGGATTAAGGTACTGATGACGACAATACTGCACGTCGTCTATATTTTTTAAAACGATACACATCGACGCAGCAACGAGATATTAATGAGGATTAAGGTACTGATGACGACAATATACTGTACGTCATCTATTAGCTTATTTTTAAAACAATACATATCGACGCAGCAACGAGATATTAATGAGGATTAAGGTACTGATGACGACAATACTGCACGTCGTCTATTAGCGTATTTTTTAAAACGATACACATCGACGCAGCAACGAGATATTAATGAGGATTAAGAAACTGATGACGCAATATTGTTTACGTCGTCTATTAGCTTGCTTTTTTTTTTTAAACGATACATATCGACGCAATTTGTAAGATGACTACAATAATATTTGATTTGAGACGGTTGGGAAAAAAAAGAAGAAAAATAACCCCCACACGAGAATAAGGCTTTACACTACTCCTTGCTGACACGAAAGGGCGATAATTTTAGGCCAGAACTGCCGATGCCCCCTGGTGACGAGTCAGGAGCAGATCATTTTCTGAGGCTATAGGGGAAGACGGGGTAAAAAGCGCATGGGCGGGTAAGAAGCCCACCCCAATTATCTCATGAAATGAAGCAAATTTCAGTCTCATGGGCAAATTGGACTGAAAGTTTCTTTATTTCATGAGATAATTGGGGTGGGCTTCTTACCCGCCCATGCGCTTTTTACCCCGTCTTCCCCTATATACTACTATCAGCCGAAGTCGGGCGTGCTGGGCCTAGCTATTTCTTAGTTAGGCGCATAACGGCAGCATGACGCATCTACGCTCATATGACAGGACTCTGT
>CM065713.1:27738122-27740622 GCA_017654935.2 Phymorhynchus buccinoides | reverse complement strand
CGTTTTGACCCTGAATGGAAAAAAAGTGGACGTTTTGACCCTGAATGGAAAACAAGTAGGCGTTTTGACCCTGAATGGAAAACAAGTGGGCGTTTTGACCCTGAATGGAAAACAAGTGGACGTTTTGACCCTGAATGGAAAACAAGTAGGCGTTTTGACCCTGAATGGACAAAAAGTGGCGGTTTTGCAGACCCTGAATGGAAAAAAGTGGGCGCTTTGATACCAAAACTGAAGGGACAAAAAAGTGGCAGAAAGGCAGACAGACAGACAGACAGATAGCGCTTACCCCGTGAAGCTATCGATCCGATACCAAAACACGGTGGTGTATAAAGGCACCGAGTCGATGTTACAGGACAAAGTCACGTTAGAGCTCGCTACCCCGCTGACTGGGTTCCGACTGTACGTCACAATAGGAACGTCTGAAAATGAAGAAAAAAAACCCATTTTATTTTGTATGTCAGGGCGAAGCTCTGCTCGGTACCTGATCGGAAGATGGGAAGGTTGAGAAGTGTGTATTCTAAAGCGTGGGGTAGAGGATTATTGGATATTAAATTGATGAGTAAAGATGTGTAAATGTGGGAGTGCAAAATAGAACGTCTGAAATTGAAGAAGAAAACAACACACAGCTGTTTCGGGAGGAACATTTAGTTTATTTATATTTTCATGATTTTTTTCAAGCAAACTTTAGTTTACTACAAGTAACTTTTCTTAAATAACAGTCAATAATATGTTGTGGATTGTGACTAAATGACTTATATTCAGTGGATATTGCTAGATTTTCACTCATGGGCAATGTTATTTATGTTTGCGATACTAAATATATTATTCAAGAACGAAAAATGGTGTTTTACGTCCTCTCGGTCATAGACACATATGGGACATTTGTAAATACAAAGATGGTGTGAACAATACTGGAGGCAATGCCCGGAGGCAGTACGAAACCAGTAAAGTCCAGATTTTTTAAAATAATTAATACAGATAGCTGTAGCGGTGACCACGCCTCGGTTAAACCTCATCGGCTATGGCACCGCCACAAGATTATATATTATTGAATGAATGAAAAATGGTGTTTTACGTCCTCTCGGTCATAGACACATATGGGACATTTGTAAATACAAAGATGGTGGGAACAATACTGGCTGCAATGCCCGGAGGCAGTGCAACACCAGTAAAGTCCCGAGTTTTTAACAATATAGATATGTACTATATGTACCGCGATTATATATTATTCAAGACGAAAATGGAGTTTTACGTCCTCTTGGTCTGAATCAGACACATATGGGACATTTGTAAATACAAATATGGTGGGAACAATACTGGAGGCAATGCCCGGAGGCATAAAGTCCCGATTTATTTTTATTAATACAGATAGGTGTAGCGGTGACCACGCCTCGGTTAAACCTCATCGGCTATGGCACCACCACAAGTAGTGATGTAATTAAATATATTATATTCAAGAACATTTTCTACTAAATACGTTGATTGATACTACTCAACAAAAATAAGTTTTTACCATAAATCTGATGAAAGAAATATATTTGAAATACTATGTAGAGCATACAGCCAAAATATTTTTGCAAACAAATGCTTGGTGCAGGGTGTGGTTTTTTTATCTAAGATTTCTAGATTCAGGCTTTCAAATAAATAGCTTGAATTTGTGTGGGACGAACAGCTATGAACAAGATGGCAGGAGAGATCATTTTAGACTGAAAATGAACGAAAAATGAAGGAAAAAAACAACACAATGGCAGGGGAGATAATTTTAGTCAGTACGTCGCAATAGCATAAAAAAACCCAAGAAGATGGCAGGGGAGATAATGTTAGTCAGTACGTCGCAATAGCATGAAGAAAAAACAAGAAGATGGCAGGGGAGATAATATTAGACTGTACGTTACAATGAAGAACAAACAAGAAGATGGCAGGGGAGATAATATTAGACTGTACGTTACAATGAAGAACAAACAAGAAGATGGCAGGGGAGATAATATTAGACTGTACGTTACAATGAAGAACAAACAAGATGGCAGGGGAGATAATATTAGACTGTACGTTACAATGAAGAACAAACAAGAAGATGGCAGGGGAGATAATATTAGACTGTACGTTACAATGAAGAACAAACAAGAAGATGGCAGGGGAGATAATATTAGACTGTACGTTACAATGAAGAACAAACAAGAAGATGGCAGGGGAGATAATATTAGACTGTACGTTACAATGAAGAACAAACAAGAAGATGGCAGGAGAGATAATATTAGACTGTACGTTACAATGAAGAACAAACAAGAAGATGGCAGGGGAGATAATTTTAGACTGTACGTTACAATGAAGAACAAACAAGAAGATGGCAGGGGAGATAATTTTAGACTGTACGTTACAATGAAGAACAAACAAGAAGATGGCAGGGGAGATAATATTAGACTGTACGTTACAATGAAGAACAAACAAGAAGATGGCAGGGGAGATAATATTAGACTGTACGTTACAATGAAGAACAAAC
>CM065713.1:27659511-27690122 GCA_017654935.2 Phymorhynchus buccinoides | reverse complement strand
CAAACAACCCCATTTTGTTCATTAGATAGCTATCAAGCAGTGTGTTCCTTCGCAGCCCCCCAGTGTGTTCAATTCGCTAGCAACACCCTGTGTTCAAGAGTCGCAGCTACCCCCAGTGTTTTCAAGTCGCAGCTACACCCAGTGTGTTCATCTACGCTACACCCAGTGTGTTTCAAGTAGCGCTACACACCGTGTGTTCAAGTCGCAGCTAAACGACCCCGTTGTTCAGTCGCAGGCTCACACCCAATGTGTTCAAGTACGCAGCTACACCAGTGTGTTCAAGTCGCAGCAACACCCCAGTGGGTTCAATTCGCAGCAACACCCCCCCAGTGTGTTCATTCGCATCTACCCCCGTGTGTTCAATCGCAGCTCCCTCCCCAGTGTGTTTCAATTCACAGCTACAGCCCCAGTGTGGTCGAAGTCGCAGCTACACCCCAGTGTGTTCAGTCGCATCTCACCCCAGTTTGTTCAAGTCGCAGCTTCACCCAGTGTTTTTTCAAGTCGCAGCTACACCCCAGTGTGTTCAATTCGAAGCAACACCCCAGTTGTTTCATTCGGCCTACACCCAATGTGTTCAATTCACGCTACACCCAGTGGTTTCATTTCGCGCTACCACCCCAGTGTGATTTCAGTTCCCAGCTACACCCCATTGTGGTTCATCGGCAGCTGACACCCCCGTGTGTTTCAATTCAAGCACAACCCCAGTGTGTTCAATTCCGAAGCTACACCCCAGTGTGTTTAAGTCGCAGCACACCCCAGTGTGTTCAATTCACAGCAACACCCCAGTGTGTTCAATTCACAGCAACACCCCCATGTGTTCACTTCGCATAGCTACACCCGGTGTTCATCACAGGAGGCACCCCAGTGTGTTCAATTCTTCAGCTACACCCAGTTTGTTCCATTCGCAGCAACACCCCAGGTGTTCAAGTCGCAGCACACCCCAGTGTGTTCAGTCGCAGCTACACCCCAGTGTGTTCATTCGCAGCACCGCCCAGTGTGGTTCAAGTTGCAGCTACAACCCCATGTGTTCAGTCGCACTACACCCCAGTGTGGTTCAAGTCGCAGTTTGCTACCCCCCAGTGTGTTCAAGTCTGCAGCTACACCCCAGTGTGTTCAGTCGCAGCTACACCCCCAGTGTGTTCAAGTCGCAGCTAACACCCATTGTGTTCAAGTCGGCAGCTACACCCAGTGTGTTCAGTCGCAGCTACACCCCAGTGTGTTCAATTGCAGCAACACCCCAGTGTGTTCAAATTCGCAGCTACACCCCAGTGTGTTCAAGTCGCAGGCTACACCCCAGTGGTGTTCAGTCGCAGCTACACCCAGTGGTGTTCAAGTCGCAGCTACCCCCGTGTGTTCAATTCGCAGCAACACCCGTGTGTTCATTCGCAGCAACACCCAGTGTGTCAAGTCGCGCTACACCCCGTGTGTTCCGTCGCAGCTACACCCCATGTGTTCAATTCCAGCTACACCCAGTGTGTTCAAGTCGCAGCTACACCCCAGTGTGTTCAAGTCGCAGCCCCCCCAGTGTGTTCAAGTCGCAGCTACCCCCCAGTGTGTTCAAGTCGCAGCTACACCCCAGTGTGTTTCAAGTCGCAGCACACCCCCCAGTGTGTTTCAATCGCAGCAACACCCAGTGTGTTCAATTCGCAGCTACCCCCATTGTGTTCAAGTCGCAGCTCACACCCCATTGTGGTTTCAATTCACAGCTACTACCCCGTGTGGTCAAGTCGCAGCTACACCCAGTGTGTTTCCGTCGCAGCTACACCCCAGTGTGTTCAAGTCGCAGCTACACCCCAGTGTGTTCAAGTCTCTAGTCTACAACCCCAGTGTGTTCAATTCGCACAACACCCCAGTGTTTCAATTCGCATCTACACCCGCAGTGTGTTCAATTCACAGCTCACCCCAGTGTGTTCAATTCGCAGCTACACCCCCAGTGTGTTCAATTCCCAGCTACACCCCAGTGTGTTCAAGTCGCAGCTACACCCCATGGTGTTCATTCACAGCAACACCCCAGTGTGTTTCAATTCCGCAGCTCAACCCCAGTGTGTTAGTCGCACTACACCCAGGGTGTTCAATTCACAGAAACACCCCAGTGTGTTCCCTTCAACTAGCACAACCCCAGTGTTTTCAAGTCGCAGCTCCCCCAGTGGTGTTCAATCACAGCACACCCCAGTGTGTTCCATTCGCAGCTACACCCCCAGTGTGGTTCATTCGCAGCAACACCCCAGTGTGTTCAAGTCGCAGCTACACCCCAGTGTGTTAAGTCGCAGCTACACCCAGTGTGTTCAATCGCAGCAACACCCCAGTGTGTTCAGTTGCAGCTACAACCGCCAGTGTGTTCAAGTCCCAGCTACCCCCCAGTGTGTTCATTCGCATCACAACCCCCAGTGTGTTCAGTCGCAGCTACAACCCCATTTGTGTTCAAGTCGCAGCTACACCCCGTGTGTTCAAGTCGCAGCTACACCCATGTGTTCAAGTCGCGTCTACACCCATTGTGTTCCAAGTCGCAGCTACACCCCATTGGTGGTCAAGAGTCGCAGCTACACCCCGTGTTTTCAAGTCGCGCTACAAACCCCAGTGTGTTCAAGTCGCAGCTACACCCCAGTGGTGTTCAATGCGCAGCACCCCCCGTGTGTTCAGTGCAGCTACACCAGGTGTTCAAGTCGCAGCTACCCCCGTGTGTTCATTCGCAGCACACCCCAGTGTTTCAAGTCCGCCAGCTACACCCATTTTGTTCAATTTCGCAGCAACACCCCATGTGTTCATTCGCAGCACACCCCATTGTGTTTTCAAGTCGCAGCTACACCCCAGTGTGTTCAAGTCGCAGCTACACCCAGTGTGTTCAGTCGCAGCTACCCCTATTGTGTTCATTCGCAGCAACACCCCAGTGTGTTCAATTCGCAGCAACACCCCGTTGTTTCAGTCGCAGCGACACCCCTATTGTGTTCAAGTCGCAGCTGACACCCAGTGTGTTCAATTCACACTACCCCCCAGTGTGTTCACGAGTCCGCAGCTACACCCCAGTGTGTCAAGTCGCGCTACACCCCGTGTGTTCAGTCGGCAGCTACACCCAGTGTGTTCAAGTCGCAGCTACACCCCCGTGTGTTCAAGTCGCAGCAAACCCCAGTGTGTTCAATTCGCAGAAACACCAGTGTGTTCATTCGCAGCTACACCCCATTGTGTGTTCAAGTCGCAGCTCCACCCAGTGTGTTCATTCACAGCTACACCCCGCAGTGTGGTCAGTCTCAGCTACCCCCAGTGTGTTCAAGTCGCAGCTACAACCTCAGTTGTGTTTCAAGTCGCAGCTACACACCAGTGTTGTTCAAGTCGCAGCTACACCCAGTGTGTTCCATTCGCACAACACTCCAGTGTTTTCATTCGCCGCTACACCCACTGTTTTCAATTCACAGCTACACCCAGTGTGTTCAATTCGGCAGCTACACCCAGTGTGTTCATTCCCAGCCTACACCCCAGTGTGTTTCAAGTCGCTCAGCCTACACCCCAGTGGTGTTTTCATTCACATCAACACGCCAGTGTGTTCAATTCGCAACTACACCCCCAGTGTGTTCAAGTCGCAGCTACACCCCCAGTGTGTTCAATTCACAGCAACACCCAGTGTGTCCAATTCATTCACAGCAACACGCCAGTGTGTTCAAGTCGGGAGCGTACACCCTGTGTTCAATTCATCAGCAACACCCCACTGTGTTCATTGCGCAGCTACACCCCAGTGTTTTCAATTCGCAGCACACCCCAGTTGTGTTCAAGTCGCAGCTACACCCAGTGTGTTCAAGTCGCAGCTACAACCCAGTGGTGTTCAATTCGCAGCACACCCCAGTGTGGTTCAGTTGCAGCTACACCCCAGTGTTTTTTCAAGTCGCAGCTACACCCCTAGTTGTGTCAATTCGCAGCACACCCCAGTGTGTTCAAGTCGCGGCTACACCCAGTGTGTTCAAGTCGCAGCTACTCCCCAGTGTGGTTCAGTCGCAGCTACACCCCAGTGTTTCAAGTCGCAGCTACACCCAGTGAAAAATGTTCAAGTCGCAGCTACAACACCCCAGTGTGTTTAACATTCGCAAGCAACACACCAGTGTGTTCAATTCGCAGCTCACCCCAGTGTGTTCAAGTCCGCAGCTACACCCCAGTGGTTCAGTCGCAGCTACACCCAGTGTTTCAGCGCAGCTACACCCAGTGGGTGCAATTCGCAGCAACACCCACGGTGTGTTCAATTCGCAGGCAACACCCCAGTGTGTTCCAGTCGCATGCTACACCCCAGTGTTTTCAGTCGCAGCTACACCCCAGGTGTTCAATTCATCCAGCTACACCCCAGTGTTTTCAGTCGCAGGCTACACCCCAGTGTGTCAAGTCGCAGCACACCCCGTGTGTTTCAGTTCGCAGTGCTCCCCCAGTGTGTTCAAGTCGCAGTCCTACACCCCAGTGTGTTCAAGAGTGCAGCAACACCACATTGTTTTTCAATTCCGCAGCAACACCCCATGTGTTTTCCCTTCGCATTCTACACCCCAGTGGTTTCAAGTCGCAGCTACCACCACCAGTGTGTTCATTCACAGCTACAAACCCCAGTGTGGTCAGTCGCAATGGCTACACCCAGTGTGTTCCAGTCGCGCTACACCCCAGTGTGTTCAAGTCGGCTACACCCCAGTGTGTTCGTCGCAGCTACACCCGGTGTTCAATTCGCACACACCCCAGTGTGTTCAATTCGCAGCTACCCCCAGTGTGTTCAATTCACGCTACACCCCAGTGTGTTCAATTCGCTGCTACGTAGGTCCCCAGTGTGTTCATTCCCAGCTACACCCCAGTGTGTTCAGTCGCAGCTAACCCCAGTGTGTTCATTCACAGCAACCCCCAGTGTGTTCATTCGCCAGCTACACCCGCAGTGTGGTCAAGTCGCAGCTAGACCCCAGTGTGTTCAATTCACAGCACCACCCCAGTGTTTCAATTCGACAGCACACCCCATTGTGTTCCAGTCGCAGCTACACCCCATGTGTTCAATTCACAGCAACACAACCAGTGTGTTCTTCGCATCTACACACCCGTGTGTTCAATTCGCAGCAACACCCAGTGTGTCACGTCGCAGCTACAACGCCCTGTGTTCAGTCGCGCTACACCCAGTGTGTTCAATTCGCAGCAAACACCCAGTGTGTTCAAGTTTCAGCTACACCCAGTGTGTCAAGTCCAGCTAGACCCAGTGTGTTACAAGTCGCGCTACACCCCCGTGTGTTCAAGTCGCAGCTACACCCCAGTTGTGTTCCAGTCGCAGCTACACCCAGTGTGTTCAAGTCCGCAGCTCAAACCCCGTGTGTTCGAAGTCCGCAGCTACACCCCAGTGTGTTTCAGTCGCAGCTACAAGACACCCCACTGTGTTCAAGTCGCAGCTAACACCCCATGTGTTCAGCGCAGCTACACCCCAGTGTGTTCAATTCGCAGCTAACCCAGTGTGTTCAGTCTCAGCTACACCCAGTGTTTTTCAAGTCGCACTACAACCCCAGTGTGTTCAATTCGCAGCTAGCCTCCCGTGTGTTCAGTCGCAGCTACACCCCAGTGTGTTCGATTCCCCTACCCCCAGTGTGTTCACTCCCAGCTACCCCCAGTGTGTTCAAGTCGCAGCTACACGCCAGTGTGTTCAGTCGCAGCTACAACCCAGTGTGTTTCAATGTCGCAGCAACACCCCAGTGTGTTCATTCCGCACTACACCCCAGTGTGTTCAGTCGCAGCTACACCCCAGTGTGTTCAATTCCCAGCTACACCCCCCAGTTGTGTTCAATTCCCAGCGACACCCCAATGTGTTCACGCGCAGCTACACCCAGTGTGTTCAATTCCCATCTACACCCCGTAGTGTTCAAGTCGTCAGCTACAATCCCCAGTGTGTTCAGTCGCGCTACCCCCCAGTGTGTTCATTCGCAGCAACACCCCGTGTGTTCAATCGCACTACACCCAGTGTGTTCAAGTCGCAGCTTACACCCCAGTGTGTTCAATTCCCAGCTACACCCCATGTGTTCAATTCCCGAGCTACACCCCAGTGTGTTCAAGTCGCAGCTCACCCCAGTGTGTTCATTCGCAGCTACACCCAGTGTGTTCAATTCGCAGCTACACCCAGTTGTGTTCAATTCACCAACAACCCCAGTTGTGTGTCAATTCCCAGCTCACCCCTTTGTCTCTTCAGCTAACACCCCATTGATGTTCAATTCCGCAGCTACCCCCAGTGTGTTCAGTCGCGCAACACCCCATGTGTTTATTCCAGCAACACCCCAGTGTGTTCAAATTCGCAGCTACACCCCAGTGTGTCAATTCACAGCTACCCCATTGTGTTCAATCGCAGCTACAGCACCCGGTGTCAATTCCCAGCTACACCCCAGTGTGTTCAATTCCCAGCTACACCCTAGTGTGTTCAATTCGCAGCTAAACCCCAGTGTGATTCAATTCGCAGCTACACCCCTGTGTTCAATTCGCAGCTACACCCCAGTGGTGTTCAAGTCGCAGACTACACCCCAGTGTGTTCAAGTCGCAGCTGACACGAGACCCCAGTGTGTTTCAATTCGCAGCTACACACCAGTGTGGTTCAATTCGCAGATACACCAGTGTGTTCATTCACAGCAAAACCCAGTGTGTTCAATTCCCAGCTACCCCCAGTGTGGTTCAATTCCCCAGCTACAACCCAGTGTGTTCATTCGCAGCTACACCCCATGTGTTCAATTACACGCTACACCCCAGTGGTGTTCAAGTCGCAGCAACCCCCAGTGTGTTCAAATTTCCCAGCAACACCCCAGTGTTGTTTCAATTCGCAGCTAACCCCAGTGTGTTCAATTCCAGCTCAAAACCCCAGTGTGTTCAATTCACTAGCTACACCCCCGTGTGTTCATTCGCAGCTTACCCCCGTGTGTTTCATTCCCCTCAACACCCCATGTGTTCAATTCGCAGCTACACTCCCAGTGTGATTCAATTCCCAGCACACCCCAGTTGTGTTCATGCAGCTACACCCAGTGTGTTTCAATTCCCCAGCAACACCCCAGTGTTTCATGTCATTGTGTTGGACATGACAGATGATGACAACGATGATTGAACCCACCTGGGGATTCAACCTCATTTCACAATGCGATGATGATGAATGACAATTACGATGATGATGATCATGACGTACTATTAAGATTGATGATGAGATACGACAATTAGATGATGATGACGTGACGATGATACATTAATAAATGATGGTGTCAATGAATGATGACGACAATGATGCGGATGACACTTTAAAATGATGAATTAATGATGATTGATGATGACGACAATGATTGATGATGACAATTAGATGATGGTGACATGTGTGATGATGACGATGATGAAATCATTAGATGATGGTGACACATGATGATGATTCAATTAGATGATGGTGACAAATGATGATGATGTGATGACATTACGATGATGGTTGACCACATGATGATGATGGATGTAATTAGATGCTGAATGACGATGATGATGACAATTAAAGGTGACAATGATGATGATGATGAAGGATGATCATTATATGATGATAGACGCTAGACAATTAAGATGATGGTGACAATGATGTGATGATTATGATATTAAGTAAGATGATGATGATGATGATGACAATGATGATGATGATAAGATGATTATGAACTGATGATGAATGATGATTATTAGAGGATGGTGACAATGCCGACAATGATAATTAAGATGATGGTGATGATGCTGAATGATGATGATATAATGACATTAAGATGGTGACTGCAATGATGATAATGATAATGACGATAACTAGATGACGACAATGGTGACAATGATGATGACGACATTAACAATGCCGATGATTGTAACGTGATCAAACCCCCCTCTGGGGTCCACGTGGTTGACCGGGCACCCCCTCGCTCCGTGGCAAGTCCTCCACCGTCTTGCTTCCCTCGAGATGATGCCCACAGCCCTTAGCTATGGCCTTGGCCGTGATGGCTGATCCCCGGTCACCATGATCACTGATTCGCTGCAGCTGCGGCATTCCCTGACAGCGAAAAGGAAGAACTAATAATAACCAACCAATGATGATTGAGAGAGAGGAGAGAGGAGAGAGAGAGCGGACAGAGAGGAGGTGGAAGGGGGAGAGAGGGGGGAGGGTAGGGAGGGATGGAGGGAGAGAGAGAGAGGAGAGTGATGAGAGAGATGAGAGAGAGAGAGAGATAGAAGAGAGAGAGAGAGAGAGAGAGGGGGGGGGAGAAAACAAAACAGAAAATCGAATTTAATTTACCCCGGGAAACTGAATAAGCAATCAATGCTTTTTCTCACCCAGACCCAGCCTTTTTTCCACACCAGCCCTGTGGCAACTAGAAAAACTTCATCACAAAAAAAGGTTAACTAAGTTAACTACTTAACGCATGCAAAAGTTTAAAACATACAGAGAGATAGAGAGAGAGAGAGAGAGAGAGAGAGAGAGGATGTTTGCTTTGATAAAGCTTTTCTTCTGTTCCAATGTCTTTATTTGTGAACCATCGAAACGATAGCAGACGAGAGAGCGGAGATAGAGAGCGATTGAAGAGGAGAGAGAGAGACGATAATATAGATGAGTATAGCTAGCAGAGCGAGATCGAGATCAGATGAGAGAGAGGATATATCTATGCTCTCTCTATAGCGTTCTCCTCTATATCTCTATGCTCGCTCATCGCTCTCGTCTCATTCTCTATCTCTATCTTCAGCTAGCTATCTCTATCTTCTCTCTCTCCTATCTCGCTATGCTTCTATATCTCTTCTCTCTCTCGCTCTCTCTCTTCTTCTCTCTCTCTCTGTATCTCTCTCTCTTCTCTCGCTCTCTCGAGCAGTAGAGTCTCTCATTATCTTCGAAGAGGACGAATCATTCAAATTTAACGCGATGGTATAACTTTATGATGGTTTATTTGTGCCCGTGATTTTAGTTTTAGATTGTCGATACTGCTTTCCTGATGGCACAGTTCATATATCGATGAAAGAAGGAAGAAGAAAAATGAATAATTATCTAATGGCGAAGCCCCTTAGCAATGAACGAATGAGGTTTTATACCACATTCTTCTGCCCCTTGTCCTCATGCCCTGGATATGCCCGCCCACACCTTAAGGATTATCGCCTTCCTATCCGGACTAGTAGTATATATGTCACAGAAAATTATCTGCCCCTTGTCCCATCAGTGACCTGCGATGCGAAACGCCCCCTACTTAGATTTCTTCGCCCTTGCCTATACGAGGGAACTATAGTATATATATATCCACAGCAATTTCTGCCGCCTTGTCTCGGACCTGAGTATGCGAAACGCCCCTACTTAAGATATCCGCCCTTGCCCGTACCACGAACTAGTATATATAGCCACAGAAAATTATCTGCCCCCTTGTCTCGCGACCTGAGTTGGCGAACGCCCCCTACTTAGATATCGCCTTGTCTCGTCAGGAACTAATATATTTCTAGCCGCAAAAATTCGCTGCCCTTGTCGCAGCGACCTGAGAGCGAAACTCCCCCTACTTAGATTATCTGCTGGGCCCGTCAGGACCAGTATATATAGCCACAGAAAATTCCTCTGCCCCCTTATGTCTCGTGACCTTATAGCGACCGCCCCCTACTTTTAGATTATCGCCCTTGCCCGTCAGGAACTCGTATATATAGCCAGAAATTCTCTCTGGCCCCTTGTCTCGGTGACTGATATGCGAACGGCCCCCTACTTAAGATATCGCCCTTGCCGTCAGGACTAGTAGTATATATAGCCACAGAAAATTCTCTGCCCCTTGTCTCGCGACCTTGAATGCGAACTCCCCCCTACTTTAAGGTATTATCGCCTTTCCCGTCAGGAACTAGTATATATGCACAGAAATTCTCTGCCCCTTGTCTCGTGACCTGATATGCGAACGCCCCCTTACTTAAGATTATCGCCCTTGCCCGTCAGGAACTAGTATATATAGCTCACAGAAAATTCTACTGCCCTTGTCTCGTTGACCTGATATGCGACGCCCCTACTTAAAGATTATCGCCCTTGCCGTCATGACTAGTAGTAATATAGCACAGAAATTCTCTGCCCTTGTTCCTCGGTGACCTGATATGCGACGCCCCTACTAAGATTATCCGCCCTTAGCCCTCAGGACTAGTATATATATAGCACTGTTTCGAATGACAAACGGAAGTCACAGAGGAGTTGTGTGCCCGTTAGGACCTTAGTTCCGGTTAGGAAATGCTGTAAACACGGCATGGCTTCTCCATAATTTCAACAGAGGGGTGTTTAATGGCTCAGTTATCAGTTTGTAGATTTAATCATATTAAGTCCTGTTTCATGTTTCTTTCTTTAAGTGTTTACATTCGTTGACTATAAACAGTTATGTTCTTATTTGTTTACTTGATACGACCACATTAATACCCTAAGACTTGAAGACAAGAACAAAATATAGTTGTTGTTTAAGGTAGGTAACTTCCATTTTTTAATTCTAATTTTGAACCGGAACTACCCCAAAACCGACTTCAAGACGAGACAGTAGGGAAAGATAACCCCAAAAAGACCGAATTATGAAACAGTGATATAGCCACAGAAAATTCTTCTGCTCCTGACTCGGCCATCGTTGGTACGGTGCCATAGCCGATGAGGTTTTAACCAGAGGCATGGTTACCACGAGGATATACCTACGGCTACAGCTATCTGTATTAATAATAAAACATTCGTGACTTTACTGGTTTCGTACTGCCTCCGGGCATTGCCTCCAGTATTTGTTCCCACCATTTTTGTATTTACAAATGTCCCATATGTGTCCGATTCGGACCAAGAGGACCCCGTAAAACACCATTTTCGTCGTGCTCCTGACTCGTCACCAGGGGGCATCACGGCAGTTTGGGCCTAAAGTTTTAGGAAAACATTTTCCCTTCTTTTTTTTTTTTTCCGTAGCCGTAATTTGACTTTTTCGGGATAGTAAACAGGTCTGAAATTGGCACGGCGGCAACTGACTTACCCACGGCATCCGGCACGGCGGCACGAGGGGGATCGATCATGGACATCAGGCCCACGAACCTCAGACCAGTGAGGGGGAAGTTGGGACCCTCGGGGTCGAACTCAAAGCCCAGGGGGTACTGCTCCGAGGGGAGGTAGTAGTCGCAGAATCCTGCAGAAAGAGAGAGATAGGTAAACGGTGTAAATAACCATGGGGACATTGGGCCCCTGAGGGTCAAACTCAATCAAAGCCGACTGCTCCAAGGGCAGGTAGTAGTTGCAGAATCCTGCAGAAAGAGAGAGACAGGTAAACGGTAAAAAATAACCATGGGGACATTGGGCCCCTCAGGGTCAAACTCGTAGGGTCAAACTGCTTGGAGGGGAGGTAGTAGTCACAGAATCCTGCCGAAAGAGAGAGGGAGGGGTAAACGATGAAAATAACCATGGGGACATTGGGCCCCTCAGGGTCAAAGTCAATCAAAGCCCAGGGGGGACTGCTCTGAGGGCAGGTAGTAGTCGCAGAATCCTGCAGAAAGAGAGAGACAGGTAAACGGTAAAAAATAACCATGGGGACATTGGGCCCCTGAGGGTCAAACTCAAAGCCCGGAGGGTAATGCTCGGACAGCAGGTAGTAGTCACAGCATGCTGCACAATACATGCATTTTATTTGTTCATTCTTGACTTTAGCTTTTTTGTTCTCTCTCTCTCTCTCTCTCTCTCTCTCCCCCCCCCCAACACTCTCTCTTCCAGTCCCGCCGAGCTGTACTATAAGTAAGCTGCGTTGAAAGCCTCGCAGAAATTGTCGCCCAACAGCTGTTCCTCCCCTTTCTATCTCCCCCCTCCCTCCCTCCCTCTTTCAGTTTTGAAGAGAAAAGAGTAGAGTAAGCAGGTGTGCCCATTATGGCCATTATGGCCTGGGAACGCAGCAGAAGAAGGAGAAGCATTGTCATTGTAGGCGGGGTTGAAGGCCTCGCGGAAGTTGTCGTCCAGCGTAAACAGGTGTGCATTAGAAGAAGAAGGAGAAGCATTGTCATTACCATCAATGTCATGACATACCCAGCACTCTCTCTCCCAGCCCCCCCCCCAGCTCGAGGTAGGCGGGGTTGAAGGCCTCACGGAAGTTGTCGTCCAGCGTAAACAGGTGTGCATTAGAAGAAGGAGAAGCATTGTCATTACCATCAATGTCATGACATACCCAGCACTCTCTCTCCCAGCCCCCCCCCCAGCTCGAGGTAGGCGGGGTTGAAGGCCTCACGGAAGTTGTCGTCCAGCGTAAACAGGTGCATTAGAAGAAGGAGAAGCATTGTCATTACCATCAATATTATGACATACCCAGCACTCTCTCTCCCAGCCCCCCCAGCTCGAGGTAGGCGGCGTTGAAGGCCTCGCGGAAGTTGTCGTCCAGAGGCTGCTCCTTGCCGTTGAGCAGGATGCAGGAGCAGCGGTCCATGATCCTCTCCGGAGCGCCCTTCATCACCACCAGGTAGCGCGGGTCGTTGGGGTCGTCCGTCTCGTGAATCGACACCTGCCCGTCAACACCGAGAGTCAGTTTCGTCAACCAGTCCATCACATTTCAAGAGACGCCCTGCCCGTCAACAGCGAGTCAGTTTCGTCAACCAGTCCATCACATTTCGAGAGACGCCCTGCCCGTCAACAGCGAGCCAGTTTCGTCAACCAGTCCGTCACATTTCGAGAGACGCCCTGCCCGTCAACAGCGAGTCAGTTTCATCAGCCAGTCCGTCAACAGCGAGTCAGTTTCAGTCCGTCAACAGCGAGTCAGTTTCATCAGCCAGTCAGTTTCATCAGCCAGTCCGTCAACAGTGAGCCAGTTTTGTCAGCCAGTCCGTCAGTTTCGTCAACAGCGAGTCAGTTTCATCAGCCAGTCCGTCAACAGCGAGTCAGTTTCATCAGCCAGTCCATCAACAGTGTGTCAGTTTCGTCAACCAGTCCGTCAACAGCGAGTCAGTTTCATCAGCCAGTCCGTCAACAGCGAGTCAGTTTCATCAGCCAGTCAGTCAATAGCGAGTCAGTTTCATCAACCAGTCAATCACACAGCCTTGCATGACCAAATTGATAGCCAGGTTTCCCAAGACTGCCCTCCCCCTGCACCCCCCTCCCCCCTCAAAAAAAGGATAGGCGCCGCGCTTGCTGCGACGCTCTCTCCAGGGGAGAGCAGCCCGAATTTCACAGAGGTTAAGTCTCCGTGACTAGAATGTACAAAAAAACATATGTGTGAATGTGCGTGCAAGCGAATATTAAACGAGCAAGGGTGTGTGCATTGGAGAACATGTTAAGCATGTGTGGGTTTACGGGCCTGGGGGATGGTTGGGGTGGGGGGTGCATTCTCTAATGTACTCCTTTTCATAGAGATGCATGGTGAGGATACGTGAACCAGTCTGTTGGAAATGTTTGCACGAATGGCGAGTGAAAAGCGCTTCGAGTTGCTTAGCAAGATTACGCGCTATATAAGCATTATTATATGAAAGATACAGATGGTAGAAAACACTCAAAATTGACAAAAGAAACGAGATTTTTGAATTTGCAAACCTGTTGTGAGAAACTAAACCCTTAACTTAACCCTCTCTAGGCTGCAGAACTGAAATCCGCCCGATTTTTTTTCTTCCCTGGTGCCCGATGACGCCGACTGCGCCCACTGAACGCCAGGTCTAGTAGTTTCACTTTCATCCCTACCCACAATGCAATATACTAAGTTAGTGCTTCCTTTTCCTGACTCTCAGTGGTCCGTTTTTGGTTCTTACAGCAAGGGAAAGCACCCACTAGTCTTTTTGAACGGATTTTTCGAAGTGACCCCAAATTCTTTTCTTCTTTCCACGTGACGTGCGCAGTATTGACTCGGCGCGATGCTCGGAGCGCCATTACGGATTTTTTTAATTCCAATTCATGGTTTTGTTGTGTGACAGTGTGTTAGCTTTGGAATAATAATATCATCATTGCTATTCAATATGCATCTTTCAGAAATGAAATGTGAGTTAGACTTTATTCTGGGTGAATTTTTTAATGAAAAGATTTGGTGTGACGTTCGGAGTTAATGCCCTTGTCTCGGGGACTGGGATGGATTCTCGGTTCGAATGGTCGGGAGCCATTGGGTTAATATCCCTTTTAGGTGGTGCTGGGTCGCATTTATATGCGTGCATGCGGTTGTCCTCTGCCGCTTACCTGATATTTATTGGTGGAGTTGAAGGGGATCTCCATAACTTTCTTGTTGAGGCGTCGGAACTCCGTGACTTTGCCGATGGACAGCTCGGAGCACTTCAGCAGGGCCGACTCCGAGGCGTCGCCGTTGCACTCTCTGCAAAGGGTGGAAAACATTCGAGGGGCACGTTAACTCATTCAAGTCATATATGTCCGGAATTAATAGATAGCTGTCAATTTGATGAATTTGCTTCAAGGGAAGTAAATCTGTGTGCACACAATACCTTGGTCACTTCTAAACTCGCTTCGCTCCCTTAGACCACAATTTTTGCCTCTGACTTTGCTTTTGTAGTGGTTTTTTGTGGGGGAAACCAATCAGTGTAGAGAGTTATTCTATATAAAGTCTATATAAATGTACAAGAATTGAAGAAGAAAAAACAACCACACCATTAAACTTTCCTCTTATATATATAGTTTGCTTTAATAAAACTTTGTTAGTGTCCAATGTATCAGTTTGTGAACCTAAGAAAGAAACTCAATAACTTTAATTTTAACTTTACGATTTGTTCTGTGTTCTGAAAAAAAGAAAAGAAAATAATGTGCTGATTTACTTTTTTTCCCCAATGGGGGAGATAGACAATGCCTATGCAAAGACAGCTGTTTCGTCTTTGAGAAAGACTCTTCAGTCTGCATATCGGCCTGCAAAGAATGTCCACAGTGAACATTCAAACTGAGCTAGAAGATTTTCTCCAAGAGAAAGGTTGTCCTCTTTGCACCAGATTGAAAGTCTATTTAAAGTCTATATATATAGAAAAGTCTGATCTACCACTTCCCTATGTTTAAACCTGAAGTAAAACCCCGTAATCTTCTTTCATTTCTCCTTTTGTTTATGTATGTTTTGTTTGTGTGTATGGCTGGAGTGATTTGTGAGTTTTTTTTAATAATTCAAAATCGTTGCGATGCGAATAAGTTAATCCAGAAAGCACCACCATAAAAGGAATGCAGAAGGGTGATAGGACCTTCTAGCTTGCAATTGCATTAGACGTTTTCATACACATCTGCATTGTTAAAAAATCGGGACTTTACTGGTGTTGTGCTGCCTCCTGGCATTGCCTCCAGGATCGTTCCCACCATCTTTATATATATCCACTATGCGTCTGTTCCAGATTAAACAGATTTCCATCCGATAGGAATTTCTCACAAATACCTTCGAAATATAACATTGTATTCCATGTAATCAAATATTTATTGTCTTCCAATAGAAGAAAAATATTGTTCGGCGTGCACACATACCTAGCATAAAAAAACACCATAAGACATGGGAGCAGAACAAATTGACATAAAATCACATGTAAATCACTTAAAACAATAACATATTTGAATAACACAAACATGCATGCATGCATATATGCACACACATGCACACTCACAAACATTTATGCGCATGCACAAACACACACTACACAACACATAATCATGCATGTGCACACTCACATCTATCCACATACAGACACTCATTCTCTCTCTGTCTCTCTTTTTCCCTCTCTCTCTCCCTACCCCCACCACATTCTCCTCTCTCACACACACACACTACACACACACACACACACACACACACACACACACACACACACACACACAACACACACACATCACACCAATACACACACACACACACACTACACACACACACACACTACATACACATACACTACACACAAACACACACTACACACACACATACACACCAATACACACTACGCACACCACACACACACACACACACACTACATACACACACACTACAAACACAAACACAACACACACACCACACCACACCACACACTCTACAAACACACACCACACACTACACTACAAACACACCACTAACACACTACACACACACACTACACTACAAACACACCACTAACACAAACACACTACACACACACTCTACACACACACACACACACCACACACCACACACACATATACACTACAAACACCACACACACACTACACTACAAACACACACCACTAACACAAACACACTACACACACACCACTACACACACACACACCACACTACACACACACACACTACACACACACACTACACTACAAACACACCACTAACACAAACACACTACACACATACTACACACACACTACACACACACACCTCTTCAAGATGGCAACATTGTCCTGATTCCCTTTAAACTCGGCGCGGTTGCACAGCATAGAAATGCGAGCTAAGGCCATCCAGGTAGCATCAGTGGGACCGTATGTGGCGTCTGAAACACATATTAACGCATCATTAGAATATGCATATAACCAGCGCATTGCTAACACAATAACACATTATTCCACAGCATAGATTGCGTGCCAGGGGTCATCCATGTAGTGACTGTATGTGGCATCTGAAACGCATTAACGCATATCAGCACATCATTAGAATATGCATATAACCAGCGCACTGCTAACACAATAACACATTATTCCACAGCATAGATTGTGTGCCAGGGGTCATCCATGTAGCAACTGTATGTGGCGTCTGAAACGCATATTAACCCATCATTAGAACATGCATATAACCAGCGCATTGCAAACACAATATTCCACAGCATAGATTGCGTGCCAGGGGTCATCCATGTAGCGACTGCATGTGGCGTCTGAAACGCATATTAACACATCATTAGAATACGCATATAACCAGCGCATTGCTAACACAGTAGCACACTATTCCACAGCATTCCTCCGAAGTCGGAGTGTGGCTGCCCACGTAGCCGGGGCAATCAAAAAGGGTCACATACGTAATGTTCTCATCCCTAGCTGGTGCATTTGTACCATAGTGTTCAAGTGCTTCAGGAGTGTGCAAGCTTTTTTTATATTTTTACTTTAATATTGTTAAATTGTTGCTAAATTATTATTGCAATGCTTCTTAATGTTTTGTAATATTATTAATGTTTTCTTCTACTTTATTTCAATTTTTCTTCTCAAAATATCTGTAAAGCGCTCTGAGGATGAATTCTTCATCGAAGAGCTTTATAAGCTTTATTTATTATTGTTATTATTATTATCCATGTAGTGACTGTATGTGGCATCTAAAACACATTAACCAAGCCATTTTTTCAGCCCAAAAATAGCATTAAACTTAACTGGGAGGAGAACAAAAATGATCAATGTTGGGAATTCCTCTGTGACATGTCTAACATTAGGCCCTATCCTTACCTCTCAAACTTAAGAAAATAAGGTCTTCAAATAACAGGCCCTGATTTGATGGCTTTTAGTGACATGGGTGTTAAACCATTGTGGTGCATAAATGCGACATTGGCGGTGAACGGGTTAAAGCATATTAGCACATAATTAGTATGCGCATATAACCAGCGCATCACAAACATATCAGCACAATATCGCGCAGTATAAAATTGCCAGCTAGGGCCCATCCATGCAACATCACTGCGACTGTATGTGGCATCCGAAACGCATCAGGGCTCCCAGGGACCCCCATTTGGGGGTCTATGAAGTACTAAAATTCTCAAGGACCCTCTAAAAGAATGTGCAGGGGGTTCCAGGGATGCGCTAGAAAAATTATCTTTCGCATTCGCAATGCCACTGGGACCCTCTATCCCCCAGCCTCTAGGACCCTCTGTACTGTAAGTCATGTGAAGGAGTCGGTCCATGGGACCCCTTGTTCTGCGGGACGATTGGGAGCCCTGCGCATCAACGCGTGTAATCGCTTTATCGTTGCACACATCGGCCATGACCTGCATTACACAATATGCAGGGATACGAGAGTGCCCCAAACAAAACAAAACGTGCCGATGGTATTGGCCACTGCAACTACAGACCTGCCGACCCCCTAACAGACCAAAGAGGAATATTTGTAGCAGGAAAGAGGAATGTTTGGGAGCTAAGAGGAATTTTGATGCGGCATCTTACCTTTTGCGCATTTAAACATAATTTGAAGCAAGCAGTTTTCATCCTTGTGAACTTGTCTTGTTTAAAACTAGTCTTGTCTGGAAGTGTCACAACTATTCCTAACACAACTGAAGCTTCTGGTTTGTTCCTCAACCCTTTTTATTTGGGCAGACCAAGACGGTTGGTGCCATAGATGACTCAAATAATAACACCTTGGAAGGAAGATTATGAATCAATTCAAGTTTATCTTTGTTCTCCTTTGAGCGTTCCTTCCGTTGGCTTGAAAAAGTCGGTAACGGTGGAAGACGAAGTCTGGGAGTTTGCAGTTTCGATAAGAAGTAATGTGGCATTTGATGTCTTGACACCCTCCATAGGAGACTTTTAAGTGTAGTGAGCACATCATACATCTAGCATGATGCACACTTTCTTGATCTCTGAATGCACAGATACTTTTCCATGTCATATTGGCAGGAATATTGGTCTATTCTCTTTCCTTTCTCCCCAGTCTCACACACATCGATGTGGCAATCGCCATTTTGACGGAAGTGCGCAAACGGAACGTGGAAAGTCGGCTATACGCACAGCAGCTGTGCTGCTCTGTATATAAGACGATGAATTTGTGTGTTAAAAAAACACTTTTTTTAAAGTTTTGAAAGCGGAATTTTATGGACTTGAGCGGAAGGGCGGAAGAAATGTAGTCTGAGCGGAAGAAATTCCGCTCAAAGTGGAAAGGTTGGCAGGTCTGCAACAACCACCTTTTGCAAGAGTGAATGCCCTTGGTAGATGCTTGGAGTACTGACCAAACAAGGGTATAACTCTCGCCAATAACCCTATTTGGGGGCCACTAAATGGCTGCCTTTTGCAAGAATGAATGCCCTTTTGGATACTGATCAACAAGGGCTTAACTCTCGCTGTCAAGGGCGTCAATAACCCTAGTTGCAGTGGCCAATAGTCAAAGACGGCATAGTCAAAGTACTCAAACAAAATTTTGCCTGCGACATAAACAAAATTTGCGGCTCGCCTACACCGATATATTACTGTCCGATACAGTTTCATCGAGGCAAGCCCTGTCAAACTTGTGTTGGCATCCTTTGTCGATCTCCTCTTTCTTATATCCGTGGTGTGATGCAATACATTATACATCATGCATAATTTTCGAGGTTGAAGATGAAACATTTCATGAATAGCTTTGAAAACATCCAAATCCTCCTTCAAAATAACATCGAGGAAGTAAGGTTCCGAAAGCATGAAAATGGTGCATTGCCATTGGACATAACTGGCCAACCACAGAGAAGCTTACGAAATTCAGTCAAGGGAATGTACTCATCATCATCCTCATCAACACCATCACGATCATCATCATCATCATCATCATCATCATCATCATCATCATCACCATCATCATCATCCATCATCATCATCATCATCATCATCATCATCCTCGTCCTCATCACCATCATCATCATCATCACTCATCATCATCGTCATCATCACCACCATCATCATAATCCTCCTCCTCCTCCTCGTCATCATCACCACCACCATCATCATAATCCTCCTCCTCGTCATCATCATGATCATCAACATCATTGTCATCACCATCATCATCATCATAATTATCATCACCATCATTCATTATCATCATCATTATCATCAACATCACCATCATCATCATCAACATCATCATCGTCACCATCGTCACCACAACTCACTGGACTGGTCGTCGCTGGTATCTGCCTCCACGATGCGCCCGTCGAACCACATGTGGGCCACGGTCATGCGGTTCTGGGTCAGGGTGCCCGTCTTGTCCGAGCAGATGGTGGACGTGGAGCCAAGGGTCTCCACCGCTTCCAGGTTCTTCACCAGGCAGTTCTTGGAGGCCATGCGCTTGGCTGTCAGCGTCAGGCACACCTGGGGGAGAGACAATAGAACAATAACCTGTAAAAACATGTGTAAAACACCTGTTATAAACACCTGAGGTTCTTCACCAGGCAGTCAGTTCTTGGAGGCCATGCGCTTGGCTGTCAGCGTCAGGCACACATGGGGGAGGGAAATATAGAACAAGTTACACCTGTGAAAACATGTGTAAAACACCTGTTATTCTTCTTCTTCGGCGTTCCTAGGCCATATGGCCATAATGGGTAAGGTACATATGTGTGTTTTTCCGGTTTTCAGTTTTCACTGGTCTCCCCGCTGTGTACAGCCTGACACATTCCGATTTCGGAGGAGCTCAAAGGAGAAAAATTATTTGGAAGATTTTTTTTTTAAAAAAGGCAGGAGAATGATCGGCCAATTAGTCAGAAAGATTAGTAGATGACAAAAAGCAAAGGGAAAAGGCAGAGTCAAAGAGAGTGGCAGATTAGAGGAAGTTTACAAGCACATAACTTCCAGAAGGTGGGGGAACTTCTGGAAGTTCTTCTCGAGGCAGTTAGTTCTTGGAGGCCTGCGCTTGGTTGTCAGCGTCAGGCACAGCTGAGGGGGGAAAAGAATAATATAAGAAGAATTTAAACACTCTCATTTCCCCCTGTGAGAATACAAAGGGGTCGGGGGGGTCTTCATACAAATAGCTCCCCCACCTTCTGAAAGTTATGTGCTTGTAACATCCTCTAATTGTCACTCTCTTTGACTTTGCCTTTTCCATTTGCTTTCTGTCATGTGCTATCTTTCTGCCTTAGCTGGTCCAATCTCCTGCCTTTTGTCATAGAAATTCTTACAAAGATTTTCCCCGGCCGAAGACTGGACATGCTGGGCCTAACCGTTTCCTAGTTAGGCGCATAACGGCAGAATAACGCATCTGCGCTCATAACTGACATGAAACTGTCTCAGCGATCGAGCAGGACGAATAAGAAGACTAATAGTAATAACTCACAGTGAACACTGGGACAGTAACCATGGCAGCAGTCGCGTCGGGAACGTTAGCCACGGTGATGCCGATCAAGAAAATGACGGCGTCCCAACCTGAAGAATCCTCAATAACTACTACCACAAACCTAGGGTTCGATAATAATGTGATCATGAGATAAGAACAACAGGTAATAAACTCCCAGTGACAGTAGCCAGCAGCCCCTCGGGAAACGTTAGCCACGGTGATGCCGATCAAAGAAAATGACGGCGTCCAACCTGAAGAATCACTCAATACTACTACCGACTTTTGTATAATAATGTGATAAATGAATAAGAGCAACAATTATTACCAGTAACAACTCACAGTGACAGTAGCCAGCAGTCCCTCGGGAACGTTGGCCACGGTGATGCCGATCAAGAAAATGACGGCATTCAGCCAGAAGTATCCACAATACTACTAGTACTACTACTTATAATAATAATGTAATAATGAATAACAACAAAGAACTCACAGTGATAGTAGCCAGCAGTCCCTCGGGAACGTTGGCCACGGTCATGCTGATCAAGAAAATGACAGCGTCCAACCTGATGAATCTACAATACTACTACTACTAGCACTACTACTACTTATAACAATAATGTAATAATGAATAACAACAAAGAACTCACAGTGACAGTAGCCAGCAGTCCCTCAGGAAAGATGGCCACGGTCATGCCGATCAAGAAAATGACAGCGTCCAACGATGAATCTACAATAATAATAATACTAGTACTACTACTTATAACAATAATGTAATAATGAATAACAACAAAGAACTCACAGTGATAGTAGCCAGCAGTACCCTCGGGAACGTTGGCCACGGGTCATGCTGAATGCAAGAAAATGACAGCGTCCAACCTGATGAATCTACAATACTAACTAACTACTACACTACTACTACTACTTATAACAATAATGTAATAATGAATAACAACAAAGAACTCACAGTGACAGTAGCCAGCAGTCCCTCAGGAAAGATGGCCACGGTCATGCCGATCAAGAAAATGACAGCGTCCAACGATGAATCTACAATAATAATAATACTAGTACTACTACTACTTATAACAATAATGTAATAATGAATAACAACAAAGAACTCACAGTGACAGTAGCCAGCAGTCCCTCGGGAACGTTGGCCACGATGATGCCGATCAAGAAAATGACGGCGTCCAACCAGTAGTAACCGAGGGCGAAGGCGATGACGAAGAAGGAGACTCCGAGGAACACAGCCACGCTGGTGATGATGTGGATGAAGTGGGCGATCTCCTTAGCGATGGGTGTGTCACCCACTTCCAAGCCGGATGCCAGGTTAGCGATTCGTCCCATCACCGTGTTGTCGCCAGTTTTCACCACCACCCCGCGACAATTGCCTGGAAAAAAGAGTAATTACGATAAAAAAGATTACTACAATACTGTCGACGACAATGATGATGATGATGACGATAATTCAGGTTAGCGATTCGTCCCATCACAGTATGTTGTCGCCGGTTATTCACCACCACAACCGCCGACAATTGCGCTGGAAAAAAGAAGTATTAATTACGATCAAAAAGGATATACTGTCCCGACGACAATGATGATGATGATGACAATAATTCAGGTTAGCGATTCATCCCATCACCGTGTTGTCGCCGGTTTTCACCACCACACCGCGACAATTGCCTGGAAAACAGAGTAATTACGATCAAAAAGATTACTACAATACTGTCGTGTGACAATGATGACGATAATTCAGGTTAGCGATTCGTTCCATCACCGTATATTGTCGCCGGTTTTCACCACCACCCCGCGACAATTGCCTGGAAAAAAGAGTAATTACGATAAAAAAGATTACTACAATACTGTCGACGACAATGATGACGATAATTCAGGTTAGCGATTCGTTCCATCACCGTATATTGTCGCCGGTTTTCACCACCACCCCGCGACAATTGCCTAAACGTACACTTAAAGAATATAACCGAACAATTAACAATGTTAAAGATAAATACTAATTGAACTACTTAATAAACATTTGCAAACAGAATCAAGAATAGGCTAGGTCAGTGGTGTGTGGTGTTGTGTGTGTGTGTTTGTGTGTGCGTGCGTACTTGCGTACTTCTCAAAGTGTTTTATATTGCAATTGTTGCTCAGATGATTTACTGTATATTACATGCATGTCTTATCATTTCTGTGTGCTTTATGTGCATGCCAGAGCAAAGATTTTCTTTTATCTTTTTAAAGACAATCAATTTTGATTGATTGATGTGGGCAGCCACACTCCACCTTCAGGGGTGGTGGGGGGGTGGGATATAATACCATTCAAATCGAGCTCTCACCTTTCCACAGCGTTGGTGGAGAAGAAGCAGATGTTGCGGGTCTCCAGAGGGATTGTCGTGGGTTGAACTCGGCGGTTGCCTGGTCTGGGGCTCCCGACTCGCCAGTCAGGGAGGGACAGTTGTCCACCTTGAAGCTGTGGGCCGTGATGACGCGCAGGTCGGCCGGCACGACGGGGTCCCCGAACTTGCACTCCACGATGTCGCCCACCACCAAGCTCCTCCGCCTTCACGCTCAGCTTCTGGTCGCCGCGCAGCACCACCGCACCGCAACTGCGCAGGGAAACGACATCACCGGCAACGGTTAGATACAGAGTCAGTGTAGAGCCCGGGGCACAGTGGTAGCGCTTTTCGCTTCGTGTCAAGTAAAACCACGAGTCACTTCGAACCTGGGTACAGGGTATTTTTCCTCTCACTTTGGCACTAGGCCTAAAACGTGTCTGAACGGTGGAGTCTTTCGGATGAGACCGATAAACAGAGGTCCTGTGTGCTCCCCCAGCCTTCACGCTCCAGCTTCTGGTTGCCGCGCAGCACCACCGCGAACTGCGCAGGGAAACAACCACGGAAACGGTATAGTGGAGGTTGAGAACCGGTGTGAAGAGAATATCCTACCTCATGAAATAATGAAATAAGTAGGCCTAGCCGGCGCCTAGCCAATCAGAATTGTTCGTTTGTCCGCCATTGTGAATTTTACGAAACTTAAGTGCATGGCTTTGTACATCGATTTCTCGGCAAATAAAAATTATGTAGATTTACAACCCTCCTGCTCTATTTCTTGGTTCTTTACGTGGTTAGGTATAGGGTTAGGGTTAGGATGGCTATAGTTCGCATGCCGAAGGGTAGATATTTCATGGCAGCTACTTATTTATCGTGGGCAACGGTTCAAAAATCTGAACCGGTTTTCTAACCGGTTTACCTCTTCTCTTCGAACCGTTTTTTTTTAAATCCAGTACTCGCATAACTAGTATTCACCTATGCAAACACATTTTATTTTGTCAGAATAGTCACACACCACACACTCGGCGATACGCGCGCACACACACACGCACAATAAAGAAACTTATGCCGGACTTATGACACACACACACTCAACTCAACACTGAGTCAAAGTCAAAGACCGATACACCACCAAAAACTAGAAACAGCTACTCTTGGTTTACAAACACCCAATCTGCGCTGAGATATCAGTGTTGTTTTTCGAAAAGAATGCGTAATCGAATTCTAAGAAAAACTTACTTTCAGTTTGCAGGTAAAAAACCAGTTCACAGGAACTCGAACCGGTTTTTCGAACAGCGAAAATCCAGCACCGGTTTTTCGGTTCAAACCGGTTTTTCCCCCCACCTCTAATGGTTAGATGCATAGTCAGCTCTCTAATTTTTCCCACCACCTTCCACCAAAAGCTCGTTGTATCTCTAACGGGGACTTTCTATCTGGGGTAAATGAGGTTGTGAAAATAGGAAGAAAAAAACTTGCAAGTCCCAAAAATTCAGATCTAGTTAAGGGGGACAAAAACCTCGTATCTTCGTTCTTTTCAAGTCTAAAAAAATGTTTTGTTTTTTAAAAAGTGAATTTTTAACAAAATGCAGGACTAAACTCGCAATGTCTTGAAGAAAAACATATCAATTCATCATAGTTAATCACGGCGGCAACTTTATCAAAAAAAACTCCTCAGTATCTTCCGAGGTCGAAAAACGATCAGCCCCTTGACTGCCATATATAATACTGACTTGATGAGTCTTGTAGAAGTAGAAACAGTTTTTTTACCCGTGTCCATTTCTTTGTTAAATAAATAAGTGCAATATCTGTCTTAATTAGTCTTCTATACGTTTTAAGATTGGTACACATTTTAACAAGCAACAATCTCTTAGCTCTCGCGCTGATGTGGTTTGTACCGGTATGTGTGGGGGTGGGTGGGGGGGGAGGGGGTGTAAGGGTATGTGTGTGTGGTCAATGCGCGCGCGCAGGTGTGGGTGTCTTTCAGTAGGCATGGGTGTATGTGTTTGTTCTTTGTGGATTGGCTATAATTTATGCTGGTTTGTGTGTGGATATGTTTGAGTAGGTGCTCACGTATCCATTTTGTATATGAATTATGTGGATATGTTTACTTGTAAATATGATAATATATGACTTTGCTTAAACATAAAGTATGCGTGTTTTGCTATAAATAAGACCATTGTGTGTGTTGTACATTTAAAATTATATAATTAAAGTGACTTGTCTTAAACGGTGATATTATACGTAGTGTTTTATTTTAAAATGTTTATTATAATTATTGGCAACACGTTTTGTTTTAAGCACTGCTGTTTTGTTCTCAAGTGATAATTATCATCATGTGTGTTTTGATTTAATGGTATTGTCATTTATGTTTTAGAAGCACATCTTGTTTTTAATTTATATTATAATGTGTCTTGTTTTAACTGTGTCAATCGCAGACATCACCACACTAAATTTCTCTCTAAGAGATAATAAAGTTGTTTGAGTTTGAGTTTGAGTTGAATCAATGATAATACTTTCTTCTTCTTCTTCTTCTTCTTCAGCGTTCCCATGGCCATATGGCCATAATGGAGTTAAGGTACGTATGGGTCCGGTTTTCAGTTTTCACTGGTCTCCCCTGCTGCGTTACAGAAGACACATTCCGATTTCGGAGGAGCTCTAAAGGAGAAACATTATTTGGAAGATTCTTTTGAAAAAAGAGGCAGGAGAATGGGCCACTAAGTCATAAAGATAGTAGATGCTAGAAAGCAAATGGAAAAGGCAAAGTCAATGAGAGGGACATATTAGAGGAAGCCACAAGCACAGTACTTTCAGAAGGTGAGGGAACTATTTTTACAAATCCCCATGGGGAGACTGATGATACACATCTGTATCGCTACAAATTGGGACTTTTAGGGTGGTCTTGCACTTCGCCCTTGCCTTACGGGCATTGCCCTCCCCAGGATCGTTCCCACCCACTCCTAATATATATATCTATAATTTTGTTCCCCATATTTTGTTCTTTTCAGACCGGAGGAGAGAGGGGAGGTTCGGCGAGGAGAGATTGAGGAGCCCGGGAGGAGGAAAGGAGAGCGGGAAGGCAGAGTTTAATAGTTATCCGTCTAGGATCGTTCTTTTTTTTTTTTTTTTTTTTTTAAACCGATTCTCCTTCATCACTGATGAAATGTCATCAGGATGAAAAAAGGAATATAATAACCGGTATTGACATTGCTGGCTTTTTTTTTGGCTATTAACACATGTCCAACGAGAGAGAGAGTTTATATCCCCTAGAGAAAAAACCTTTTTTGGCCAGAAGATTGTTAGATTTGGCTTCTTCTATTTGTTCGGTCATCTTTTGTCATGGCCAAACATGATGCATGATTCGTTGTTTACAAACAAATTTCTCTTTATTTTTTTTTCTCTGGCAAGATGCGTTCCAAGGTGTTTGCAGGCAAGGGGGGGGGCTTGGTGTTTCTTTAAAATACACGGGGAAAAACCAAAAACAAAAACCAAAAAAATCAAAAACAAAAACGCCACCCAAAATTAAACCAATTCACAAATCAGGTGGCCAATCAATTGCTTTTTTTTAAAAAAAAAAAAAAAAAAAAAAACACAACTCACATGAAAAGCTAGTAAAAAATAAATCAGATGTTTGTTTTGTCTCCCGTTCCATCTTCTTAATGCTCCCAAACCCGCTCCTCTTTCTGAGTTCCAACCGCAGCCAAATAGCCACCACCCTGCTTTAGTCAGAGAGTTCCACTGTGCTTAGTCAGGAGAAAGGAGTTTGCAGAATCTCGAATCTGAGCAGAGGGTAGACGACGGGCAGAGGTTTAGGTTTCTTTTTTTCTTTTTTTTTCCCCCACATCGTTAATACAGCCGCATCACCCCCCATTATCTTCCTGGCCCAGCTGTCAGCATTAGCGGTTTGCAGAGAGTTGAGCATGTGCTATAACGATTTATAAAAATGTTTAGAAAAAAAAATTGCTAGAAAATATAACTGGGTGAAAACATTCACTGATACTGCTTTAAAAAAATTGTACCTTACGGCTGTATGTTGTCTCAAATGCGACGTTTGTTGCTTGGGTGTTTGCTGTTTAAAAAATTACAAAGTTTCATGGAATTTGATTGAAATCGGTCGGTTTTTGTAGTTTTTGGGGTTTTTTTGGTGGTTTGTTTTTGTGTGGTTGGGGTTTGTGGTTTTTATTAGGGTTTTTTGTTTGTAGTTCTAAAAATAACTTTACAACACACAAAAAACAAGTAATAAGAAAAAAGGTTTTGTTTTGTTCTTTACGCAAATGAAACTGATCGAAAGTAGAGAAGGAGCTTTCTACTTCACCTACATTCGCTAAAAAAACTCGATACAATAGCTCCCTATTTTTGACAATTATAATGGTCATAAATCAATCCAAAAAAAAAAAAACAATTCTTACTTGGTCGTTTCAGACTCGGACACCATCGATATCAACCCATAAGCGAAACAAATCGGATAAAAAAAAATACGAGAAATCTACTCCAAAAACGATTAACCTCTAGGCAAATATATATAATATCATGACTGGAAAGGAACGTGTCCTGAGTAAACAGGCCTAAAGCTACCAAACAAAGTTGAAACAATTTTGAGGACGAGGAACCAAGGACGAGAACCAAAGGCTAGCGCTCAGTTTGAAGGATGGGTTTGTAATTACGGTTAACGTACCAACGGGCCGCAGAATATGCAGATCAGCAGCAGATTATTGGTGGCGTGCGAGAGCTTGCGTGGGAGTTTACGAGTTATACTCGGTATAAATGGGGGTTGGTAGGAATTTAGAATGCTAGTGTAGATTTTTAGAAGGGTTCTGGTAAGAATTAGAATTAGAATGAGCTCTAAATCTAAGAGTTGCCCGAATAGCCCGATAGAATCAGCCAGCCGGGCTCTCATCATCAATTATTGCGGCATCATTTACTTAGTAATTGCAATGGATGAATCTGTTGTTCTTTTGGTCCTGCGCCGCTAAGATTAATTTAAACACAGGAAAATTAATGTTCTTATATGTCTTTTTAGAAAGGAATGGTCGTGGCGGAGTAGCGGAGTGAAGCGGAAGTTGGCCGTGGCGCGGAGTGGCTTGAGGGATGCTTGATGATGATGAGTGAGGTGGCTTTCTGGAGTGACGACGTCTCATTCGCTCTATCCGCTTTGCCCCCTCTTGCCCCCATTTCATATGTATTGTGTGTTGACCCGTGCACCCCCCCCCCCCCCTTCTTGCAAGCTGCCGGCCCTGCAGCCTTCGGTGTGTGAGTGAAACGGGTCGCCTGGGTTTTTCGCGGGGGGGTTCAAATCCCTGGGCGGGCATCTCGCACCTCTCCTTATTCATTTATAATTGTTTTGTCGCATCATTTTTTTTTGTGGTGCATGTATTGTGTGTTGTGCCTCGTCTTGTTGTGGTCCTGGTTTTGTGGCGCCTCTTCCGTCTGTTTTGCATCTATCCCATCATAGAACGGAAGTAACGGAGAGTGTCTTTTGTGGTGTGCGGTGTGTTCCCTTAATGGGGCAATGTTGTAGTTTGTTTTTAGTTCTTACTTCTTTTGTAAACAAGGGGCACCACACCATACACAAAAAATTATTAAAAAAAAATAAAAATTTCTTAAAGTAGACAATTAGTTCTTAGGAATTTGCGTTCTATTTTTTTTCTTTCCTAGTATGACCATGTGCGCTATATAAATGCCAATTATTCTTATTCAGACCCCTAGGCTTTACTCTACTTCTTTCTTGAGACGTTAGCGACCATTTTTCTACTCAGTTTGTTTGTTGGACCTACTCACTACCTCTTCAAAATTATTGATGATAAATAATATTGCCTCTTTCGTTACTACTTCAACGTGTGCATAGGTATCTCGCAGCACCTCGCTGTTTTTTATTATATCCGGTTTTAAAACTACACGTCCACATTTTTCTGCACCAACCATCCTCACATGTCATGATCCTATTCCCCAGACGCTTGAATCCAGAACTTGTGCAGGGAGGTGGGTGCGCGTTGGTGCTTCTGTGCGGTGGTTTGTTGGGCGGTGGTGGGGCGTAGACGTACAAAAGGCTTCTTATATATTAATCCGTGAACAAGCCGATCTCCCGCCAGATATATGCGGACGCGAAGAAGGGGGAACGAAAGGAGGTCAGGGTTTAACCTGGAGGGCCGAACGGTTTTTCTTGAAGCAGTCCATGATGCGCCGAGGGACAGTTGTGGACTCCCCCCTGGCGGGGGTAGTAAGGATGAAGATGCCCGGTTGACCAGCCACCACAGCCTTGTCCAGTGTACGCATACCCAGGGGGGTACAGTCTGGGGGGGATGGGGGGTGATAAAAAGGCATAAAACAGGCATGGCAGCAGCGGTGTAGTGGAACTCTTTCACAGCCACACAAAGTCCATTTTAGCAAACAGTTGGTGGTGGTTGGAGTGCCCCCCCTCGGTTTAATACCCATCCAATATCTGGGTCACAAAAAGGCAAGAAAATCAGGCATACATAATATTAAAAACTTCAGGAACCCCTGTTTTATTCCAAAGACCCTTATTTTCTTAACTTTGGGAGGTAGGGGGACGGTTTAAGGATAGTATAGAGTTAGAAAAAAGGTGGTAAAGGAAAGGTTAAAAGGGATGGTTAAGGAATATAGTAGGTTTATATAAATAGGTCAATATTAAGTGAGGGTGAAGGTTCGAGGGTATAAGGATACTAGGCCTTTAACCCTTAATGTTATCAATATGTCACAGCAGCAGAGGAATTCGCCCTTGATTGCAGATAGTTATTTTCTCTACCCACTTAAGGTTTAATGGTTATTTTTTGGCCTGAAAAAATTAAAAAAATGAAAAAAAAAACTTTCTTCTGAAAAAAAACTGAAAAATGGCTCCTCTGGTTTTGTTTGGCGGTGGGCGCGGCGAAAGAAAGAAGAAGGAAAAAAGAGGCGTTGTGTTGGAAAGAGAACCGGAAAAGGGTAAAAGCAAGAGGTTAGAAACGGGCAAAAAAGAAAGACGAAACCGAAAAAGAGAGGAAAGAGGTTTAAAACGAAAATAGAGTTGGGGAGGGTGTAGAGAGTTACGCGAAAAAAGAATAAAGGTTAGGTGGCGGCGAACTACAAAGAGTGTGAGGGAAAAAACAAGAGGCGGTTTAGGGTTAACTCACTCAGCAACTGGCCGAATTTAGTAAATTCAGTGCCGCCCGACCCCTCGAATTAGTTCCCCTTTGTTCTGTGGGACATGGGGCATTTGGGCACCATTTATCAACTAGGTTCGTCCAAAAAGTAATCACCAAAACCAAAGTTCATGAAGACTTTAGGATCCATCACTATGTTCAGATAAGATTAGCAACACCATGCACTAAACGATGTTTATTTAATTTTCATTAAAATATCAGGAGATTTCTTACCTTAGTCGTTTACGGGA
>CM065713.1:27649265-27659011 GCA_017654935.2 Phymorhynchus buccinoides | reverse complement strand
ACTCTACCATTTTCTTTCATAAATGTATTTATTTCATCTAATTAACGTTGACATAATTTTTTGGGAAAAGTTCAAGAATCTAAGTGGAGCTTTACGCTTCATATATATGTGTGTGTGTGTGTGTTGTTGTTGTTGTTGTTCTTTAATTTAACGTCTTTTCACTTAGAAGTGATATTAGACATGAAAGTGTTTGTGTGAGTGTGTGCGTGTGGGTATGTGCATGTGTATCTGTGTGTGCTTAAAGTGCATATTTATAAGTAACATTAGGGGATGTATGCTTAGTTAAAAGTTTTTTTCTAAAAACACATAATAATAATAATAATAATAATAATAATAATAATAATAATAATAAAATAAAAACTCCAGAATTGAACTATTATAAAATCAAAATGCAAACATTCTATAAACAAAAATTTGTGTGTGTGTGTGTGTGTGTGTCACAACCGTTGTGTGTGTGCACCAGCGAAAAAACTATATGCATTATGCACGTCTAGCGCTTTCATGTGAGTTGCCTGCACTACCTTTAAATTTTCTTTGGTATTCAAACCGTTCACTGCGAATTTTATTATTCCTTCTCTTCATTCATTCCTCAAATCCTTCCTGCTTTCACTCACTCTTTCATCCCATCAATATATACATTCTGTGTTGTCTTACAACAGTTCATTTAGTATACTAATGTATCGCTGTTGCGTAGTTGCGTAGGGGAAGGTGTCCTATATAGGAATAGTTTTTACGCTGGTTTATCCCTCAAATCCTTCGTAATGAAGCCATTGGAAATGAGGCACTGCTTTAAAACTGGGACCATTTTGGCCGGGCAGAAATAAAAGGACAAGAAGTCTTCATGATGAAACGAGGAAAAAAAAGACCCATCCATCTTTTAGTGTTATCTCAGTTTTTGTTATTATTTGCATAATTATGCACATCATTAAAGTTCAAACAAGAGCTGGTAGTGAAATCATTTGTGATAATGCATTAACAAAACACAGACATAATGGAATTTTGGCATAAAATGAGATTTTAATTTTTCGTGATGGAGCAAAGATTCTTTGTTAATTCTCAGAAACCCGATTTGATCTTGTCTAGTTTTTATTTTCTAATCATTTGAAATGTTACGTTCGAGATAGATCAGAAATCAGACATAGAAGACTGAACTGTGCCTCTTTCCTTCTATTGACTTGACTTTAAGAATTAACAACAGTGACATAAAGAAAGAAATCATTCCAAATTGTCTTTCATGTTGCGGCTGCTGGTAGCATACATAAAACTAGGCATAAATATGCCCTAAATAGACAATTAGTGTTTGGGGGATTGTTGACTATTTTTAGCTTTGCTCTTAAACATTCTGAGCGACATTATGTTGGTTTTTCCCATGCACCATCACATTTTCCTTTTTCTGAGGCAGCTATATTGTCTATTTCCTTGTTGTTTGGCTCAGATTCCAATGTCATGCGTGGGCCATTCATTAGACGATTAATCTTTATGTTAAGCCCATGTGTTCCGACCTGGAGATGATTTAAAACTACTGGTGGGGGGTCCCGGGGGCTCGATTTAGGAACAGTGAGTTGCAGCCTCATATCTGATTCTGGAAATGTATACTGTTATTATGAACGCATGGGGGATTTGGTACATAAATATGGCCGCCGAGCTGCGTGATGTGATTAATCCGCACATGCGACATCTCGTCTATCTCGTAACTCAGAGAAGCTCCAAGAAATGGAATCTGTTTCGTTTTGTTGTTAATGTTGTCGATTTATTTAATTTCGAAGCAGTACTTTTCTATTGTTATGCAGCTAACAATAGCTTAATTTGTAATGCAAACAAATTAGATTTGATGCGGTTTGTCAAACCATCACCACCAACAACCCCAACAACACCCAAAACGACAAAAATAACATCCAAAAAGCTGTGTTAAACCAATTGTACAACAGAGACACGTTTTTGTTGTTGTTGTGTTGTAGTTGTTAAATAGTGTCACGACACGCTAAGGCCAGACGAAAGTAAGGGACATGCCGCTCTGATACACACACCAACAAGGACAAACAAAGGAAGTACAATGCGAGACAACCACCAATTTATTAATCACCAAACATATCAAAAATATTGCATATGAACGAATGGAGCGTTAAGTCGATAAAGTGGAAAAAAACAGAAGTATGAATTGAATGAATGATCGCAAGGCAAGCAACAAATGTAACGATTATACAATTACCCACAAACACATTACATGCATCAAGCAACAAATGCAAACCAGCGTTAGAGAACAAACCCCAGAGCAAATAACAGCAAAGCTGTCAACAGAGACAACAAAGCAAAAGAGGCCAAGCAAAACAAAGCATCTGCAACAACAAGTTTAGCCAATAATGTTCAACCTGAAATCATGCTTTTTTGTAATGCCAACTGTCAACACAAGCCACGGGGTTTGATTTCAAGCTTAAATCAACACAAATGTATTTATATATATATACCGGTGATCGAAGAATGAAGATCTGATGCAGTCCCTGCAAGTGAGCACCGAGCCCAACGGAAGACGACAAATAACTAAGGGTTCACCAATATTATGAAGACATATAGTAAAAACCCTCAAAATCCCGATTCTCGAGTATCCTGCAGCATAGCGTTTCTCCACAACAAACTCACTACTAAATGGACTTCCACTACCAAAAATCAAACCAGTTGAAAGGGACCATCCAACGACGCTCTCGAGCTGACGTCAACAACCCAGGGGATCAGCTCCAGATGCAGGAACCCGGAGCTTCCGAGCTCAGAGTCGATGAACGTTCCCCAAGCGGCTTCAGACCCTTCCTCCCCGGTTGGCGCATTTCAAACGATGGACCTCTTCTTCCAAGGTTAGCAGACTTCAGCGACGAGCCACTTCTTTCAGGGTTGACAGCAGAAGCAGGTAGGTAGGAGGGAGGGGAGAGGATAACAACAAGTGGCACTCCAGACGAAGTCCAACCGCACACCACCAGACACCCCAGGGACCAGAGAATGCTATTAAACAGACAAAAGTGACACTTTCTATAATAACATAAATATACTAAATACTAACAAATTATGTCCTTACTTTCCTCATAAAAGCATGACCTGAATTTAGTAAAGTGTCTCATCAAAAGTCCAATGTAACATTTATAGAGGAAGGTGAACACCCAATTTTTGGTCACAATAATTGCGTAAAAATAACTTGTATGCAAAAAGGTTCCCCTTACAAAAATGACTGCATAATTAACAGCCGTCAATCTGTCACAGCCCTTGTAACAATAACAATGAAACCAGCCCATTAACTTTAAAAAAAAAAAAAATCTTCTAAAACAAACAATAAAATGTAGTTGTTTTTTGTGTTAATACCTTGTAGCCACAGGGCTCATAATACAAGTAGCCAACAAATTAATAGCTTTAAGCTACCTACGTTGATGTCTTACTCCATAGTTCCGGGTACAAACTGGAACGTGACCATGAACTAAAATATCAAACCGCACAAACACTTCAATTACTTAAAAGTGAGTGAGCCCAAAACAAAACAATGTTCACTAAAACTGAGTGAGCCAAATCAAAACAATGCTCGTTAAAACTGGGTGAGCCAAAACTGCACACATAATGCCAATGACACACCCTGTCACCACCACCCTACTTTAACCTCGCCTGACCAGACAACCCAACTAAAAACAAAATTCATACTACAAATACTATAATGCATTAACGCCCTTGTATTCAAATACCAAAAGCGTTATTATAACCCTTCCACGCTAACTAGTAAATGTCCAAAAACTTAAATATCTTAGCCAAACTCCCTTTTAAACTTAATGTCCCCAATTATATCTCCATTACTACCCCATCCTTAAATTAGACTCAAAACAGACCCAACGGCAAAACAAAATAAAATGTTACGCGGATAGTTATGTAAATAACCACAAACCGGAACTTGTCCGCTGAAAAACATTTGCAACGCTGACAAACCTACAAACTAACCTATAGTCTATACTATTTGAACTCCTTACTTTGTGCCACACGCTAACATATCTGCACATATTTACACGAATGCTACCTCACCATATCTAAACAATTATGTACGTACCTTCTCACTGACCGAAACGCAACGCGACGCGACAGAACGACACACGAACTGTATACGGCCACAACGCCGACAGAAGCAGTTCACACAGAGTATACAGAGAACTTGCTCATATGCTTAAAGGGCACTGGACCCTCGAGACAAGCAAGAGCCAACGACAAAAGCGGTGCTGAACACCCATAGGCGAGTAAATCGATCACCTAAGAGTCTCGTACAGACTCAACTGAAAATAGTGACCCACTTTGGCGAAAATGGTGTTTTACGTCCTCTTGGTCTGAATCAGACACATATGGGACATTTGTAAATACAAATATGTTGGGAACAATACTGGAGGCAATGCCCGGAGGCAGTACGAAACCAGTAAAGTCCCGATTTTTTAAAATAAAAAGTGACCCACTTCCCGGCGACCTCACCTTTTATACTCAAAAGCTTACCACTACGCACACAAAAATAGTGCGCTATATGTTGTGTCTATAACAACAAATATTCTACACAGTCAGACAAAGAAACATTCTCTGATTAACGTCCCCACTCCATATGACTAATTCAAATTCAATTTGCACACACACACATACAAAAATCAAAAATATAATATCCTACTCACGAAGCGGATGAATCGCCATGACATGACGCACACCGCTTAGCCGGCGATTGACCAGCCATGTGACAGCACAAAAGAACGTTCGTGACAAATAGATTGACTTTTTTCAAAGCACCCATTTCACGTGTTTAAAAAAACCTTTTAATTAAATTCCAATTACAGGGAGCATATAGCTGCAATATCGGATAATCTTGGTGGAATTTTCACAAACTTAGGAAAATAAAAATCGAACTGTTCTTCTCTAATGTTGAAATGTCCAGTGTAGGACCCCTTCCCCTACTTCATCCTATCAGCAGAGTTGAAAGGTGATGCAGCCCGCATGTGGCTGTAACTGTACACCTTGTGTTGGGGAAGACTACCCTGCAGCTAGGACACATCGATAATGGCACCGTTCATGCTGTTACTTTCACACAGTGACTAACTAGGCTGTGATTTGTATTGTATGTATGTATGCCAGTCAGTCGTTTCCGATCATGACTGCCAGATAGCAGAGGGGGCAGTTGATATTCCAGCGGGCTGGGCTAGACTGTGTCTACAGTGGAGACCTGTGCCTTGCCCAGGGTACATCACTACTCTCTCGGCCAAAGGGATTTGAGGGGGAAAGGTCCCCTAAGGCCAACCCATCCCTTTGGCTGCAGCACCAGATCTGATGCTAAGGCCCCCATTTTGAGAGTTAGTCTCCCACAATGTTTATGTTACTGTAGAAAATCATTTATTGTACAGCTCTTGTGTTACTGTTGGCCCCTACTACAGGCCAGTGTCAACCAATGATAAAAGCCGTGATAATGAATTAAAAATGGCCTTTAACATTGGATTATTATTAGTTACAAGTTAATCCATAATTATCTTACCATACGTGCTTCACGAATTAAATGGAAGGTACAAGATCAATGAAAGCCAGAAATGGATTGTTTCATACTTTCATTGATGGTCAATTTGTCTTTTTAGTTTGATTGAAGTTTGGCCTCCCTAATGTGGATAGTTTTTATAATTTAAAAGAATACACAATTTTAACACACACAGATGCGTTAAAGCAGCATTCATAGCCATAATGTGCATTTAAAACCGAAGTATGTTGTCCTTGTGCTGTCTTACGTTACGTGCAGAAGTTTTGCAAGTCAGTAAATAAAAGTCTTTTTTTCTATGTTGTGAGAATTTTGTGAAAACTTTTATTTTTTGCCTCCAGTGTTACATTCTTGGCCTACATGTCGTGAGAGTCGCCCCTCTACTATTTTTGATTTGTTTCTCCTGCATTTTAAGAAATAACTCATTTCAGCACTTGGGCTACTTGTTCTTATGTTTGCTCTTGTTTCATTATATGTAAATGTTGATGGGGTGAAAGAGTGAGTGAAAGCAGGAATTGTGGAATGAATGAAGAGAAGGAATAACAATTATTGAATACACAAATTATTTTAAATTAATGCTCTAGCTTCCATTACAAAAATGATCGTAACAATCTATCTTCAAGTGCAGAGAGATTATTTTTACAAAAAGAAGACAATAACAGAAAACGATAAATCAATAAGGATCTGTATAGGTTTTCTTGTTGCCCTGTGCTTATGTTTATTGTTATATGTGTCATTTGATTAAAACAAATGCTATTTTAATCAAGATAATGAAATAAGTGTATTGTAAGCGTGAACGGGATACAAATAAAGTAATATATTTCACACAATCAATCTATCAATCAATCAATCAAATTCACTTTATTATCTCCCAAGGAGAAATTTTGTTCAGGTGCCAGAATAACAAAGACATCGACATTCAGCATGCATGAATAGGAGCAAAAGTTACACATATTACACACTTAAAGATACACATAATATGTGGATACATACACGTCTAAGAATAAGCATGCATACTGTCTTTTAACACGATGAACACACATTTAAACCTAAAAGGATCATGAGTTTAGGAGGTGGATGGATCTGGGGATGAAGGATTAATGTGCCCTAGAGTTGACTTTAAAAGTTTTGTAGCGACGTCCAGAAGGTAGTAGTTCGTAATGTTTGTCCAAAACATGGGAGGTGTCATTTACAATCTTCCTGGCTTTATGCTTGGTTCGTCTTTCGTACATCTCATTCAAACCCATCTCTCTCTTTCCAACAACTTTACTACACACATTCACCACATCATCCAACACACGCTTGTTCTTCAAACACAGACTTCCAAACCAACACGTAAAGGAAACAGTAAGCACAGACTCAATGCAGCTACTATAGTATGTATGCAAAATGTTTGAGTTAATACCAATGTTTCTCAGTCTGTGCAAAATAAACAATCTTGATTGACATTTCTTATGTATGTTGTGTGTGTTCTTGTCGAAAGTCAGTTTGTCGTCCAAAATGGTACCTAAGTATTTGTATTCTGATACTCTTTCCACTGTTTCACCATCGATTTCTACCTTTGGCACAGGGGGTGGATCTTTCCTAAAGTCTATTAACATTTCTTTTGTTTTGAGCACATTGAGGTCCAGATAGTTTTCTTTACACCACAGACAGAATTTCGCAACTTGACTAAAGTAGTGAGAATCAGAATTTGAAAGGTCTTGTATGGCCGAATCGTCTGAATATTTTATGATAGGAACATTCTCAGTACCTCTACAGTTGTTGGTATACAAGGTAAAAAGAACAGGAGAGAGAACAGTACCCTGAGGCGCACCAGTTGAAGTAGAGAGTGGAGAGGACAGCACTGACTGATAGCGGACTGATTGGCTTCTATTGAGAAGAAAGTTAACGAGCCAGAGGGTCAATTTAGGATCAACATGAAGGTCTAACAACTTCAGAGCTAAAAGGTGTGGCTGAATAGTGTTAAAGGCAGAGGAAAAGTCGATAAAAAGAATACGAACGAAATGCTAATCATCTTGATTATTCAAAACCTTCGGGACTTTCTTGGTATTGCAGTACCTCCAGGATCGTCCCACTATATTCATAGTTAAACAATGTCCCCCATGTACATGTTCCAGATCGGAGGACGTTAAACGGACTTTCTCTCGTATAAAATGTGAACAAAACAAGTACAAGTATGGAAGAAACAGAAGTGTGGGTGTGTGCATGTGTGTGTGGGTGTGGGTGTGAGTGTGTGTGTGTGTGTGTGTGTGTGTGTGTGTGTGTGTGTGTGTGTGTGTGTGTTTCATTTAACGTCTTTCCACTTCTCGTTATATTAGACGGGGGGGGGGGGGGGGGGGGGCATTATGTTTGTGAGATGGGGTGCAGGCATGTGAGTGTGTGCATGTATGTGTGCATATTTGTATATGCATGTGAGTATCTATTATTATGAATGGATAGACCTACACTATAGAAGTAGTAAACAAAACCAAGCAACAATAATAACAAATGTCTTCTGGAGAAAAAAAAGATAAAAGATAAAAACTAATAAAAACAGCACCTCCCTCCCTTCATCATCATCCTCCCATCATCTCCCTTCCTCTTCAATAATAATATTTATAAAAATAAATAATGTCAAATATAATTACCAATGGGACTGGATTCTAAACTAACGAAAAACTTACATGTTAGTGCTGGTGAATTAAAGATATTGTGACTCCCATTTTGAAACAAAACTGGAAAACATTTCTTCATGTCCTCACATGAAAGAATATTATATGGAGTTTTATATATGGAGATATGTGTGTGAGCGTGTGTGTGTGTGTGTGTGTGTGACAAAGATGCCTTATGTCACGTGATTGCGCCTAATAACAGCGACAATAAAGTAATTTATGAAAGCACGGGTGAACAATTCTCCTAGGAGGCCGTTTCACGAGAGGGAACGCTTGCGCCGTTCACACAAATCAGCAAAAACGGTCCATTGAGCTAATATTTGTAATGTTTGATGCCGCAAATATGAATGGCATTTATATACATTTTCTTGTGCCCCCAGGTTTAAAAAAACAACTGGACTTGACTTGGTTAGAGCCTGGCAAGCCCTAGCTGACAAAAGATCCCCGTGGTGGCTGCTTTGAATCTGAGCGTTCAAGTTTTGAACGGGTCTGTGGGAAGAAGCAGGCCGGCTGTTCTCTGCCGAGAGGCTTCGATACAAGCACAGAGAAACTGAGTGACTTTTTCTGTGCATGTGAGGAAGGAACTTTGCCTCTACCACGAGGCCATGGATGGTCCAGACACAGTTTGAATGTGACCGTACGGAATGGAGACAGAGCCTGGACCAGAGAGAGAGAGAGAGGGGGGGAGAGAGATGCACTCCTCCCGAGAGACTGAGTGTCACGAGTTTGTGACATTGTTCTTCTGAACAGACAGAGAAAGGCACAGTCTACCACTCGATCACAAAGGACCCCGAGGTCTTTCTCCTTCTTCTCACCTAGGGGAGACAACCTACTCGTGAAATCCGTGCAACCCGTGTTAGCACTGACCTCTCGCGAGACTCCACATTCAACTTGCGACCTCATGAGCTTTCAACCGGTCGAACGTCACTCCATATTTTTCCTTCAGTTAATCATCATCGCTTCGTCGCTTCATCCTTACTCCTTTTCATCGTTTTGTCCACCTACGGCCGCCCAGTGCTGAGGTGTGGTGAGGGCCACGTCCCTGAAGGATCCTGAAATCAACTTTTTACCCTGCACGAGTCCTAAACGTGAGGGTAGCGAAGCTGCAGAGCTTCGGCAGACATCGTCTCCTCTCTTCATCCTCATCGCCATCTTCACCCCTTTTTGTTTGGTTCCTCATCGTCCTCCTTTCCCCGTCATCGTCCCTGGCGTTCACTGGAGTCCTGGAAGAAAGCTGTGGCTGGTCCGGAACCCCTTCCACCCGCTCGCGCTTACCTCGAGCCCTTGGCGAGACCAGAGCTGCGACTGCCTTGTGGGGAGGATTCTTTTTCTTCATTCCGCCACTTGGACGTTTGTCCTGAACCTGATCCTGTACCTATACCCGCGTTCCTGGGTTCCTGTGGTGACCTTGGCCGGTCGTGTCCCCTGACCTGACCTGTTGCTGCCTGGTTGACCGCCCGGTCAACCGTTCTTTTCTCCGTTTCCGGCTGTGAGAGGCCGCTCGCCTTTCCGTCTGGCCCCATGTCTGTGGGTTTGGGCCAGGCTTCGACCGTTCCTGTTGAGGAGTCTGGGGGCGT
>CM065713.1:27636765-27646765 GCA_017654935.2 Phymorhynchus buccinoides | reverse complement strand
CTCTCTTAGTTCATCATGTACACAGACATCCAATCTTTATTGATTACTATGACTGCTAGTTCACTTCATTATACAAACATGGATTTAACAGATGGTAAGTATTAGGTGTGAAAGGTTTATGTCACAGGAAAGAATTCGGAAAAGCGTGTAGGTGCATATGGAGAGAGAGAGAGAGAGAGAGAGAGAGAGAGAGAGAGAGAGAGAGAGAGAGAGAGAGAGAGAGAGAGAGAGAGAGAGAGAGAGAGAGAGAGAGAGAGAGAGAGAGAGAGAGAGAGAGAGAACTCGGAACTCGGAACTCGGAAGTTTATTTGTACATTGGCCTTAGGCCACAATACAACATTGGGAGGAAGGGGAGAAGCATGAGCATGAAATATGAGCACACATTCAGAAACTCATACAGAATCTGACAACAAATGCAATGTAATTGTAAAACAAATGCTTACCTAAACCAACACATACACAACCATCAAGAGAGAGAGAGAGAGAGAGAGAGAGAGAGAGAGAGAGAGAGAGAGAGAGAGAGAGAGAGAGAGAGAGAGAGAGAGAGAGAGAGAGAGTGCGTTTGTTTGCGTGTGCACGTGTGTGTTTGTGTCTGTGTGTGTATGTGCGTGTGCACGTGTGTGTTTGTGTCTGTGTGTGTGTGTGTGTGTGTATGTGCGTGTGTGTGTGTGTGTGTGTGTGTTTTTGGCAGAGCAAGAAGCCTTCGTGATGACTCGAGAAAAACGACCCACCCAGCTTTCAATGTTATCTTAAGTTGTGTTTGATACTTTACACAGCAGTAGCTCTAAAGTCTCAAACAAGAGCTGGATTATTTTCTGAGGCACATAATTGTGTGTGTGTGCATTATAGATGTTTCATTATCTCCTCTTCCATCCTTCCAGAGGCACATAATTTTTATGTTATCCATGTTCTTGTTGTTTGGCTCAGATTCCAATGTCATGCGTGTGTCATTTATTATATAGACGACTAAACTATTCACGCCTAGCGCCCCCCATATGGAGATACACATTACAAATGCATTTCCTGTGCATAGGCATTCGCATAGTTAGGAAAAAACAGTTTTGGCATTTCAAGGACGTCATAATATACAGAACAATCACTGTTAGAGGTAGTTTTGAAACAGGAAGACATAATTCTCCAAGAAATTGATGGCTTTCTCACCTCAGAAGGGGTAGTCACAGTGATTTTAAAGTGAATCTTTTTTCCTGTAATAGGTTCTAAGTATGCTTATGAAGACAACTTGGAGATAACAAACTTATCTAAGATTGGTTTTCAGCGGTTTTGTTGTTGTTGTTGTTGTCGTTGTTGTTGTTGTTGTTGTTGTTGTTGTTGTTGTGTGCTTTAGCTTCAGTGACACGTGTCCCCATTATGGGGATGCTAGAACTGAGAGGGTACAGATGTTTTTGCGTGTTTTTTTCTTTTAGGAAATCTTTTTGGAAGTGTTTCTTTATTTTTTAAAAAGGCAGGAGAATGGACCGAAAAGGCAGAAAGATAGTAGATGACAGTAAGCAAAGGGAAAAGGCAGAGTCAAAGAGAGTGACAGATTAGAGGAAGCTACAAGCACAGAACTTCCAGTAGGTGGGGGAACTATTTATATAAAAGACCCCCAGTATCCCCGGGTGTTCCAGAGACTGCTGTGTCTCTTCTACAGAGCTACAGTGGAGTCGGTCCTCACCTTCAACCACCTCAGCCACTTCGGCAGCCCCAAGGAGAACGACAAGGCCAGGCTGTCGAAGATCACCAAGACAGCTGGCAGGCTGATCGGCGCTCCTGTTGCCACACTTCAGGAGGCATTTGAGCAGAGGGCGGTTAAGCGTTTGAGGGCCATCCAGGGTGACCTCAGTCATCCACTGTGTGAGGCTCTCCTGTGGCCATCCTTCAGGAGGCATTTGCGCAGAGGGCGGTTAAGCGTTTGAGGGCCATCCAGGGTGACCTCAGTCATCCACTGTGTGAGGCTCTCCTGTGGCCATCCTTCAGGAGGCATTTGAGCAGAGGGCAGATAAGCTTTTGAGGGCCATCCAGGGTGACCCCAGTCATCCACTGTGTGAGGTGCTCCTGCTGCCATCCTTCAGGAGGCATTTGAGCAGAGGGCGGTTAAGCGTTTGAGGGCCATCCAGGGTGACCTCAGCCATCCACCGAGTGAGGCGCTACAGGCGTAGACTTCTGGCAGATATGGCAGGCTGATCCGTTTCAGCGCACGCACTGACAGGCTGGGGTGATCCTACCTGCCCGACAACAGTGCGCCTTTTCAACAGTGGAATGTGAACTGATCATCCTGCAGCCCCGTGCTCAGCATCCTTGCTTCTGTGCAGCAACACCACCAGCAGCGTGTGTGTGTGTGTGTGTGTGTGTGTGTGTGTGTGTGTGTGTGTGTGTGTGTGTGTGTGTGTGCGTGCGTGCGTGCGTGTGTGCGTGCGTGTGCGTGTGCGCGTGTGCGTGTGCGTGTGCGTGCGTGCGTGCGTGCGCGTATGCGTGTGCATGTGTGTGCTTCCGTGTATTTTATTTTGCATTCTAATCTTATACTAACATATCTATTCTATGTAAAGGGAATTTTCTGCGCGGAATGTTTGATTATGAATGAAAGTATGTGAATGATGTGAATCTTGTTATTCTTACGTTTATATTTTCTGTTTTTGTTTGTTCATGTCAGACAAATAATTGCTTTATATTTTAAAGACAATAAAACATTGATTGATTGATTGATTGATTGACCGATTGACTGACTTCAAACAGTAAAACAAAAGCAAGGAAGTAATCACGATCTGAGATTTTGCACATGCGCAGTAGCCACAAGACAAACTCATATCAGTGGAAACCTCAGATAATTTCTCCATCAAGCATGTTCATGGAATACTTCATCCAGAATAAGCTTAATCCTCTGACGAAAGCGCGTTTCGTTTTGCTAATAATAAATAACATTTATAGAGCGCCCTTTCTCTCTTGAGCTCACGGCGCTTCACAATTGTTTGAATAAATACATAAATCATAAATAAGCTACTACAATATCAACCATCACAAACATGCACACAGCCACAACACGCACGCACGCACACGCACACGCCCACACCCACATACGCGCGCACACCCACCCACCCACAATGTGGGGGACATCATTTTAAGGCAGGAAACAGGACAAGGAAGAAATCAGAGGTATTGCCGGAAGAGGTGAGTTTTAAGAGCGGTTTTGAAAGACTGGAAAGATTTATCAGAACGAAGTTCATATGGTAGGGTGTTCCAGACAGAAGGGGCGCTGAAAGAAAATGAACGTTCACCATTTGTCTTAGTGTTTGTACGAGGAATAGAAAGGATAAGTTTGTCAGAAGAGGAACGGAGAGACCTGGAGGGTGAGTACTTGTGAACGAGATCAGAGATATAGGCAGGACTAGATGAATGGACAGCATTGAAACAGAGGCAAGCAATGTTTGTTGTGTTATTTCTACACATCTTCAAATTCACCTCATCCCCCGAAAAAGTTGCGCGCACCAAAGATGGTTAGAGACTAACGTTGATAATTATATAGCACACCCCATTATAATCACGATTGGTTTTTTAGGGTCCGAGGATGACATTCTCACTGGTCCTTCATTGGAGGATACGCCTGTGGCTTTGGAGGCCAAACTCAGGTCACAGGTGATCTCTGGTGGGGCATGGAACACCCCATAAACAACACACAGACAGAGAGACAGACAGACAGACACACACACACATACACACACGCACGCACGCACACGCACACGCACACGCACACGCACGCACGCACACACACACACACACACACACACACACACACACACACACACACACACACAATCAATCCATCAATCAATAATCATTTTTTGTCCCCATTTTGAAACAAGAAAATGTGTCTTGCAATCAATCAATTCAATATGATTAATAAATACAGACCTCCTAAGGTGTCAGTACGTTTCGTCCTAACGTGGAATGTACGGTTGGACCTAACGTGGGGAAACTCCCGTCCGTCCTAATGTGGAAAATGCGTTTCGTCCTAACGTGGAATGTACGGTTGGACCTAACGTGGGGAAACTCCCGTCCGTCCTAACGTGGAATGCACATTTCGTACATGCAGGGTTAAAAAAATACATGATTAAAAACTCTACACATGAAGAATCTACTTTGGCTCAAAACTGTTAAAGATTGCCATAAACAGTCAGCAACAAACTGAACAGTAATCAGTCTCTTTTTCCACGTTAGGACGATTTCTTGCTTTCCACGTTATTCCTAGGACGTATATGATCACTACATTATCCGAAACTGATGACTTTTTATGATTTTGTTTTGCAACATGCCCACACAAAAACAGCTGAGTTTTGTTTTGATGGTGGGCCATTTCAGCTGCCAAGATGTTTCGGGTAAAATGCGCGCACACACACGCACATGTATGCACGCACACACGCGCACACAACACGCATTCGCGCGCGCATGCACACAAACCCTTGACACCCGGGAATTTTGCCATGAAAGGGAGATAGGGACATTCCACGTTAGGACGAAAGGAACATTCTACGTTAGGCCGAACAGGAGTTTTCCACGTTAGGCCCAATGGGACATCCCACGTTAGGAAGAAATGTACATTCCACGTTAGGCCGAAGGGGAGTTTTGCCACGTTAGGCCCAATGGGACATTCCACGTTAGGACGAAAGGTACATTCCACGTTAGGCCGAAGGGGATTTTTGCCACGTTAGGCCCAATGGGACATTACACGTTAGGACGAAATGTACATTCCACGTTAGGCCGAAGGGGAGTTTTGCCACGTTAGGCCCAATGGGACATTACACGTTAGGACGAAATGTACATTCCACGTTAGGCCGAAGGGGAGTTTTGCCACGTTAGGCCCAATGGGACATTCCACGTTAGGACGAAATGTACATTCCACGTTAGGCCGAAGGGGAGTTTTGCCACGTTAGGCCCAATGGGACATTACACGTTAGGACGAAATGTACATTCCACGTTAGGCCGAAGGGGAGTTTTTGCCACGTTAGGCCCAATGGGACATTCCACGTTAGGACGAAATGTACATTCCACGTTAGGCCGAAGGGAGTTTTGCCACGTTAGGCCCAATGGGACATTCCACGTTAGGACGAAATGTACATTCCACGTTAGGCCGAAGGGGAGTTTTGCCACGTTAGGCCCAATGGGACATTCCACGTTAGGACGAAATGTACATTCCACGTTAGGCCGAAGGGGAGTTTTGCCACGTTAGGCCCAATGGGACATTACACGTTAGGACGAAATGTACATTCCACGTTAGGCCGAAGGGGAGTTTTGCCACGTTAGGCCCAATGGGACATTCCACGTTAGGACGAAATGTACATTCCACGTTAGGCCGAAGGGGAGTTTTGCCACGTTAGGCCCAATGGGACATTCCACGTTAGGACGAAATGTACATTCCACGTTAGGCCGAAGGGGAGTTTTTGCCACGTTAGGCCCAATGGGACATTACACGTTAGGACGAAAGGTACATTCCACGTTAGGCCGAAGGGGAGTTTTGCCACGTTAGGCCCAATGGGACATTCCACGTTAGGACGAAAGGTACATTCCACGTTAGGCCGAAGGGGAGTTTTGCCACGTTAGGCCCAATGGGACATTACACGTTAGGACGAAAGGTACATTCCACGTTAGGACGAAATGTACATTCCACGTTAGGCCGAAGGGGAGTTTTGCCACGTTAGGCCCAATGGGACATTACACGTTAGGACGAAATGTACATTCCACGTTAGGCCGAAGGGGAGTTTTGCCACGTTAGGCCCAATGGAACATTACCACGTTAGGACGAAAGGTACATTCCACGTTAGGACGAAATGTACATTTCACGTTAGGCCGAAGGGGAGTTTTTGCCACGTTAGGCCCAATGGAACATTCCACGTTAGGACGAAAGGTACATTCCACGTTAGGACGAAATGTACATTTCACGTTAGGCCGAAGGGGAGTTTTTGCCACGTTAGGCCCAATGGAACATTCCACGTTAGGACGAAAGGTACATTCCACGTTAGGACGAAATGTACATTTCACGTTAGGCCGAAGGGGAGTTTTGCCACGTTAGGCCCAATGGGACATCCCACGTTAGGACGAAATGTACATTCCACGTTAGGCCGAAGGGGAGTTTTGCCACGTTAGGCCCAATGGGACATTCCACGTTAGGACGAAATGTACATTCCACGTTAGGCCGAAGGGGAGTTTTGCCACGTTAGGCCCAATGAGACATCCCACGTTAGGACGAAATGTACATTCCACGTTAGGCCGAAGGGGAGTTTTGCCACGTTAGGCCCAATGGGACATTCCACGTTAGGACGAATTGTACAAGACGCCATATTTCTTTCCACCTTAGGCCGATTTGGCATTTTTCCACGTTAGGACGAACTGTATTTTCCACGTCATTCCAGGGACCCACATGCCCCCAATTTCAAATTGAGGCTGCTCTTTAAAATGATGTTTCGCTTTGAATTTGTGGGCATTTTTATGGCAACCAAACCTGGTCAAACCAAGATTTCTTACCAGCTATAAGAGGGAAAACACGTGAAACCCGTGATTTTGACAAGTGAGCTGGTGGATCTTTGACAGCAAACTAAATAATAGTCTCAAAAACATGTTGTGGGTTCTGTGGTTTTATTTTCTTGCAACCTGTCTTATTACAGAAAATACAATCAGGCTTGAAGATGACATTTTCAGATGTTGCAGAACGAGAAGGTACCCTCTCTCTCTTGCAATGGGTAAATTACCTAAGCAATAAACCATCTGAAGTCTAAACCATCTGAAGAAGTCTCTCTCTCTCTCTCTCTCTCTCTCTCTCTCTCTCTCTCTCTCTCTCTCTCTCTCTCTCTCTCTCTCTCTCTCTCTCTCTCTCTCTCTCTCTCTCTCTCAATGGGTAAATTACCTAAGCAATAAACCATCTGAAGTCTAAACCATCTGAAGAAGTCTCTCTCTCTCTCTCTCTCTCTCTCTCTCTCTCTCTCTCGCTCTCTCTCTCTCTCTCTCTCTCTCTCTCTCTCCCCCCCTCTCTCTCTCTCTCTCTCTCTCTCTCTCTCTCTCTCTCTCTCTCTCTCTCTCTCTCTCTCTCTCTCTCTCTCTCTCTCAGACAGACAGACAGACAGAGAAATACGCACGCCCTCGTTCCCATTCCAATGTACTCCTGTTCTTACAGAACTGGGGAGTAAAAAAAGAAACAAAAGATTCACGTGCAGATTATAAAATTCGAGAGGGAAACCTAGGGGCCGTTTCACAAGGGCTAACGTTTCTAGTGTTCGCTCAAATCGGCAAGAACGGTTCTAAGAAACACCCTCCCTTTGCCGATAGTTTCGCAAACGTGTTGTGGCTCCGTCGGTGGTAGCTAGCGGCGAACGATTAGTTGAATCACGGGAAATATACATTACTTCCTGCCTTTTTTATGTCTCGCGTGAACGTGACTTTTACTTTCAAAATGGAAGACCAAGTAAACAAGCTTGTCACAGACAAGTATTCTTTAGTCTATCATGAACATGGAATGATTGTAGCAGATTGAACAAACGCAAATGTTTTTGAGTGTTCTTTTTTTTTTCATCATGTTAGAGGGCATAATATAGTGCAGATTTAATTTCCTGCACAGAAGTAGACGTGGATGAAATCGAAATCTTTGTACAAACTGACAGAGAGGTATGATTTATCTCCCTTTTGATAGCAACACTTTTCTCTCTCCCCAAAGTGAAGAGTAAGCTTAAAGAGTCCGTGGCTGGGTGTATGCGAAAAAGAATAAAATTCGAAATATCTACGGTTTTAAGTGGGCGTTCGGGTGTTTTCATTGTATGCTTTAAAGAGTTATATGACCGTAGCAAACGTTTAGGGTGTTTCTTAGACCTCTTTTGGCGGTAACAGTTATTCGCGCGACGCCCGTCCTCTAGTGAAATCAGACCCTAGACTCTTGCTTGCTTCCTTGTGAGTTGCGCGTGGGGGGGGGGGGGGGGGGGCATGCGTGCGCGTGTGCGCGTGCGCGCGTGTGGGGGGTGCACGGGAACATCACAACGCTTTTGACAGTCGTGAATTCAGTTTCTGATTGAGAGTCAACTTTGAAATCTCCGCTGGGGTTCTCAATCACAGAACATTGGAATATTCTACGTATTTCGTCCATTTATTGTTCTTGGCCTTTTGTTCAGCCGACAGTGAAGAAGCTTTGTTGTGGGTTAGCATTCCCTAGTGATTCCGCTTCGTGGTGTGTTTAATCTCGAGAGCCCAATACAGGTAAGACCGTGTGTGTGTGTGTGTGTGTGTGTGTGTGTGTGTGTGTGTGTGTGTGTGTGTGTGTGTGTGTGTGTGTGTGTTGTGTGTTGTGTGTTGTGTGCTGTGTGCTGTGTTGTGTGTTGTGTGTGTTAGTGTGTGTGTGTGTGTGTGTGTGTGTGAATGTTTATTAATATTGAATATTATGTGCCTTTGTTGTGACTATTGTATGTACAAATTATAGTAAGTTGTTATTTTATGATGCATGCAACTGTATTTCAGTCCTATATATCTCTGTCTCTGTTTGTGTCTCTCTCTTCTCTCTCTTTCTCTGTCTGTCCCTCCTCTGTCTGGCTCTCTGTGTCTCCGTCTCTGTCTTTCTCTGTCTGTCTGTCTGTATGTCTGTCTCTTTCTCTTTCTCTCTCTCGTTCTCTTTCTCTCTCTATCATTATAAGTGTGGGTGTGGGTGTGATTTGTTAATAGTGTGGCCTGGGCGTCTTTAAGTGTCCATCAGTGTGAGTGTTTCAAGTTGTTTGCGAAAGTGTACTGTAGATTATGTCATTCATTATTTGGGCGTGATTGAGAAATTGACTGAGGGATCAGGGAAGGGGGGGGGGGGGGGGTGTGTTGGTCAATGTTTAATGTATACTTTTTGTTCATTGTGTTTACTATTCATTTTAGTGATTTCTGTAAAGCGCTTAGAGCTTAAAGATTAGGCGCTATAAAAGTTGTCTTAATAAATAAATAAATAAATAGTTATCAACATATGTTTTGTTTTTCCAGTATTTAGTGACATATGGTTAAAATGTGTCCAGGTTGTGAGTTTATCAATGTTTTCTTGAAAGTACAGGGTGTTTAAATTACGATCAGATGAATGGATTGTGGTATCATCTGCAAAAAGATCACTAAGGGATGAAAGGAAAATGGGCAAATCGTTTACATATAACGAAAAAAGGATAGGACCAAGGATAGAACCTTGTGGAACACCACTTTTTGAATAACGAAAGTCTGAAATTTTATTATCAATAGAAACACATTGATGATATCCAAGTCTCATACTATCTCAGTGTGAATACAGGCCCAGGCTTTTAAAGACCCACCAGGTCACGTGTCAAAATCACGGCTTTCACGTGTTTTCCCTCTTATAGCTGGAAAGAAATATTGTCTTGACCAAGTCTGACTCCCATATAAATGGCCCCAAATTGAAACCAACACATTTAATGTCTCATATGACTTCGGTCGAGAAGACGTAAAACAAACTCACCAACACATCAGTTTAACCCTTTCACCGCCAAAGTCACATTTTAGCACCACAGTGATTTAACACCTATGTCACTAAAAGGCATCAAATTGGGGGTCTATTATCCAAAGATCCTATTGTCTTAGTTTTGGGAAGTAAGGATAGACCTTGTTTAACATACGTCACAGAAGAATCCCCAATACTGCAGATGGATTTTGTTCTCTACCCAGGTAAATTTAATTGACATTTTTGGCTGAAATATGGCTGGCAGTGAAAGGGTTAAAGAGCAGCCTCAATTTGAATATGGGGAAATGTGTATGTGGGTCACATCAACCCAGAAAAAAACCAAGGGACTTAATCGTGGTGCGTCACTGCATGGGTCTTTAACCTTTGTTGACCAGGGCCTGTATTCACGTTGAGATAGCATGAGACTTAGCATCATGCTAACTTAGAAGCTCTTCCAAAAGTCCTATTAAATCCTATAGGACACTGGAAGAGCTTCTAAGTTAGCATCATGCTAAGTCTCATGCTATCTCAACGTGAATACAGGCCCAG
>CM065713.1:27624265-27629265 GCA_017654935.2 Phymorhynchus buccinoides | reverse complement strand
ATTGTTCACAATGCTGGGAAAGTGTTCCTTTCAAGATCGTTGGCTAAAAGATGGACATTATCCTTAGGCCTACAGGTCCTTACAAGGTCCTTACTTGGGGATGGCTGAAAGCCCTGGGAACCCTGTGTAACAAGCAGCACAATCTTTGTCTTAACAGAACACAAATCAAGATCCAAAGTTCCACAGTAACTGGTTTTGATAAAGATGTTCAATGCATGGCATTTGGATACAAAAGTTTTATAGAACTCAAGTATATGTCTACTTAGCACTGTCTCTATGTGTCCCCAACTTCGTTTCTGTGTGTCCCCGTCACAATATTGTCCCCGTCTCTATGCGTCACGATCTCTGTATGTCCCCGTCTCTATGCGTCACGATATCTATGTGTCCCCGTCTCTATGTGTCCCGGTCTCTGTATGTCCCCGTCTCTATGTGTCCCCCATGATCTCTGTGTGTCTCCGTCTCTATGTGTCCCCGTCTCTATGTATGTCCCCCGTCTCTATGTGTCCCCGTCTCTGTGTGTCCCCGTCTCTATGTGTCACGATATATGTGTGTCCCCGTCTCTATGTGTCACGATCTCTGTATGTGTCCCCGTCTCTATGTGTCATGATCTCTGTGTGTCCCCGTCTCTATGTGTCACGATCTCTGTATGTCCCCGTCTCTATGTGTCATGATCTCTGTGTGTCCCCGTCTCTATGTGTCACGATCTCTGTGTGTCTCCCGTCTCTATGTGTCACGATATCTGTATGTCCCCGTCTCTATGTGTCACAGATCTCTGTATGTGTCCCCGTCTCTATGTGTCACGATCTATGTGTGTCCCCGTCTCTATGTGTCACGATCTCTGTGTGTCCCCGTCTCTATGTGTCACGATCTCTGTGTGTCTCCGTCTCCATGTGTCACGATCTATGTATGTCCCCGTCTCTATGTGTCACGATCTCTGTGTGTCCCCGTCTCTATGACTGTGTCACGATCTCTATGTGTCCCCAAATTTCGTCTCTATGTGTCCCCGTCTCTATGTGTCACCGATCTCTATGTGTGTACCCGTCTCTATGTGTCCCCCCTTCGTTTCTATGTGTCACCCCCCCCCCCCATATTGTCCCCGTCTCTATGTGTCACGATCTCTGTGTGTCCCCGTCTCTATTCATTCATTCATTCTTTCTTTCTTTCGTTCTTTTTTTCTTTCCTTCTTTTTTTTCTTTTCTTATTTTTTCAGTTATTTCTTTATTTTTTCTTCTTTCCTTCCTTCCCTCCTTCCTTCATTCCTTGCTTCCATCATCTGTCAATCATTCATTCATCCATTCTTTTCCTCTGTGTGTCTTTCCTTGTTCGTTCTTTCTTTCTTTCTTTCTTTCTTTCCATGATCTCGCACAGAGTACTGGGGAAAGGCTGCAACAAGCGTGACCTCCGGGCCTTTGGCCTTTGTCCCCTGTCACGTTATTCTTTCTTTTTCTTCTGTCTTTTCTATCCTTCCTTCTTTGTTTTCTCTTTCATTCCCTTTTCTGTCCATACTTCAGTGATTCATTCGTTCATTCATTCATTCATTCTTTATTTTTTTCCCTCTTCTTTCTCTCTTTCTTTCCCTCTTTTCTCACCTGTTCCCATCTTCATTCATTCATTCATTTTCATCCTTCCTTCTATCTTTCATTTTTTTTCACCTTCTGTGTTCATTCATTCATTCATCCTTCCTTCCTTCTTTCTTTCCTTTTTCTAACCTTCATTCATTCATTCATTCATTCATTCATCCTTCCTTCTTTCTTTCCTTTTTTCTAACCTTCATTCATCCATTCATCCTTCCTTCTTTCTTTCCTTTTTTCACCTTCTTGCATTCATTCATTCATTCATTCATTCTATTCATTCAATTCATCCTTCCTTCTTTCTTTCCTTTTTTCACTTCTCTGCATTCATTCATTCATTCATTCATTCATTCATTCATTCATTCATCCTTCCTTCTTTCTTTCCTTTTTTTTCACCTTCTTGCATTCATTCATTCATTCATTCATTCATTCATTCATTCATCCTTCCTTCTTTCTTTCCTTTTTCACCTTCTATTCGTTCATTCATTCATTTATTCATTCATTCATTCAATTCATTCATTCATTCATCAATCCTTCTTCTTTCTTTCCTTTTTCTCACCTTCTTGCATTCGTTCATTCATTCATTATTCATTCATTCATTCATCAAACTTTCTTTCCTTTTTCTCACCTTCTTGCATTCATTCATGTCATTCATTCATTCATTCATTCATCCTTCCTTCTTTCTTTCCTTTTTTCACCTTCTCGTGAATTCATTTCATTCATTCATTCATTCATTCATTCATCATTCATCCTTCTTTCTTTCCTTTTTTTCACCTTCATTCATTCATTCATTCATTCATTCATTATTCATTCATTCATTCATTCATTCATTCATCCTTCCTTCTTTCTTTCCTTTTTTCATTTCTTGCATTCGTTCATTCATTCATTCATTCAATCATTTCTATTCATTGATTCATTCATTCATCTTCCTTCTTTCTTTCCTTTTTCACCAGTTCTTGCATTCGTTCATTCATTCATTCATTCATTCATTCATTCATTCATTCATTCATTCATCCTTGAGTCACTCTTTCCTTTTTCACATTCTTGCATTCGTTCATTCTTCATTCATTCATTCAATTCATTCATTCATCCTTCCTTCTTTTTTCCTTTTTCATTCTTGCATTCGTTCATTCTTCATTCTTCATTCATCCTTCCTTCTTTCTTCCTTTTTTTCACCTTCTTTCATTCCATTCATTCTTCGTTCATTCATTCATTCAGTCATTCATTCATTCATTCATTCATTCATTCATTTCCTTCTTGTTTCCTTTTTTCACCTTCTTGCATTCATTCCTTCATTCGTTCATTCATTCATTCATTCATTCATTCATTCATTCATTCATTCATTCATTCATCCTTCCTTCTTTCTTTCCTTTTTTCACCTTCTTGCATTCGTTCATTCATTCATTCATTCATTCATTCATTCATCCTTCCTTCTTTTTCTTTCCTTTTTCTCACCTTCTTTCATTCATTCATTCATTCATTCATTCATTCATCCTTCGTCTTCTCTTTCTTTATAACCCCTCTCACCTTCCTGCCTTCATTCATTCATTCATTCATTCATTCATTCCTAGTTCTTTCTTTCTTTCCTTTTTCTCACCTTCTTTTTTCATTCATTCATTCATTCATTCATGTGTCATCCTTCCTTCTATTCTTTCTTTCCTTTTTCTCACCTTCTTGCATTCATTCACACGATTCATCTTCCTTCTTCTTTCTTTCTTTCCTCACCTTCTATTCATCATAATTCTCTCATTCATTCATTCATCCTTCCTTCTTTCTTTCTTCACGATTTCTATGTTCTTGCATTCTCTATTCATTCATTCATTCATTCATTCTATCCTTCCTTCTTTCTTTCTTTCATTTTTCTCTTCTTGCATTCATTCATTCATTCATTCATTCATTCATTCATCCTTCCTTCTTTCTTTCTTTCCTTTTTCTCACCTTCTTGCATTCATTCATTCATTCATTCATTCATTCATTCATCCTTCCTTCTTTCTTTCTTTCCTTTTTCGTCACCTTCTTGCATTCATTCATTCATTCATTCATTCATTCATTCATCCTCCTTCTATCTTTCTTTCTTTCCTTTTCTCACCTTCTTGCATTCATTCATTCATTCATTCATTCATTCATCCTTCCTTCTTTCTTCTTTCCTTTTTCTCACCTTCTTGCATTCATTCATTCACTCATTCATTCATTCATTCATCCTTCCTTCTTTCTTTCTTTCCTTTTATCTCTCTGCATTCATTCCCTCATTCATTCATTCATTCATTCATCCTTCCTTCTTTCTTTCTTTCCTTTTTCTCACCTTCTTGCATTCATTCATTCATTCATTCATTCATTCATTCATCCTTCCTTCTTTCTTTCTTTCTTTTCGACAAAACTGCATTCATTTTCATTCATTCATTCATTCATTCATTCATCTTCCTTCTTTCTTTCTACAATCTTCTTGCATTCATTCATTCTTCATTCAACTTCATCCTTCCTTCTCTCATTCAGACACCTTCTTGCATACTTCATTCATTCATTCATTCATCTCAGGCATTGTACTGGACTTTCTTTCTTTCACTTTTCTCACCTTCTTCATTCATTCATTCAAATTCATTCATTCATCCTCTGTCTGCCTTTCTTTCCTTTTTCTCACCTTCTTGGATTCATTCATTCATTCATTCATTCATTCATTCTGTACGTCTTCTTCTGTCTGAAGAAGCATTCATTCATTCATTCATTCATTCATTCATTCATTCTCATTTCTTCTTTCTTTCTTTCCTTCTTTCAAGACTTGATTCATTCATTCATTCATTCATTCATTCATTCATCCTTCCTTCTTTCTGGCTTTCCACTCACCTTCTTGCATTCATTCATTCATTCATTCATTCCTTCCATTCATTCATCCTTCCTTCTTTCTTTCTTTCCTTTTTCTCACCTTCTTGCATTCATTCATTCATTCATTCATTCATTTCATCCATCCTTCCTTCTTTCTTTCTTTCCTTTTTCTCACCTTCTTGCATTCAGCGCATTCATTCATTCATTCATTCATTCATTCATCCTCTCTTCTTTCTTTCTTTCCTTTTTCTCACCTTCTTGCATTCATTCATTCATTCATCATTCATTCATTCATCCTTCCTTCTTTCTTTCTTTCCTTTTTCTAGACCTTCTTGCATTCATTCATTCATTCATTCATTCATTCATTCATCCTTCCTTCTTTCTTTCTTTCTTTCCTTTTTCTCACCTTCTTGCATTCATTCATTCATTCATTTTCATTCATTCATCCTTCCTTCTTTCTTTCTTTCCTTTTTCTCACCTTCTTGCATTCATTCATTCATTCATTCATTCATTCATTCATCCTCCTTCTTTCTTTCTTTCCTTTTTCCTCACCTTCTGCATTCATTCATTCATTCATTCATTCATTCATTCATCCTTCCTTCTTTCTTT
>CM065713.1:27594265-27606765 GCA_017654935.2 Phymorhynchus buccinoides | reverse complement strand
ACGGGCCACAGGCCTAAGTGTCTCTCTGTGAAAACAACAACAACAACAACAACAACAACAACAACAACTGTCTCAGCATGGTCGAAACTCGGGTATACGTGTGTGCTGTTTATTCTGAAAAAGGACCACGAGAACATTTGTGAAATGTCTCTGTCCATCTCTTACCACACCACCTCCTCTTGTTCTTCTTTGTTGTTGTTGTTGTTGTTGTTGTTGTTGTTCTTGTTCTTGTTGTTGTTTCTTCTTCTTCTTCTTCTTCTTCTTCTTCTTCTTCTTCTTCTTTCTTCTTCTCTCTTCTCGTCTCTCTCTCTGTTCTCTCTCTCTCTCTCTCTCTCTCTCTCTCTCTCTCTCTCTCTCTCTCTCTCTCTCTCTCTCTCTCTCTCTCTCTCTCTCTCTCTCTCTCTCTCTCTCTCAAGGGCAATGATTTCTAGGACTGAGTTGACCATGCCACCTAGTGGCTTTAAGCTACTTCCTGACGACTCGAAAGGGCAGTGATTTTAGGACTGAGTTGACCATGCCACCTAGTGGCTTTAAGCTACTCTCTGACGACTCGAAAGGGCAGTGATTTTAGGACTGAGTTGACCATGCCACCTCTCTCTTTAAGCTACTTCCTGACGACACGAAAGGGCAATGATTTTAGGACTGAGTTGACCATGCCACCTCGTGGCTTTAAGCTACTTCCTGACGACACGAAAGGGCAATGATTTTAGGAATGAGTTGACCATGCCACCTAGTGGCTTTAAGCTACTTCCTGACGACACGAAAGGGCTCTGATTTTAGGAATGAGTTGACTCTGCCACCTCTGGCTTTAAGCTACTTCCTGACGACACGAAAGGGCAATGATTTTAGGACTGAGTTGACCATGCCACCTCGTGGCTTTAAGCTACTCCTGACGACACGAAAGGGCAATGATTTTAGGAATGAGTTGACCATGCCACCTCTGGCTTTAAGCTACTTCCTGACGACACGAAAGGGCAATGATTTTAGGAATGAGTTGACCATGCCACCTCGTGGCTTTAAGCTACTTCCTGACGACACGAAAGGGCAGTGATTTTAGGACTGAGTTGACCATGCCACCTCGTGGCTTTAAGCTACTTCCTGACGACACGAAAGGGCAATGATTTTAGGAATGAGTTGACCATGCCACCTAGTGGCTTTAAGCTACTTCCTGACGACACGAAAGGGCAATGATTTTAGGACTGAGTTGACCATGCCACCTAGTGGCTTTAAGCTACTTCTTGACGACACGAAAGGGCAATGATTTTAGGACTGAGTTGACCATGCCACCTAGTGGCTTTAAGCTACTTCCTGACGACACGAAAGGGCAGTGATTTTAGGACTGAGTTGACCATGCCACCTCGGGGCTTTAAGCTACTTCTTTACGACACGAAAGGGCAGTGATTTTAGGACTGAGTTGACCATGCCACATAGTGGCTATAAGCTACTTCCTGACGACACGAAATGGCAGTGATTTTAGGACTGAGTTGACCATGCCACCTCGGGGCTTTAAGCTACTTCTTTACGACACGAAAGGGCAGATATTTTAGGACTGAGTTGACAGCCACCTAGTGGCTTTAAGCTACTTCCTGACGACACGAAAGGGCAGTGATTTTAGGACTGAGTTGACCATGTCACGTCGCAGGCTGCAAGCTACTTCTTTACGACACGAAAAGGGCATGATTTTAGGACACTTTTGACCATGCCACCTGAGCTTTAGACCTTTACGACACGAAAAGGGCTGAGGACGAGTTGACCATGCCACCTCGTTTAAGCTACCTCTTTACGACACGTGAATGGCATGGATTTTAGGATGGGTTGACCATGGATGGGCTGGAAGGACTTCCTGGATGGAAAGGGTGGATTGTAGGACTGAGTTGACCATGCCACCTAGTGGCCTGAAGCTGGTTCCTGATGACATGGGGCAATGATTTTAGGATGGATGACCATGCCGATTGAATGGATGAAGGAATGATGGATGGATGGGTGGATGGGTGGATAGATGGATGAATGGATGGCGCATGGATTGGTGGATGGATGGATGGATATAACTGACGGACGGACGGATGGATGGATGAATGAACGGATGGGTGGGTGAATGAATAGATGAATGGAATGAACGAATGAATTAATTAATTAATGAATGAATCAATCAATCAATGTTTGAATAATTGTAACTATAAAATCAATTTCGTTAAGCGTTGTTCTCTTGGCATAGAAAGATTCCTCATGCTTTTGTGCGTGTGTGTGTGTGTGTGTGTGTGTGTGTGTGTGTGTGTGTGTGTGTGTGTGTGGATGTGTGTGTGTGTGTGTGTGTGTGTGGTTGTGTGTGTGTGTGTGTGTGTTGTGTGTGTGTGTGTGTGTGTGTGTGTGTGTGTGTGTGTGTGTGTGTGTGTGTGCGTGTGTGTGTGTGTGCGTGTGGTGCGTGCGTGCGTGCGTGCGTGCGTGCCTTTGCCTTTATGTACGACTGTTAGTCTGTCTCCCTGCCTTTCTCTGTCTCTCTTTATCTGCCCCCCTCCCTCCCTCCCTCCCTCCCCCCTCCCTCCCTCTCTCTCTCTCTCTCTCTCTCTCTCTCTCTCTCTCATAATCTCAAGCCTCAGCAAAATAATAAAGAAATGACCTCTGAAGGACAAGGTACACAAAAGAAAAAAACTGCTCAGCAAAATAATAATAATGTTCTTCCCTGAAAAAGATTAAAAAACCGATACCACTACAAGTAGCACTCATATGGCTCCCCCCCCCCCCCCCCCCCCCCCCCCCCCACCTGCCTGCGCATCTCGACCCTTCCAACGGAAGTGTCGCCATCTTAGTCAGATTTGTGTGTAAACAGCATCGATCTGGCATTTTTCAAACAAAGTTACTGACTAAGATGGCGGTCTCCCATAATATGGCACGCTCCTTGTGGCCGGATATGACGACACGTGGGTACAAGCCATTGTTTTCTGATGGCGTTACAGTTTTTGACAATAATGATAATGCTGTTGTTGTCGTTGTTGTCGTTGTGGTGTTGTTGTTGGTGTTGGTGTTGGTGGTGGTGGTGAAGTTGTTGTCGTTAATACTGTTGTTAATGCTGGTGTTAATGTTGTTTGTTGTTGCTACAGGCCCGGCAGTCTCTGTCCACAAGGGCACTTTCGCATGGGGGTCCCCACTGTCCCCTACCTTGACCAAGTGGGATATGTTAGCTTTTAAAATTTTAGTACTGTACAGTGGTGTGTTGTCACAGTGTGAGAGAGTGTGTGTGTGTGTGTGTGTGTGTGTGTGTGTGTGTGTGTGTGTGTGTGTGTGTGTGTGTGTGTGTGTGTGTGTGTGTGTGTGTGTGTGTGTGTGTGTGTGTGTGTGTGTGTGAGAGATGTGTGTGAGTGTGTGTGTGTGTGTGTGTGTGTGTGTGTGTGTGTGTGTGTGTGTGGTGTGTGTGTGTGTGTGTGTGTGTATGTGTGTGTGTGTGTGAGTGTGTGTGTGTGTGTGTGTGTGTGTGTGTGTGTGTGTGTGTGTGTGTGTGTGTGTGTGTGTGAGTGTGTGTGTGTGAGTGTGTGTGTGTGTGTGTGTGTGGTGTGTGTGTGTATGTGTGTTGTGTGTGTGTGAGTGTGTGAGTGTGTTGTGTGTGTGAGTGTGAGTGTGTGTGTGAGTGTGTGTGTGTGTGTGTGTGTGTGTGTGAGTGTGTGTGAGAGTGTGTGTGTGTGTGAGTGTGTGAGTGTGAGAGAGAGTGTGTGTGAGTGTGTGTGAGTGTGTGTGTGTGTGTGTGTGAGTGTGAGAGTGTGTGTGTGTGAGTGTGAGAGAGTGTGTGTGTGTGTGTGAGAGTGTGTAATGTGTGTGTGTGTGTGTGTGTGTGTGTATGTGTGTGTGGGTGTGTGGAGAGTGTGTGAGTGTGTGTGTGTGTGTGTGTGTGTATGTGTGTGTGTGTGTGCGTGTGAGTGTGTGTGTGTGTGTGTGTGTGTGCTGTGTGTGTGTGTGTGTGCCTAATGTGATAATGATATAAAGATTTCAGTGATCATGATGATGATAATGATGATTTGATGATGATGATGACGAGACGACGACGACGACGACGATAATGACGATGACGATGATGATGATGATGATGACGACGACGAGGATAATGAAGATGATGATGATGATGATGATGATGATGATGATGATGATGATGATGATGATGATGATGATGATGATGATGATGATGACGACGATGATTTCAGCATCAACCTAGAGGTCCCTCAGGGCAGGCTGGTGGGTGTGGTGGGGACGGTGGGGAGCGGCAAGATCCTCCCTCATCCACGCCATGATGGGCGAGATGGCGAAGGTGGAGATGCGTCGATGACGATCACGATGACGAGTGACGTCAACCTAGAGGGTGACGTCATTGCGTGGTCGCTCACTGCATGATGACGAGGATGATGATGATGCCAACCTAGAACTGTGGCAGTGGTGGGGACGGTGTGTTCTTTATTGATTTTGAGATGGCGAAGGTGACCGTTCTGTCAGGGTGACCCCTATTGTATATTAATACTGTGCTTGGTTTTTGTTCTGCTACTAGGGAGGGGGGGGTGTACACACATAGTGAACATAACCATGGTAGTATTTCATTTCATCGGATTCGTGTAGACAGTATGTATTTTCGGGAGAATCGTGCTCGCTAATGTCCACAATGGGGTGGGGTGGGGTAGGGGGTGGGTGGTGGTAACTATGGTAAGATGGGGGATGGGGTAGACAGTATGGGGGGGGAGAATCATGCCTCACACACATCACAGTGAACATAGATCGATGGCAGTATTTTCATTTCATCGGATTCGTGTAGACAGTACAATTTTCGGGAGAATCATGCCTCGCTAATGTCACTGATGGTCGGGTGGGGTCTGGGTAGGGCCGTGGGGTTGAGTAAATTTCACTGTAGGGGATTCTGATCGAGTCAGGGCTGGGGCTCTTCTGTAGGGGGTGGGGTGACCTGTAGGGGTGGGGCAGTCGCATAGTCTGTCTCGCCCGGGGTAGGAGTCAGTGCACTACACACACATAGTGAACATAAAACTATGGTACCGTATTTCATCGGATTCATGTAGACAGTATAATTTTCGGGGTTTCCCCTCTTAGAATCAAATCTTGCGACTCACGCTAAATCGCGGGGGTTCACGTGCTTATTCCCTGGATAATGGAAATAATCACAATGGTGTGGGGGGGGGGTGGGGGGTATTTATTTTTAACCCTTTCGCCGCCAGCATTACAGACATCGTGAACATAACCTTATGGTAGAGAAAATGAATTTCATTTCATCGGATTCATGTAGACCTAGTATAATTTTCGGGAGAATCACGCCGCGCAAATGTCACAGTCGGATCGCATTGAGATCGAATCGTACGCAGTGTGTCCCGCTCCTTTAATAAATAGGCGACAGAATTTTCTATATGTGACTGCCTCATGTGACTCGATCAGGTCGTGACGTTTCACCTCATTTGCATACCATCCTGCTTGATCAGTCTGACTCAGTCGGGCCCAGTCAGGTGACAGGGCCGAATAGGGCGGGTTCTAAATTTCACTGATCGAGTCAGTTTTTATGGCTTGTGACCTCTTCTGTGCGGGCAGTGAACAAAATTTGATCTACTTCACGACCTGATCGAGTCATATGAGGCAGTCGCATAGTCTGTCGCCCGCTTTAGAGTCAGTACAAACACCTACCCAGCAGGAGCAGGAGGACCCCGAGAGTTAGTGAAGAGTGTTGTCTTTGTTGTCGTCATCATCGTCAGCGTTATCGTCATCATCATCACTCATCATCATCATCATAATCGATCATCATCATCATAATAGAAAGAGAGTCATGCCAATCATGAAAAAGAATAGAAAAATAAATAAGAAAAGACACATTGAGAGGCCGCGAGGCCTAGTTGTCCTCATTTCTCTGACCTGACCTGGCCTGACCTGACCTGACCTGACCTGACTAGAACAGGGTATATGAAAATGAACACCAAAACACTGTCTTGCATTGCAAATCAGGGTCGCGTCGCCTACGTGCCTCAGCAAGCGTGGATCCTGACCTGACCTGACCTCTCGACCTGACCCTTTTGAGAGGAGGGTGTATGAAAATGAATCACCAAAACACTGTCTCTGCGATTGCAAACCAGGGTCGCATCGCCTACGTGCCTCAGCAAGCGTGGATCCTGACCTGACCTGACCTGACTAGAACAGGGTATATGAAAATGAACACCAAAACACTGTCTTGCATTGCAAACCAGGGTCGTATCGCCTACGTGCCTCAGCAAGCGCGGATCCTGACCTGACCTGACTAGAACAGGGTGTATGAAAATGAACACCAAAACACTGTCTTGCATTCCAAACCAGGGTCGCATCGCCTACGTGCCTCACAAGCGCGCCTCAGCAAGCGTGTATGATCCTGTCTTACACCTGACCTGACCTGATCTACATGACCTGACTAGAACTGGGTGTATGAAAATGAACACCAAAACACTGTCTTGCATTGCAAACCAGGGTCGCATCGCCTACGTGCCTCAGCAAGCGTGGATCCTGACCTGACCTGACCTGACTAGAACTGGGTATATGAAAATGAACACCAAAACACTGTCTTGCATTCCAAACCAGGGTCGCATCGCCTACGTGCCGCAGCAAGCGTGGATCCTGACCTGACCTGACTAGAACAGGGTGTATGAAAATGAACACCAAAACACCTTGACCTGACCTGACCTGACCTGACCTGACTAGAACAGGGTGTATGAAAATGAACACCAAAACACTGTCTTGCATTGCAAACCAGGGTCGCATCGCCTACGTGCCTCAGCAAGCGCGGATCCTGACATGACCTGACTAGAACAGGGTGTATGAAAATGAACACCAAAACACTGTCTTGCATTGCAAACCAGGGTCGCATCGCCTACGTGCCTCAGCAAGCGTGGATCCTGACCTGACCTGACCTGACCTGACCTGACCTGACCTGACCTGACTAGAACAGGGTATATCAAAATGAACACCAAAACACTGTCTTGCATTGCAAACCAGGGTCGCATCGCCTACGTGCCGCAGCAGGCGTGGATCCTGAACCAGTCTGTCCGGGACAACATCCTGTTCGGGTCGCCCTACATCCGGGGCACTTACAATCACGTCCTTGACCTTTGCGAGTTGCAGAGGGACGTCGCCATCTTGCCCGAGGGGGATCTCACCGAGATTGGGGAAAAGGTGATATTCAAATATTTTTTTGTTTTTATATAGGGTAAGACAGGGTAAAAAAGCTCATGGGCGGTTAATAAGCCCATGTCCAGTTATCTCATGAAATGAAGCAAATTTCAGTCACATTTTTGTCCCATGAGACGCGGTGTTTAATGTTTAGCAGTTTTCGTCCTCAGTGGTCAACTTTGACTGAAATTTGCTTTATTTCGTGATAATTGGCATGGGCTTCTTACCCGCCCATGGGCGTTTTACCCCGTCTTCCCCTAATATTTCCTCTTATGCATTGTTTCGTACTTTGTACCTTTCTTTCCTTTTTTGTTTAAGTTGAATGTTCTTTGTATTGTTTATGTGTTCATTGCTTCGTTACTTTCTATTCTTTCTCTTTCTTTCTTTCAGCGAGATTCGGGAAGAGGTGAGATTTTGTTAAAATCTCTTCGTTTTCAGATTTCTTCCTTTGCATTGTTCCTTACTTCGTAACTTTCTTTCCTTTCTGTTTCAGATTTGTTTTTCCCTTTGCGTTGTTTATCTTGTCCTTACTTCGTTACTTTCTTTCCTTTCTGTTTGAGATTTGTTTTTCCCTTTGCGTTGTTTATATATCTTTTCCTTCCTTCGTTACTTTCTTTCCTGTCTGTTTCATCAGATTTGTTTTTTCCCTTTGGCGTTGGTTTATCTTTTCCTTCCTTCGTTACTTTCTTTCCTTTCTGTTTTGAGATTTGTTTTTCCCTTTGTGTAGTTTATCTTTTCCTTACTTCGTTACGTTCTTTCCTTTCTGTTTCATATTTGTTTTTTCCCTTTGCGTTGTTTATCTTTTCCTTCCTTCGTTACTTTCTTTCCTTTCTGTTTCAGATTTGTTTTTCCCTTTGCGTTGTTTATCTTTTCCTTACTTCGTTACGTTCTTTCCTTTCTGTTTCAGATTTGTTTTTCCCTTTGCGTTGTTTATCTTTTCCTTCCTTCGTTCTTTTCTTTCCTTTTTTCCCTAAGTTCTTTCTTTCGTTTCTTTCTTTCTTCTTATTATCTGTCTAATCTCTGGTCAGGGCATCAATTTAAAGGTGGACCCTGGCTGGATGAGTTTTTGCAAGGAACACGTCGGGGTCACCAGAAAGACAGTCTTTTCAAGGATCGGAACCCTCACACTTTGGTTCTGGTTTGACTGACGTTCTCCTGTTCCGAGTATACTCAGAATTCGTCCGGAATGAGTTAATAATATGGTGATAACATTGTGTTGTTACTGATGATCTGCCTGCCAGGGCATCAACCTCAGCGGGGGTCAGAAGCAGCGGGTCAGCGTTGCACGTGCGGTGTACAGCGACAGCGACGTCTATCTGCTGGACGATCCCCTCTCCGCAGTGGACAGTCACGTGGGCAAGGCTATTTTTAGCAACGTCATCGGACCCCCACGGAATCCTCCAAGAGAAAGGTGGGGGGGGGGGGAGAGAGAGAGGAGGGGGAGAGAGAGAGAGAGAGAGAGAGGGAGAGAGACAGAGAGAGAGAAAACTTGAAAACTTGAAAACTTTAACTTTATTTTTCAAGGATAAAGATTTTAGGCAACGCCTAGTCTTCCAATCTGTCCTTGGTACATATACGAACATAGAATACAAACATGGCAAAATTACACATACATAATTAAACATAAAGGTAGCAAAGCAGGTATTGTGATAAAGACAGGTTGAAATACGAATTTATAGAATTACATACGCACAGGTATAATTGTTAATACTTGTGCGGGCATGCATGCGTGTAACCATACACGCACACAGAGACAGACAGTGAGAGAGCAAAAGAGAGAGACAGAGGGTGAGATACAGTAATGGTCTTGTGCATGATTAATGATAATGAAATCTTCTTCTTTTTCTCGATGATTGGCTAGGAGTGGCCATTTGTCACACTTGCTGTTATCACAAACAAACAAATAGACAAAAAGAAAGCAGAGAGAGAGACTGAGACACAGAGAGAGAGGGGGAGAGAGAGAAAGGCAGAGAGAGAGAGAGAAAGAGAGACAGAGAGAGAGAGAGAGAGAGAGAGGGGGGGTAGATAGTCAAGACTTTTGCCAGGCGTAGGCTAGTCTTTCAACAATGTGTCCTAGCTACTTACAAAACGGCCTCTCTCATAGCCTTTTCATTTCTATGATAGTCAGTTCGTTTCTATGATGGTCTTTTTGTGACCTTCACCTCTATTATCATAACCTCTCTTCTCGTCATGAGCATGGCCTCCCGTCTGGCAACCTTGATACTTTGACCTTGACCTCTCCTCTCATGACCTTGACGTGACATTGTGACCTCTCTTTGACTTTGATCTCTCTTTTGTTCGTGTTTCATTGGGGTCTTAGTCAGAGTCAAGTAAAAAGAAAAACTAAGAGAAAAGAAGAAAAAACCTTGGGGAATCTCCTTAATTCAATCGATCCCTCCTTCATGGCGGACCTTGACCTTCTCTTCTCATGACCTTGACCTAACATTGTGACCTCTCTATCGACCTTGACCTCTCCTTTATTCAATGGATCCCTCCTTCTCCGTGGCTCTGATCCTAACCTCTCCTCCCACGACCTTGACCTGACCCGATCTCTTTGATCTTGACCTTCTCTTTCTCGTAGCGTTCTCGTGACTTTCACCTCTCTTTTCAAAAATCCCTTCATCTCGTTGTGAATACGGCCTCTTCCTATTGCAACCTTGAATCATGACCCTTTGACCCTTTGACCCCCTTTTTTTGGTGGTTGTCAAGACGCGCATGCTGGTGACGTACGGTGCACACTGGCTCCCCCTGGTTAAAAAAAACACCCCAAAACGTCACGGAAGATCATTGAAAATTTTAAAATTCACTGTTTCTGTTCTTCGATAATTGTACATTATGTGACCTTGAAATGTTCTCCTCATGACCTTGACCCCTTTGTTGACCCCTTCCAGGCGCGCGTGGTGGTGACGCACGGGGTGCAACTGGCTCCCCTCTGGGTAAAACGTCTGGGGGAGAAAAACCCCCACACTGCTCTTGTTCTTTGATACGTGTGCGTGACCGTGACATTGTCTCCTCATGACCTTGAACATATAATTGACCTCGACTTTGACCCCTCTTCCAGACACGCGTGCTGGTGACGCACGGGGTGCACTGGCTCCCCATGGTGGACGAGGTGGTGGTGCTGAGCGAGGGCCGGGTGTCGGAGCGGGGCAGCTACGAGCAGCTGGTGTCCCACGACGGGCCTTTCGCCCAGTTCCTCAAGAACTACCTCACCGAGGCTTTGGAGCTGGAGGAGGAGGAGGAGCAGGAAGACCCCGAGAGTGAGCGAAGAGTGTTGTCTGTGTCGTTATCATCGTCAGCGTTATCGTCATCATCATCATCATCATCATCGTCATCATAATAGTATACCTTTCGCCCAGTTTCCTCAAGAACTACCTCACCGAGGCTTTCGAGCTTGAGGAGGAGGAGGAGGGGGGAGACCCCGAGAGTGAGTGAAGAGTGTTGTCCTTGTCGTCGTCGTCGTCGTCATCGTCATCATCATCATCGTCATCGTCATCGTCATCATCTATCATCATCATCATCATCATAATATAGTAGATGCCTTTCGCCCAGTTCCTCAAGAACTACCTCTCCGAGGCTTTCGAGCTTGAGGAGGAGGAGGGGGGGGGGAGACCCGAGAGTGAGTGAAGAGTCTGTGTCGTCATCATCATGAGTGTTATCATCATCATACATCATCATCATCATCATCATCATCATCATTATCGTTAGTAGATACCTTTCCGCACGGTTCCTCAAGAACTACCTCACCGAGGCTTTGGAGGCTGGAGGAGGAGGAGGAGCAGGAGGACCCCGAGAGTGAGCGAAGAGTGTTGTCTGTGTCGTCATCATCGTCATCATCATCGTCCATCATCATCATCATCATCATAATAGATACCTTTCGCCCAGTTCCTCAAGAACTACCTCACCGAGGCTTTCGAGCTTGAGGAGGAGGAGGGGGGGGGGAGACCCGAGAGTGAGTGAAGAGTATGTGTCGTCATCATCATGAAGAGTTATCGTCCTCATCATCATCATTATCATTCATCATCATCATCATCATCATCGTAGTAGATACCTTCGACCAGTTCCTCAAGAACTACCTCACCGAGGCTTTGGAGCTTGAGGAGGAGGAGCAGGAAGACCCTGAGAGTGGGTGACGAGTGTTGTCGTTGTCGTTGTCATCATCATCATTACAGTTGTGAGCGGATCGTCATCATCATCATCATCATCATCATCATCGTAGTCGTCGTCGTCATAGTAGATGCATTTCGCCCATTTCTGTTCTTTCTTTTGTATTGTCACGTGACAGTCGCGGAGATTCACGGGAAGATGCGTGTGCGGCTGGGGAGTGTGACGTCATGCGCCTCGTCGGATGACGGCTCCCTGAGGTTGCCGGTCCCACGTGCCGCTTGCAACAGGTAAGGGGGGGGGGGGGGGGGGGGTTAAAATGGTAGGACTAACTGATCAACCCACGTACTCATACATCGCACGCATTCACGCTCAGAAACAGACACGCGCACACACACTAACACACGCGTTACCTGACGCGCGCGTCCACGCGCATGCTTGCTCCACAGGCACGCGAGGCACAAATACACGCGCACGCTGCACACACGCACGCACGCACGCACGCACACATGCGTTTTTCACACACTCACAAAGTCACCCGTGTAAACTCACACACGCGCGTGAACGCTTACTCTGCCTTTCCCTTTGCTTTCTAATATCTACTATCTTTCTGACTTGTGGCCCCCCATTCTCCCGCCCTTTTGTTTCTCAAAAAGAATCTTCCAAATATTTTTTTCTCCTTTGAGCTCCTCCGAAATCGGAATGTGTCGGCTGTATGCAGCGAGGAGACCAGTGAAAACTGAAAACCAGGACACATACGTACCTTAACCATTATGGCCACATAGCCTGGGTACACAGAAGAATAAGAGGAAGAAGAAAAAGAAGAAGAAGAGAAGAAGAAGAAGAAGAAGAATGAAGAAGAGGAAGAGGAAAGAGAAGAAGAAGAAGAAGAGGAGAGGAAGAGGAAAGAGGAAGAGGAAGAAGAAGAGAAGAAGAGGAAAAAGAAGAAGAAGAAGAAGAAGAAGAATAAGAAGAAGAAGAAGGAGAAGGAGAAGAAGAAGAGACCAGTGTGTGTTCTTTTCTATTTCAATTACGGACGATCTTACCACAGCTGCGGTAGCTTTTCAGACTACACTGGCTTTGTTCTCTACTCGCTTTTGAAGACCCCCCACGTCACGTGCAACATTCCCTCTAATGCTTGGAAGAGTTCTTAAGATTTCGTACCAGCTATAAGAGGGAAAGCACGTGAAAACCGGTGATTTTGACACGTGACGTGGTGGGTCTTTAAT
>CM065713.1:27586765-27589265 GCA_017654935.2 Phymorhynchus buccinoides | reverse complement strand
GAATAATTAATCGCAGTCATGATAAACGCCATTCTCGAAGAATCAAGTAACCCTTTCACCGCCAAAGTCGCATTTTAGCACCACAGTGACTTAACACCAATGCCACTAAAAGGCATCAAATTGGGGTCTATTATCCAAAGACCCTATTGTCTTAGTTTTGGGAAGTAAGGGTAGAACCTTATTTTATTATGTCACAGAAGAATCCCCAATACTGCAGATATAGATTTTGTTCTCTACCCAGGTAAATTTAATGGAAATTTTTGGGCTGAAAATATGGCTGGCGGTGAAAGGGTTAAAATGTTGAAGAAGAAGAAGAATCAATGAACGTAATCAACGTGCGTTATTAGTGAAGACGGGGTAAAAAGCCCATGGGCGGGTAAGAAGCCCATGCCAATTATCTCATGAAATGAAGCAAATTTCAGTCACATTTTGCCCATGAGACGAGCGTTCGTTTCATGGGCAAAATGTGACTGAAATTTGCTTCATTTCATGAGATGTTTGGCATGGGCTTCTTACCCGCCCGTGGGCTTCTTATCCCGTCTTCCCCAGGCGTTGAGCGTAGGGGGCAACTTCTGGTTGAAGGAGTGGACGGGAAGTTTCCCGCCACGCCACGCCCAAAATGCTACGCGGCCTCCCGTTGGCTGGAACGCCACCGGAAGCGAGGCGTGGGCCAATGGGACGTCCCCTGACAAATACAACGGCACGGGTGTCGGGGGTCACTGGAGTCGGACGTACTTCTACCTGGGCATCTACGGAGTGATGGGGGTGGGGCAAAGTGAGTGTAGTAATATTACATGGCTCCTTTGCTTTAGGAGCTCGGTTTTGCATTTGTTTTTATATTAATAAATATCAATTGTTTCTTCTTATAATGTTCATATTGCAACTATTTTACTCTTGTATAAATAATTGTGTGTGAGTGTGTGTGTGCGCATGCAGGTGTGTGTGTTTGTGTGTGCGTGTGGTGTGTGTGTGGGTGTGTGTGTGTGTGTGTGTGTGTGTGTGTGTGTTGTGTGTGTGTGTGGAGGGTGTGTGTTGTGTGTGTGTGTGTAAGGAGAGGAAGAAGACGTTGCGTGCAAGCATCGTGCTTATTTTACTTTCTAATGATTAATTATTTGTTTGCCTTTTAATGTTCTTGTTATAAAATGTAAAGCGCACTGAGCTCATGTGAGAAAGAGCGCTATATAAATTCCCATTATTATTATTAAATAGATTGATAGATAAACAAACAACGACAACAACATGTTGCCATTGGGGAAAGAGTAAAAAATGTTCACGTGAGCAGATCGAGACCTTTACGAAGTGGAACCTGTTAGATTCACCCGTTCACATCTTAAAGAAAAATCGGGTGGGTAGTGAGAAGAGCATTGATGACGAAGATGGTGGCGAAATACTTGAGGGGGGGGGGGGGGGGGGGTGGGTGGAAGTGATGCTCCAGTGGATGTGGGACGTTGATGTGTCAGCGATCCATCAAGTGGTGCTGGCCAGAGTAGATGAGACTTTGGGTGCGTTTGGCAGGGGTGAGGTCTGGTCTGGTAAAGAAGAGGTGAATCCTTGTTTTTCCGACAACTTGTTCCTGCGTTGGCAACGGCAGTCTCAGTTGCTATGGGCGAGGTGGTTAAGAACATCGTCAGTGATCTGGATCAACGTTACGCCACACTTTGTCAAAATAGGATTTCTTACCAGCGAGAGAGGGAGACACGTGAAACCCGTATGATTTTCACTCACGGACCTGGTGGGTCTTTAAACTCTTTCCAGTGCTGTTCCTCGCCCTCTTCAACGCCCTCTACTGGACGCGTATGGCGCGCGCGCGCGCGCGTGTGCTCCACTCGCGGCTGGTGGAGCGGCTCCGCTGGGCGCGCGCCGATGGCCTTCTTCGACACCTCGCCCTCTGGCGGCGTCCTCAACCGCCTCTCTTTCGACGTGGAGACGGTGGATACCAGCCTGCCTCTCATTCTGCGGGACTGGCTGGTGAGGAACGATGAACAATGAACAATGAACAGTAGTAGCTTTTCTCAGCTCCTTTCAGTACATGCCTTTTGTTAACACTCGTCACCAATTTAAAGTGTTTTATCCATTATTCTTTTCAGGTTTGCATTGTGTTTTATGGTGGCATGCCACTGGTAAGGTCTTATCCTATCCCTAACCAAAATCAGTGATAAGAATAATTATTTTGCCGCTGTTGAAAGGAAATATCTTGAAACAAATAGCTCTCTGTGGAAAACTGAAAGGAGCCAGAATGAGGGGAATGGGTGTACTGTGGATGAACAATCAACAAGAATTCGGGAGATGATGGGGATGAAAATTAATTCACACAATTGTGCAGACCAGGGTCGGATCTAGGGGAGGAGGAGGGGGGGGTCCTGGTTTCCAGACCCCCCACCCCCACCCCATACCCACCCACCCATCCTCAGCCCCACGCATGTACCTTATACAGAGTGTAGAGTGGCACAACAGTGGTATCGCGTTCGCTTCGTGTCAAGTAAACCCGAGTTCGAACCTG
>CM065713.1:27569265-27579265 GCA_017654935.2 Phymorhynchus buccinoides | reverse complement strand
CTGTCTGTCTGTCTGTCTGTCTCTCCGTAGGTGTGTATGTCCGTTTGTATGATCCCTACTGCCGATGCTGTCACCGCATCTCTTATGAATTGCAAGTCTATTTCTGTCTGTCCGTGCGTGCGTGCGCGCGCGTATGTGTGAGTGTGAGTGTGTGTGTGTGTGTGTGTGTGTGGTGTGTGTGTGTGTGTGTGTGTGTGTGTGTGTGTGTTCAGATGTCAGGCAGTTTAACCTGGCTCACTCGACAAATCGGAGAGGTTCCAGTCCAACATCGTGTCCGTTGAAAGATTGAGAGAGTACTCCATGCTCAATACAGAGGTATTTATCACCACCATCATCACCATCATCATCACCATCGTCATCATCATCGTCGTCGTCGTCATCATCATGTATCACCATCACCATCATCATCATCATCACCATCATCATCATCCATCATCATCATCGTCATCATCATCATCATCATCATAGTCATCATCATCATCATCATCATCATCACTCATCACCATCATCATCATCGTCGTCATCACTACCATCATCTATCATCACCATCATTATTGTCATCATCTTCATCATCATTATCACCACCATCATCACCATGATCATCATTATTGTCATTGTTATAGTCATTGTTATAGTGATTGTAATAATCATCGTCATCATCGTCATCATCATCATCATCCCCATCATCATCGTCGTCGTCGTGTCGTCATCATCATCATCGTCGTCGTCGGCATCATCGTCATCATCATCATCATCATCACACACCATCATCATTGTTGTCATCATCATCACCATCATCATCATCACCATCATCATCGTCATCACCACCACCACCACCACCATCACCATCATCATTATCATCATCACTACCACCACCACTATTTATTAGTTCTTCCTCTGACGAAACTAAATCGAAATTTTCCCAATTATTAAATACTTGTAGCGGTGCCATAGCCGATGAAGTTTAACCGAGGCGTTGGTTACCGCTACACACTATCTGTTATTAATTTAAAAAAATCGGGACTTTACTGGTTTCGCACTGCCTCCGGGCATTGCCTCCAGTATTGTTCCCACCATATTTGTATTTACAAATGTCCCATATGTGTCTGATTCAGACCAAGAGGACGTAAAACACCATTTTCGTCGTCGAAACTAAATCGGATTTGATGACACCCAACCACACCCCTGTTATCACATCACCCTGATCTCTACCTTGCTGTACGGACTACAAGCCGCACCCGATTATAAGGCGCACCCTTCAAATTTTACACGTCAAAACTTTGATTTTGTTATTATAGTTTCTTACTATATTAGTAATTGTCATCACTCTAGCAAAAGCAAAAGGCCACAAAAAACTCTGGAGAAAACTCTAGGAAAAAGACAAACGCGAAGAACGACGGCTGTGGTGGTCGCCTTACATCCCATGAACGCTTCCGTCAACGTTGAACTTTTATAGAAACCCCCCCCCCCCCCCCCCCCCCCCCCGCCCCCCCCCCCCGCCCCCCACCCCCCCCCCCCCCCCCCACCCCCCCTCCATCTCCCCTCTCTATTGTTTACGACCCTCAATCTCAAATTCTGCTTCTTTCAGCTTTCATGAAAATAACCCTAGGCTGATCCTAACCCTATCCCTTTCCCGAAAATGGCAGAATGATGAATCTCGGTTTCAAATGTTTCTCTGGGGGAAATGTTGAGGTGCTAAGGGGGGTGTGTGTGGGGGGGGGGGGGTATAAATATGAGACCCAGCACCACGAAAGGGACATTTTAAGCGTCAAACTGACCATTCTGAGAAAATTGGGTACATTTGAAAACTTCAGGCAATTCTATTTCTACTGATACAAGAACCATTCTTGTATCTTTTGGTTTTCCCCCCCCCGTTCCAGAGTCAGGGCCGGATCTAGGGGGGGGGGGTGCTTTGGGTGCTGCAGCACCCCCCCCCCCCCTCCCTCGGCTGTCAAAAAAAAAAAAAGCTGCAATAAGGTGATAATGTTTGATTGTCTTTTGTGTGTTATGACTGCAAGCTAAGCAAGGTGCAAAACTGATAAAACGCTCTTAAGAAGTTCTGTTCTGAGCTCACAGGAGATGCCACAAAACAGTTTTAAAATGTTGAAAACTTGTTTTCGGCCGGGGGGCTTCGCCCCCCTGGACCCCCCACCAGGGCTTTGCCCCTGGACCCCAACGGGGCCTAGGCGGCCCCTGGACCCCGGCCTAAAAAAAGTTTCAAGCACCCCCCCTTCAAAAGTCTTGTGATCCGGCCCTGAGAGTTATGAGCCTTTCAAGTTGGTATGGTGAATATAGGCCATTTTCAGAAAACACAGTCTTATAAAGTCTTGCCTAGCTGTAGAAAATGCATTGACCTACTGGTTTAAACGTTTTATTGTCTTTACATAACAAACATACAAAGCAACAAAACTGAAGCAACAACAAGCTAGGCTTATGGCGTGCATTGACCTACTCGTTTTTAAAGCACTTATAAGACCATTTAGAGACCATATTAAAGATTGTCCGTTATATATATGAAAAACAAGGTGTTAGAGAACACGACAACACCAACCCATAACTCAAAAAATTGACATTGAAAAAAATCCTTTTTTTTTACTTTTCCAAGCCTATTGTGTCTGAGAAACTAGCCCAGCGACTAGCCCAATATCCCTTTCGTGGTGCTGGGTTACCTACTTCCTTCATAATTTGTCTTCTCGATTCAGGCCGTGTGGCAGAGCCCAGACTCCATCAGCAGCAGTAAGCCGCCCCAGAGAGGGGCAGTGAGGTTCCAGGACCTCCGGATGAGGGTACCGTCCTGGGCCCAATGTCCCTTTCGTTGTGCTGGGTCACCTACTTCCTTCATAATGTATCTTCTCGATTCAGGCCGAGTGGCAGAGCCCAGAATGCAGCAGCAGCAGCAGCAGTAAGCCGCCCCAGAGAGGGGCAGTGAGGTTCCAGGACCTCCGGATGAGGTAACGTCCTGGGCTCAGTGTCCCTTTCGTTGTGCTGGGTCATCTACTTCCTTCATAATTTGTCTTCTCGGTTCAGGCCGAGTGGCAGAGCCCAGAACTAGCCAGCAGCAGCAGCAGCAGCAGCAGCAGCAGTAAGCCGCCCGGTGGGTGGCCTCAGAGAGGGGAAGTGCGGTTCCAGGACCTCCGGATGAGGTACCGTCCTGGGCTGGACCTGGTCCTCAAAGGCGTCTCCTTCACCATCAAGCCCGGGGAAAAGGCATGTGTCAGGCGGTGGGCGTACAGATAGTTCTAGCGAATTCTAGCTTCTTCTTCTTCTTCTTCTTCTTCCCTCTTTTTCTTCTTCTTCTTCTTCTTCTTCTTCTTCTTTTCTTCCTTCTCCTCCTCTTCTTTCTTCTTCTTCTCTTCTTCTTCTTCTTCTTCTTCTTCTTTCTTCTTCTTCTTCTTCTTTTTCTTCTTCTTCTTCTTCTTCTTCTTCTTCTTTCCTTTTTTTTTTTTCTTCTTCTTTCTTCTTCTTCTTCTTCTTCTTCTTCTTCTTCTTCTTCGATCGCTCAGACAGTTTCCTCTCGATGTCAATTATGAGCGCAGATGCGTTTTGCTGCCGTTATGCGCCTAACTAAGAAATAGTTAGGCCCACAGCGAGTCCGACTTAACTTCGGCTGGGGGGGAAATGTTTTTGAAAGTGTTTCATGGAGGATTAAGAAAAAAGGCTAGGAGAATGGACCGGTAAAGCAGAAAGATAGTAGATGACGGTAAGCAAAAGGGAAAAGGCAGAGTCAAAGAGAGTGACAGATTAGAGGAAGTTACAAGCACAGAACTTCCAGAAGGTGGGGGGAACTATTTATGCAAAAAAAGACCCCCCGGTATCCCCACGGGGAGGTGGGGGGTGTCTAGCGAATTCATATACAGTTACTTTAAACTAAACAGAAACCTTTGCACGCGTGTTCACTTATCACTTTCTCTCTCACCAACCGCAACCACACACAAAAAAACCGAATATCAAATTCAGCCCTAATTTATTGAAAAATAAACTGTTTTTTATCTCTCTATCTCTATCTCTCTCTCTCTCTCTCTCTCTCTCTCTCTCTCTCTCTCTCTCTCTCTCTCTTCTCTCTCTCTCTCTCTCTCTCTCTCTCTCACACACCACACACACACACACTCACACTCACACTCACACTCTCACTCTCACTCGCACTTCGCACTCGCTCACTCACTCACTCACTCACTCACTCACTCACTCACTCACTCACTCACTCACTCACTCACACACTCACTCACTCACTCACTCATCACATGAAGTAATTTCTAAATGCATAACCAAACACATGTCTCACAAAGTAGACACCAACAAAAATGCCAACAAATGATATTTGGTTGGAAAAAATTCGTTTCACACGTTCGATTAATGTTCTTGTTCAGTTATGTTGTATTTCTGTCGTGTGGTGTTGTTGCACCTAACCTGACTGTCTCTTTCGGGGATATCAACCCTTTCACCGCCAGCCATATTTCAGCCAAATAATTTTCCATCAAATTGACCTGGGTAGAGAACAAAATCCATCTGTAGGGGAAGACGGGGTAAAAAGCGCATGGGCGGGTAAGAAGCCCACCCCAATTATCTCATGAAATAAAGAAAATGTCAGTCAAATTTGCCCATGAGACGAGTGCTAGACATTAACGCTCGTCTCATGGGCAAAATGAGACTGAAATTTGCTTCATTTCATGAGATAATTGGGGTGGGCTTCTTACCCGCCCATGCGCTTTTTACCCCGTCTTCCCCTACTTCGTAAGATTGGCGGAAACACCCGATCATATCAGCTGAGAGTGAGCTTGTCATCAACCCAGTCACTCTGAAGAAGTCCACAGGAGTGGATGAAACCGTCAGAAAAGGGTAAATGTTGTGTTGTGGAAAGAAGAAATGATTGCAATGTAAGGTCTATCCTTACTTCCCCAAACTAAGACAATAGGGTCTTTGGATAATGGACCCCAATGTGATGCCCTTTAGTGACATGGGTGTTAAATCACTGTGGGTGCTAAAATACGACTTTGGCGGTGAAAGGGTTAAAGTGTACTTGAACTTGAATGTCTTAGGTATGAAGAATGCCTCCCCCACCCCCCGCCACCCTCCGGGAAACTAATCACGTGACTGTGACGTCACCAGGTGGGCATTGTGGGAAGGACGGGGGCGGGAAAGTCGTCCTTGACCCTGGCCCTGTTCCGGCTGATTGAGGCTGCCGGGGGCCGCATCCTGATTGACGGCCTGAACATCGCTGACATGGGACTGCACGACCTGAGGGCTCACCTCACCATCCTGCCTCAGGTCTGTGTGTGCGTGTGTGTGTGTGTGTGTGTGTGCTGACATGGGTCTGCACGACCTGAGGGCTTACCTCACCATCCTGCCTCAGGTCTGGGTGTGTGTGTGTGTGTGTGTGTGTGTGTGCTGACATGGGTCTGCACGACCTGAGGGCTCACCTCACCATCCTGCCTCAGGTCTGGGTGTGTGTGTGCGTGGTATGTGTGTGTGTGTGTGTGTGTGTGTGTGTGTGTGTGTGTGTGTGATGAACATGGATTCCTTTGATGAGTACAATGATGAAGATGATGATGACGATGGTGATGATGATGACGATGATGATCATGATGATGATGACCATGATGATGACGATGATAATAATGATGATGATGATGATAACCATGATGATGACCATGATGATGATGATGATCATGATGATGATGATGATGATGATGACATGATGATGATGATGATGATGATGATGATGATGATGATGATGATGATGATGATGACCATGATGATGATGATGATGATGATGACAATGATGACAGGACCCAGTGCTGTTCTCGGGCACTCTCAGGATGAACCTGGATCCCTTTGATGAGTACAGTGACCTCCAGCTGTGGCAGGCTGTGGACAGGGCTCACCTCCGCCAGGCTGTCTCCAGCTTCCCGGGACAGCTGGCCTTCCAGTGCGGGGAGGAGGGGGGGAACCTCAGGTATCTTACATCGTTCCTTAAAGGGGCACCCTGACAGATGATTTTTTTTTGTAAGAAACACGTCGAGATCAACAGATCAACACCCTTTACAGAGATTGCAACACTCACTTTGCTCTGGTTTCCTAGAAATAAAACCGTCAAATCGGCGATTCCTCCTTGGCGGAGGTGCTGGAAGTCAAATTATTTCACCCAAAGAGAAGGCGAGTCCCTTCTCTTTTCTAATGGCCGCCAAATCGTTTGCACGAAATGTTTGCATTACAAGCCTTTTTTATTTTTTTTATTTTTTTTTTATTCAGTTTTTTCTAAAGGAGTTTCGCTCACAACAAAGGAAACAGCTCCATTTTATTTTACTGCACTACAAAAAAAGAAAACGCTTCAACCACAATGAGTGTCCTCCACCCACCCCATCCAAAAATGGATACTCTCTCCGCAATGGTGAGGAATCGACGTTTTTTTCTGACGGTTTAATTTCTAGGAAACCAGAGCAAAGTGAGTGTTCCGATCCTTGAAAAGGCTGTCTTTCTTCTGGTGATCTCGACGTGTTTCGTGCAAAAAACTCATCCGTCAGGGTCCCCCTTTAATTATCATTAATTATTTAATTATATATTTGTCGTCCTCTCCACCATTGTTGATGTGCAACTGTGTGGGTGGAGGGTCATAAAGGCGAACTTGGCACAACTCTTTTTTTTGAGAATGATGCTTTGTTTGTCTCACTTTGGCTCTGATCCACGCATTGCTAGATGATTGGTATCGTAATCAACTTTGGTGGAAGGGGAGTTAATTAGAAAGAGAGTTTTCCCCCTTTGTTCAATTTCGTTATCTCCTCTCTTGGTCTCACTATTTCATTCCTGTTATTTATTATGTTGTTGTTGTTGATGTTAACATACCCTGGCTTAAAGACTCCAGGGATCATCCCAACAGCCGAAGCGCTTGAACGCTGTGGTACAAATGCACCAGCCAGGGATGATGAGATCATTACGTGTGTGACCGTTATAATATTGTATCTTTTTAAGTGCAGTTTGGGTCGGAGACAGTTGGTCTGCTTGGCTCGGACCTTACAGAGACAGACCAGAATATTGATTCTGGACGAGGACACACTCATTGTACAGTATACCAGTGTAATATTGTCTATTTCAGTGTGGGTCAGAGACAGTTGGTCTGCTTGGCTCGGACCTTGCAGAGACAGACCAGAATATTGATTCTGGACGAGGACACACTCATTGTACAGTATACCAGTGTAATATTGTCTATTTCAGTGTGGGTCAGAGACAGTTGGTCTGCTTGGCTCGGACATTGCTGAGACAGACGCGGATCCTGATCCTTGACGAGGCCACAGTCGTAATGGTACAGCCATTGTACAATATTCCAATGTACTATTGCCTATTTCAGCGTGGGTCAGAGACATTGTGTCTGCTTGGCTAGGACCTTACTGAGACAGACCAGGATCCTGATTATGGACGAGGACACAGCAGTGATACTACTGCTTGGCTAGGACCTTACTGAGACAGACCAGGATCCTGATTATGGACGAGGACACAGCAGTGATACTACTGCTTGGCTAGGACCTTACTGAGACAGACCAGGATCCTGATTATGGACGAGGACACAGCAGTGATACTACTGCTTGGCTAGGACCTTACTGAGACAGACCAGGATCCTGATTATGGACGAGGACACAGCAGTGATACTACTGCTTGGCTAGGACCTTACTGAGACAGACCAGGATCCTGATTGTGGACGAGGACACCGCTGTACTGGGACAATATTAGAATGCAATATTTCCCCATATAATTTTACATATTTCATGACTTACTTTCAGTGTGGGCCAGAGACAGTTGGTCTGCTTGGCTCGGACATTACTAGACGCGGATCCTGATCCTTGACGAGGCCACAGTTGTAATGATACAGTCATTGTGCAATATACCAATATGATATTGTCTATTTCAGCGTGGGCCAAAGGCAGTTGGTCTGCTTGGCACGGACATTGCTGAGACAAACCAGGATCTTGATTCTGGACCAGGACACACTCATTGTACAATATACCAATGTACTATTGTCGGTTTCAGCGTGGGCCAAAGGCAGTTGGTCTGCTTGGCTCGGACATTGCTGAGACAAACCAGGATCCTGATTCTGGACCAGGACACACTCATTGTACAATATACCAATGTACTATTGTCGGTTTCAGCGTGGGCCAAAGGCAGTTGGTCTGCCTGGCACGGACATTGCTCCGACGAACCAGGATCCTGATCCTGGACGAGGCCACAGCGGCAGTGGACATGGAGACGGACGCCCTGATCCAGGACACCATCCGTACCGCCTTCAGCCACTGCACCATCATCACCATAGCCCATAGACTGAACACCATCATGGACTACGATAGGTATGGCTATCATCATCATCATCATCATCATCATCACCATTATCACCATCATCACCATAGCCACCAGACTGAACACCATCATGGACTACGATAGGTATGGCTATCATCATCATCATCATCATCATCATCATCATCATCATCATCACCATCATCACCATAGCCCACAGACTGAACACCATCATGGACTATGATAGGTATGGCTATCATCATCATCATCATCATCATCATCACCGTCATCATCACCATCATCACCATAGCCCACAGACTGAACACCATCATGGACTAATGATAGGTATGGCTATCATCATCATCATCATCATCATCATCAACCATCATCACCATAGCCCACAGACTGAACACCATCATGGACTATGATAGGTACTGGCTATCATCATCATCATCATCACCGTCATCATCACCATCATCACCATAGCCCACAGACTGAACACCATCATGGACTACGATAGGTATGGCTATCCTCGTCGTCATCATCATCATCATCATCACCATCGTCACCATCATAGCACATAGAATGATCATCATCATGGACTATGATAGGTAGCATGGCTGCGCACAGTTGAAGAAGAAAAAGAAGAAGAAGAAAGAATAGTAGTAGTAGTAGTAGTAGTAGTAGTAGTAGTAGTAGTAGTAGTAGTAGTAGTAGTAGTAGTAGTAAGTAGTAGGATCTGAAGAAGAAAGAAGAAGAAGAAGAAGAAGGAGGAGGAGGATGGAGGAGGAGAGCGGAGACAAGAGGGGGAGGAAGTAGGAGGAGGAGGAGGCAGAAGATGAAGAAGAAAACTCAGAAGAAGAAGATGATGACTCGAAAAAAGAACCCTGGTCGCCCTTACCTGAGCTCAGGCAAAATGTTTCTTCTCAATTTCATTTTTTCAAGGCTGAAGACACTAAGAGGGGGGAGGTGAGGGGAGAGGTGAGGAGGGGAAGGGGAGGAGGGAGGGGAGGTAGGGGAGGAGGAGGGGAGGAGGGGGAGGGGAGGAGGGAGGGTGAGGGGAGGGGAGGAGGGAGGGGAGGAGGGGGAGGGGTAGAGGGGAGGGCGGAGCTGGGGGAGGGGGAGGGGAGGGGTGTGAGGGGTAGGGAGAGAGGATAGGATTTAGGATTTAGGAGGAGGGGGGGGGGGGGGGGGGCGGCAGAAATGCACCCTACATCTTTGGAGATGGGAGGCAATAAAAGGTATAGAGTGGCACAGAGGTAATAAACCCGAGTTTCGAACCTTGGGTACAGGGGATTGTTTTCCTCTCACTCTGCTCTATCGTGCACTAGGCCTTACAAGGATCTGAACGTGGAGTCTTTCGGATCAGACGATAAACCCCCGAGGATCCCGTGTAGCCCGATAGCACTTAGCACCACGTTAATAAAAACCCTTAGGGCAATCAACAAAAAGTTGTAGATTTTGTCAATATTTAAAGCCCCCCCCCACCCCCCCCCTCCCCCTTTCCTTCATCATCATGCAGTTCACACAAAAATCGTATGCAAATATAAAATAAAAAAATGGATGGCGCGTGCCTCCTGGCTGCGACTCGTTCTCCAAGGGTTTAGTCAACCCGAATTTCACCAATAACCTCTGTGTACTATAAAGTACCAATACCACATAATAACCAGTTGGCACAAGAAAAATAAGGGCAAAGAGAGGGGAGACGGGCAGGGTGGGA
>CM065713.1:27558213-27568765 GCA_017654935.2 Phymorhynchus buccinoides | reverse complement strand
CCCCCCCCCCCCCACTGCGTGCGCATCTCGACCCTTTCCGACGGAAGTTGTCCGCCATCTATCAGATTTTGTGTGGGAACAGCCAAAAAAATCCCGGAATCTGGCTTTTTTCCAAACAAATTTACTACTAAGATGGCGGTCTCCCATATATGGCACGCTCCTTGTGGCCGGATATGACGACACGTGGTACAAGCCATTTGTTTCTGATGGCGTTTACAGTTTTTGACAATAATGATAATACTGTTGTTGTTGTTGTTGTGGTGGTTGTTGTTGCTGTTGGTGTTGGGTGTGGTGGTGAAGTTTGTTGTCGAATACTGTTGTTAATTCTGGTGTTAGGTTGTTTGTTGTTGCTACAGGCCGGCAGTCTCTGTCCCCACAAGGGCACTTTCGCATGGGGGTCCCCACTGTCCCCTACCTTGACCAAGTTGTATAATTTTAGCTTTTAAAATTTTGGTACTGGTGTGTCACAGTGTGTGTGTGCGTGTGTTGTGTGTGTGTGTGTGTGGTGTGGTGTTTGTGTTGTGTGTGTGTGTGTGTTGTGTGTGAGGTGTGTGTTTTGTGTGTGAGTGTGTGTGTGTTGTGTATGTGTGTGTGTGTGATTTGTGTGTGTGTGTGGAGTGTGGTGCGTGTGAGGTGTGTGTGTGTGAGTGTGTGTGTGTGTGTGTGTTGTGTGTGTTTGTGTGTGTGTGCTGTGTTCGGTAGTTGTGTGTGGGTGGTTTGACGTGCTTGTCGTTGCTGTGAGTGCTCGTGATGTGTATAGTGATGGTGTGTGCAACTGTGTGTAAGTGTGAAGTTTGTGATGGGTGGTGGTGTTGGGGTGTGTGGTTGTGTTGGTTGATGTAGATTGTCGTGTATATAAGGACAAATTTCACGTGATGTAATAGACATACAGTGTGTGTAGTGCGCTATGTAAAGAGAGTCGTGAATGATATAAAAGAGAAGGTCTGAAGCTCAACGAAGAAGAGGAGAGAGTGATAGTGTGATGTGAGTTCGTGATTGTTCATACATCGTCTCGTAGTGGAGGGGTATGGACAGGGGACAGGTGAGAGTATTTAGGTGAACGAGAAGATATAATAAAAATGAAGACAAGGTGTATAGTACAGGGATAGGAAACGGAAGAAAGTAAGTAAGACAACTGTATGAAAGGTGTGTGTGGTGATAGTATCACATACACATATGATGTAGGTGAATATGAAAGGAAAAATAATTCAGTGGATCATGTGCAGATTGCTGATAGACGCGGCGGACGACGACGTGAAGACGATATGACGATGACTATGATGACCAGATGCTGAATGATGCGACGACGCGACGACGAGGATAATGAAGTTGATGAGTGATCAGATGATGACGTGATTTGATGATGATGCGAATTACTACGATTATTTCAGCATCAACGCTGTAGAGGTCCCTCATGGCAGGCTGGTGAAGTGTGGTTGGTACGGTGGGGAGCGCAGTTACCTCCCTCATCCCGCCATGATGGGCAAGTGGCGAAGGTGGAGGGCGTCGTGACGTCAACGGGGTGTGGTGACGTCCATTAGTGGTGAGCGTCTTGCGTGGTCACTCAATAGCATGCCGAGGGGAATAGACCAGAACTGTCTATCCTGTTTTCTGTTATTTCCTTTTGAGGTAGACCGTTCTGGCATGCACCCCTATTTATTTATCGTTGCTTGGTTTTTTGTTCTGCTACTAAGGGAGGGGGGGGGTGTACACACAAGTGAAACTCTACCAATGGTAAAAGTATTTCATTTCATCGGCTTCGTGTAGACAGTAAATTTTCGGGAAGCATCGTGCGCTCGCTAATGTCACAATGGGTGTTTGGGTTGGTAGGGGGTGGGTGGGGTAAGGGGGTGGGGTGGGGTACGGGGGGGGGGTGGTACCACAGCGTGAACATAACTTATGGTAGTATTTCATTTCATCGGATTCGTGTAGACAGTACAATTTCGGGAGAAATCATGCTCGCTAACGTCACAATGGGGTGGGTGGGGTAGGGGGTGGGGTGGGGTAGGGGGTGGGGTGGGGTAGGGGGGTGGGGTGGGTAGGGGTGGGTGGGGTAGGGGGTGTGTGTGCACCTACACACATAGTGGACATAACTATGGAGTATTTCCGGATTCATGTAGACAAGTATATTTTGAATGCGGGAGAATCACGCCCTCCGCTAACGTCGCCAGGTGATGGGGGGGGGGGGGTAGGGGAGGGGGGGGTGCATTACAGACATCGTGTAACATACCCATGGTGTGATTTCATTGCAATCGGATTCCATTAGAATATAATTTTCGGGAGAATCACGCCGCGCAATGTCACCGTTCGGATCGTCATTGAGATCGAATCGTATGCAGTGTGTCCCGCTCCTTAACCGGCACAGAACTATGTGACTGCCCGTCATGTGACTCGATCAGGGTCGTGACGTTGTCAACCTCCTTTGCATACCATACCTCTTGTCAGACAGAGTCCGACTCAGTCGGCCAGTCTGGTGACAAGGGCCGAAATAGTGGCGGGTTTCTAATTTTCCACTTGATCGAGTCAGATGCTTGTCGACCTCTTCTGTGTCGGGGGACCAAAATGTGATCTACTCACGACCTGATCGAGTCCATATGAGCAGTCGCATAGTCTGTCGCCCGATTTAGAGTCAGTAACAAACACCTACCCTCAGGTTTCAGAGGACCCCGAGAGTTAGTGAAAGTGTTTGTTTTGTTGTCGTAACAAATCCTCGTTCAGCGTTATCAGATCATCATACTCATGCATCTCATCATCATATCATCGATCATCATCATCATAATAGAAAGAGCGTCATGCCAATCATGAGCAAGAATAGAAAAATAAATAAGGAAAGACACATTTAAGGCCGCGAGCCTATTTGTCCTCATTCCTACATGCCCTGACCCTGGCCTGAACCTGACCTGAGCCTGACCTGACTAGAACAGGGTATATGAAAATGAACACCAAAACACTGTCTTGCATTGCAAACCAGGGTCGTATCGCCTACGTGCCTCAGCAAGCGCGGATCCTGACATGACCTGACTAGAACAGGGTGTATGAAAATGAACACCAAAACACTGTCTTGCATTGCAAACCAGGGTCGCATCGCCTACGTGCCTCAGCAAGCGCGGATCCTGACCTGACCTGACTAGAACAGGGTGTATGAAAATGAACACCAAAACACTGTCTTGCATTGCAAACCAGGGTCGTATCGCCTACGTGCCTCAGCAAGCGCGGATCCTGACCTGACCTGACTAGAACAGGGTGTATGAAAATGAACACCAAAACACTGTCTTGCATTGCAAACCAGGGTCGTATCGCCTACGTGCCTCAGCAAGCGCGGATCCTGACCTGACCTGACTAGAACAGGGTGTATGAAAATGAACACCAAAACACTGTCTTGCATTGCAAACCAGGGTCGCATCGCCTACGTGCCTCAGCAAGCGCGGATCCTGACATGACCTGACTAGAACAGGGTGTATGAAAATGAACACCAAAACACTGTCTTGCATTCCAAACCAGGGTCGCATCGCCTACGTGCCTCAGCAAGCGCGGATCCTGACCTGACCTGACTAGAACAGGGTGTATGAAAATGAACACCAAAACACTGTCTTGCATTGCAAACCAGGGTCGTATCGCCTACGTGCCTCAGCAAGCGCGGATCCTGACCTGACCTGACTAGAACAGGGTGTATGAAAATGAACACCAAAACACTGTCTTGCATTGCAAACCAGGGTCGTATCGCCTACGTGCCTCAGCAAGCGCGGATCCTGACCTGACCTGACTAGAACAGGGTGTATGAAAATGAACACCAAAACACTGTCTTGCATTGCAAACCAGGGTCGTATCGCCTACGTGCCTCAGCAAGCGCGGATCCTGACCTGACCTGACTAGAACAGGGTGTATGAAAATGAACACCAAAACACTGTCTTGCATTCCAAACCAGGGTCGCATCGCCTACGTGCCTCAGCAAGCGCGGATCCTGACCTGACCTGACTAGAACAGGGTATATGAAAATGAACACCAAAACACTGTCTTGCATTGCAAACCAGGGTCGTATCGCCTACGTGCCTCAGCAAGCGCGGATCCTGACCTGACCTGACTAGAACAGGGTGTATGAAAATGAACACCAAAACACTGTCTTGCATTCAAAACCAGGGTCGCATCGCCTACGTGCCTCAGCAAGCGCGGATCCTGACATGACCTGACTAGAACAGGGTGTATGAAAATGAACACCAAAACACTGTCTTGCATTGCAAACCAGGGTCGTATCGCCTACGTGCCTCAGCAAGCGCGGATCCTGACCTGACCTGACTAGAACAGGGTGTATGAAAATGAACACCAAAACACTGTCTGGCATTGCAAACCAGGGTCGTATCGCCTACGTGCCTCAGCAAGCGCGGATCCTGACATGACCTGACTAGAACAGGGTGTATGAAAATGAACACCAAAACACTGTCTTGCATTGCAAACCAGGGTCGCATCGCCTACGTGCCTCAGCAGGCGTGGATCCTGAACCAGTCGGTCCGGGACAACATCCTGTTCGGGTCGCCCTACATCCGGGGCACTTACAACCACGTCCTTGACCTTTGCGAGTTGCAGAGGGACGTCGCCATCTTGCCCGAGGGGGATCTCACCGAGATTGGGGAAAAGGTGATATTCAAATATTTTTTTGTTTTTATATAGGGTAAGACAGGGTAAAAAGCCCATGGACGGGTAAGAAGCCCATGTCAATTATCTCATGAAATGAAGCAAATTTCAGTCACATTTTGCCCATGAGACGAGTGTTAATGTTTAGCATTCGTCTCATGGGCAAATTTGACTGAAATTTGCTTTATTTCATGAGATAATTGGCATGGGCTTCTTACCCGCCCATGGGCGTTTTACCCCGTCTTCCCTTAATATTTCCTCTTATGCATTGTTTCGTACTTTGTAACTTTCTTTCCTTTTTTGTTTAAGTTGAATGTTCTTTGTATTGTTTATCTGTTCATTGCTTCGTTACTTTCTATTCTTTCTCTTTCTTTCTTTCAGCGAGTTTGGGGAAGAGGTGAGATTTTGTTAAAATCTCTTCGTTTTCAGATTTCTTCCTTTGCATTGTTCCTTACTTCGTAACTTTCTTTCCTTTCTGTTTCAGATTTGTTTTTCCCTTTGCGTTGTTTATCTTGTCCTTACTTCGTTACGTTCTTTCCTTTCTGTTTCAGATTGTTTTTCCCTTTGCGTTGTTTATCTTGTCCTTACTTCGTTACTTTCTTTCCTTTCTGTTTCAGATTTGTTTTTCCCTTTGCGTTGTTTATCTTGTCCTTACTTCGTTACTTTCTTTCCTTTCTGTTTCAGATTTGTTTTTCCCTTTGCGTTGTTTATCTTGTCCTTACTTCGTTACTTTCTTTCCTTTCTGTTTCAGATTTGTTTTTCCCTTTGCGTTGTTTATCTTTTCCTTCCTTCGTTACTTTCTTTCCTTTCTGTTTCAGATTTGTTTTTCCCTTTGCGTTGTTTATCTTTTCCTTACTTCGTTACTTTCTTTCCTTTCTGTTTCAGATTTGTTTTTCCCTTTGCGTTGTTTATCTTTTCCTTACTTCGTTACGTTTCTTTCCTTTCTGTTTCAGATTTGTTTTTCCCTTTGCGTTGTTTATCTTGTCCTTACTTCGTTACTTTCTTTCCTTTCTGTTTCAGATTTGTTTTTCCCTTTGCGTTGTTTATCTTGTCCTTACTTCGTTACTTTCTTTCCTTTCTGTTTCAGATTTGTTTTTCCCTTTGCGTTGTTTATCTTTTCCTTACTTCGTTACTTTCTTTCCTTTCTGTTTCAGATTTGTTTTTCCCTTTGCGTTGTTTATCTTGTCCTTACTTCGTTACTTTCTTTCCTTTCTGTTTCAGATTTGTTTTTCCCTTTGCGTTGTTTATCTTGTCCTTACTTCGTTACGTTCTTTCCTTTCTGTTTCAGATTTGTTTTTCGCTTTGCGTTGTTTATCTGTTCCTTACTTCGTTACGTTCTTTCCTTTCTGTTTCAGATTTGTTTTTCCCTTTGTTTTGTTTATCTTTTCCTTCCTTCGTTACTTTCTATCCTTTTTCTAAGTTCTTTCTTTCTTTCTTTCTTTCTTCTTTTATCTGTCTATCTCTGGTCAGGGCATCAATTTAAAGGTGGACCCTGATGGATAAAGTTTTGCAAGAAACACGTCGAGATCACCAGAAAGACAGTCTTTTCAAGGATCGGAACACTCACTTTGTTCTGGTTTGACTGACGTTCTCCTGTTTCGAGTATACTCAGAATTCGTCCGGATTGAGTTAATAATATGGTGATGACATTGTGTTGTTACTGATGCTCTGCCTGCCAGGGCATCAACCTCAGCGGGGGTCAGAAGCAGCGGGTCAGCGTTGCACGTGCGGTGTACAGCGACAGCGACGTCTATCTGCTGGACGATCCCCTCTCTGCCGTGGACAGTCACGTGGGCAAGGCTATTTTTAGCAACGTCATCGGACCCCACGGAATCCTCAATGAGAAAGGTGGGGGGGGAGAGAGAGAGAGAGAGAGAGAGAGAGAGAGAGAGAGAGAGAGAGAGAGAGAGAGAGAGAGAGAGAGACACAGAGAGAGACAGACAGTGAGAGAGAAAAAGAGAGAGACTGAGGGTGAGATACAGTAATGGTTTTGTGCATGATTAATGATAATGAAATCTTCTTCTTTTTCTCGATGATTGGCTAGGAGTGCCCATTTGTCACACTTGCTGTTATCACAAACAAACAAATAGACAAAAAGAAAGCAGAGAGAGAGACTGAGACACAGAGAGACAGGGGGAGAGAGAGAAAGGCACACAGAGAGATAAGAGAGACAGAGAGAGAGAGAGAGAGAGAGAGAGAGAGAGAGGGGGGTAGATAGTCAAGACTTTTGCCAGGCGTAGGCTAGTCTTTCAACAATGTGTCCTAGCTACTTACAAAACGGCCTCTCTCATAGCCTTTTCATTTCTATGATAGTCAGTTCGTTTCTATGATGGTCTTTTTGTGACCTTCACCTCTATTATCATAACCTCTCTTCTCGTCATGAGCATGGCCTCCCGTCTCGCAACCTTGATACGTTGACCTTGACCTCTCCTCTCATGACCTTGACGTGACATTGTGACCTCTCTTTGACTTTGATCTCTCCTTTGTTCGTGTTTCATTGGGGTCTTAGTCAGAGTCAAGTAAAAAGAAAAACTAAGAGAAAAGAAGAAAAAACCTTGGGGAATCTCCTTAATTCAATCGATCCCTCCTTCATGGCGGACCTTGACCTTCTCTTCTCATGACCTTGACCTAACATTGTGACCTCTCTATCGACCTTGACCTCTCCTTTATTCAATCGATCCCTTATTCACGATGGCCTTTGACCTCTACTCTCTTCAATGGATCCCTCCTTCTCCGTGGCTCTGATCCTAACCTCTCCTCCCACGACCTTGACCTGACCCGATCTCTTTGATCTTGACCTTCTCTTTCTCGTAGCGTTCTCGTGACTTTCACCTCTCTTTTCAAAAATCCCTTCATCTCGTTGTGAATACGGCCTCTCCTATTGCAACCTTGAATCATGACCCTTTGACCCTTTGACCCCCTTTTTTTGGTGGTTGTCAAGACGCGCATGCTGGTGACGTACGGTGCACACTGGCTCCCCCTGGTTAAAAAAATCCCCAAAAACGTCACAGAAGATCATTGAAAATTTTAAAATTCACTGTTTCTGTTCTTCGATAATTGTACATTATGTGACCTTGAAATTTTCTCCTCATGACCTTGACCCCTTTGTTGACCCCTTCCAGGCGCGCGTGGTGGTGACGCACGGGGTGCAACTGGCTCCCCTCTGGGTAAAACGTCTGGGGGAGAAAAAAACCCACACTGCTCTTGTTCTTTGATACGTGTGCGTGACCGTGACATTGTCTCCTCATGACCTTGAACATATAATTGACCTCGACTTTGACCCCTCTTCCAGACACGCGTGCTGGTGACGCACGGGGTGCACTGGCTCCCCATGGTGGACGAGGTGGTGGTGCTGAGCGAGGGCCGGGTGTCGGAGCGGGGCAGCTACGAGCAGCTGGTGTCCCACGACGGGCCTTTCGCCCAGTTCCTCAAGAACTACCTCACCGAGGCTTTGGAGCTGGAGGAGGAGGAGGAGCAGGAAGACCCCGAGAGTGAGCGAAGAGTGTTGTCTGTGTCGTTATCATCGTCAGCGTTATCGTCATCATCATCATCATCATAATAGATACCTTTCGCCCAGTTCCTCAAGAACTACCTCACCGAGGCTTTCGAGCTTGAGGAGGAGGAGGAGGGGGGAGACCCCGAGAGTGAGTGAAGAGTGTTGTCCTTGTCGTCGTCGTCGTCGTCATCATCATCATCATCATCATCGTCATCGTCATCGTCATCATCATCATCATCATCATCATCATCATTATAGTAGATGCCTTTCGCCCAGTTCCTCAAGAACTACCTCTCCGAGGCTTTCGAGCTTGAGGAGGAGGAGGGGGGGGGGAGACCCGAGAGTGAGTGAAGAGTCTGTGTCGTCGTCATCATCATTTATCATCATCATCATCATCATCATCATTCATCATCATCATTCATCATCATCATCATCATCGTAGTAGATACCTTTCGCACAGTTCCTCAAGAACTACCTCACCGAGGCTTTGGAGCTGGAGGAGGAGGAGGAGCAGGAGGACCCCGAGAGTGAGCGAAGAGTGTTGTCTGTGTCGTCATCATCATCATCGTCATCATCATCGTCATCATCATCGTCATCATCATCATCGTCATCATCATCATCGTAGTAGATACCTTTCGCCCAGTTCCTCAAGAACTACCTCACCGAGGCTTTCGAGCTTGAGGAGGAGGAGGAGCAGGAGGACCCCGAGAGTGAGCGAAGAGTGTTGTCTGTTGTCGTCATCATCGTCCATCATCATCATCATCATCATAATAGATACCTTTCGCCCAGTTCCTCAAGAACTACCTCACCGAGGCTTTCGAGCTTGGGGAGGAGGAGGGGGGGGGGAGACCCGAGAGTGAGTGAAGAGTCTGTGTCGTCATCATCATCATCATTATCATCATCATCATCATCATCATCATCATCATCATCATCATCATCGTAGTAGATACCTTTCGCCCAGTTCCTCAAGAACTACCTCACCGAGGCTTTGGAGCTTGAGGAGGAGGAGCAGGAAGACCCTGAGAGTGGGTGAAGAGTGTTGTCTTTGTCGTTGTCATCATCAGCGTTATCGTCATCATCATCATCATCATCATCATCATCGTCATAGTAGATGCCTTTCGCCCATTTCTTTTCTTTCTTTTGTATCGTCACGTGACAGTCGCGGAGATTCACGGGAAGATGCGTGTGCGGCTGGGGAGTGTGACGTCATGCGCCTCGTCGGATGACGGCTCCCTGAGATTGCCGGTTCCACGGGCCCCTTGCAGCAGGTATGTGTGTGTGTGTGTGTGGAGGGTGGGGGGTAATAGTAGGACTACTGATCAACCCACATACTCATACAACGCACGCATTCACGCTCAGAAACAAACACGCGCACACACACATGCACGCGTTACCTGACACGCGCGTTCACGCACATGCTTGCTCCACAGGCACGCGAGGCACAAATACACGCGCACGCTGCACACACGCACGCACGCACGCACGCACACATGCGTTTTCACACACTCACAAAGTCACCCATGTAAACTCACACACGCGCGTGAACGCTGACTCTGCCTTTTCCCTTTGCTTTCTATCATCTACTATCTTTCTGACTTGTTGGCCCCCATTCTCCCGCCTGTTTGTTTCTCAAAAATAAATCTTCCAAATATTTTGTTATCCTTTGAGCTCCTCCGAAATCGGAATGTGTCGGCTGTCCGCTAGCCGGGAGTCCAGTGAAAACTGAAAACCAGGACACATTACGTACCTTAGCCATTATGGCCATATGGCCTGCGTGCACAGAAGAAGAAGAGGAAGAAGAAGCAGAAGAAGAGGAAGAAGAAGAAGAAGAAGTAGGAGAAGAAGAACCCTTGTGTGTGATTTTCTATTTCAATTACGGACGACCTTACCACAGCTGCGGTAGCTTTTCAGACTACACTGGCTTTGTTCTCTACTCGCTTTTAAAGACCCCCCACGTCACGTGTCACATTCCTTCTAATGCTAGGAAGAGTTCTTTAAGATTTATTACCAGCTATAAGAGGGAAAGCACGTGAAAACCGTGATTTTGACACGTGACGTGGTGGGTCTTTAATTACTGTGTGTAGGTTGATGCCTGCTTTGCTGTGGTGTGGGTCGATCAGTAGTCATGTTTTCAAATAAATTTCGTTTTTAAAGACCCCCCACGTCACGTGTCACATTCCCTCTTATGCTTGGAAGATGTCTTAAAGACACACTGACTCACCACGATTAAGTCCCTTGGTTTTTTTCTAGGCAGCTGTGACCCACATACAAATGCCCCGAACTGAAATTGAGGCTGCTCTTTAAAAAGGGGAAAGAAGGAGGGGAGGGGGGGGAGCGATGTTTCGTTTTCAATATTGGGGGCATTTGTATGGGAGTAAAGCCTGGTCAAAACAAGATTTCTTACCAGCTATAAGAGGGAAAACACGT
>CM065713.1:27545713-27550713 GCA_017654935.2 Phymorhynchus buccinoides | reverse complement strand
GAGCGTTCGTTTCATGGGCAAAATGTGACTGAAATTTGCTTCATTTCATGAGATGTTTGGCATGGGCTTCTTCTTACCCGACCGTGGGCTTCTTATCCCGTCTTCCCCAGGCGTTGAGCGTAGGGGGCAACTTCTGGTTGAAGGAGTGGACGGGAAGTTTCCCGCCACGCCACGCCCTAAATGCTACGCGGCCTCCCGTTGGCTGGAACGCCACCGGAAGCGAGGCGTGGGCCAATGGGACGTCCCCTGACAAATACAACGGCACGGGTGTCGGGGGTCACTGGGGTCGGACGTACTTCTATCTGGGCATCTACGGAGTGATGGGGGTGGGGCAAAGTGAGTGTAGTAATATTACATGGCTCCTTTGCTTTAGGAGCTCGGTTTTGCATTTGTTTTTATATTAATAAATATCAATTGTTTCTTCTTATAATGTTCATATTGCAACTATTTTACTCTTGTATAAATAATTGTGTGTGAGTGTGTGTGTGCGCATGCAGGTGTGTGTATGTGTGCGTGTGTGTGTGTGTGTGTGTGTGTGTGTGTGTGTGTGTGTGTGTGTGTGTGTGTGTGTGTGTGTGTGTTGTGTGTGTGTGTGGAGGGTGTGTGTGTGTGTGTAAGGAAGTAAGAGAACGTTGCGTGCAAGCATCGTGCTTATTTTACTTTCTAATGATTCATTATTTGTTTGCCTTTTAATGTTCTTGTTATCAATGTAAAGCGCACTGAGCTCATGTGAGAAAGAGCGCTATATAAATTCCCATTATTATTATTAAATAGATTGATAGATAAACAAACAACGACAACAACATGTTGCCATGGGGAAAGAGTAAAAAATGTTCACGTGAGCAGATCGAGACCTTTACGAAGTGGAACCTGTTAGATTCACCCGTTCACATCTTAAAGAAAAATCGGGTGGGTAGTGAGAAGAGCATTGATGACGAAGATGGTGGTGAAATACTTGAGGGGGGGGGGGGGGGGGGGGAAGTGATGTCAGTGGATGTGGCGTTGATGTGTCAGCGATCCATCAAGTGGTGCTGGCCAGAGTAGATGAGACTTTGGGTGCGTTTGGCAGGGGTGAGGGGTCTGGTAAAGAAGAGGTGAATCCTTGTTTCCGACAACTTGTTCCTGCGTTGGCAACGGCAGTCTCAGTTGCTATGGGCGAGGTGGTTAAGAACATCGTCAGTGATCTGGATCAACGTTACGCCACACTTTGTCAAAATAGGATTTCTCTACCAGCGAGTAAGAGGGGAAACACGTGAAACCCGTGTTTTTTACTCACGGACCTGGTGGGTCTTTAAACTCTTTCCAGTGCTGTTCCTCGCCCTCTTCAACGCCCTCTACTGGACGCGTATGGCGCGCGCCGCGCGCGTGCTCCACTCGCGGCTGGTGGAGCGGCTCCTGCGCGCGCCGATGGCCTTCTTCGACACCACACCCTCTGGCGGCGTCCTCAACCGCCTCTCTTTCGACGTGGAGACGGTGGATACCAGCCTGCCTCTCATTCTGCGGGACTGGCTGGTGAGGAACGATGAACAATGAACTGTGAACTATGAACTATGAAGAATGAACAATGGACAATGAACTGTGGACAATGAACTATGAACGATGAACTATGAACAATGGACAATGAATGAACTATGGACTATGAACTATGAACAATGGACAATGAACTATGGACAATGGACTATGAACTATGGACAATGGACAATGGACAATGAACTATGAACAATGGACAATGAACTATGGACAATGGAAATAACTGAACTATGGACAATGGACAATGAACTATGGACTATGAACTATGAACTATGAACAATGGACTATGAACAATGAACTATGAACAATGAACAATGAACAATGGACAATGAACTATGAACAATGAACTATGGACAATGGACAATGAACAATGAACAATGAACTATGGACTATGAACTATGGACAATGAACTATGGACAATGAACTATGAACAATGGACTATGAACAATGGACTATGAACTATGAACAATGGACAATGAACTATGAACTATGAACTATGGACAATGAACAATGGACTATGAACTATGAACAATGAACAATGGACAATGAACTATGGACAATGAACTATGAACTATGAACAATGGACAATGGACAATGAACTATGGACAATGAACTATGGACAATGGACAATGAACAATGGACAATGAACTATGAACTATGAACTATGAACTATGGACAATGAACTATGGACAATGAACTATGGACAATGGACAATGGACAATGAACTATGGACAATGGACAATGAACTATGGACAATGAACTATGGACTATGGACAATGGACAATGAACTATGGAACAATGAACTATGGACAATGAACTATGAACAATGAACAATGGACAATGAACTATGAACAATGAACTATGAACAATGGACACTATGAACTATGGACTATGAACTATGAACTATGGACAATGGACAATGAACTATGGACTATGAACTATGAACTATGGACAATGGACAATGAACTATGGACAATGGACTATGAACTATGGACAATGAACTATGAACTATGGACAATGAACTATGAACTATGAACAATGGACAATGAACTATGAACAATGGACAATGAACAATGGACAATGAACTATGAACTATGAACAATGAACAATGGACAATGAACAATGGACAATGAACTATGAACTATGAACTATGGACAATGGACAATGAACTATGAACAATGAACTATGGACAATGAACTATGAACTATGAACAATGGACAATGAACTATGGACAATGAACTATGAACTATGGACAATGAACTATGGACAATGGACAATGGACAATGGACAATGAACTATGACAATGAACTATGGACAATGGACAATGGAACTATGGACAATGAACTATGGACAATGAACAATGGACAATGAACTATGAACAATGGACTATGAACTATGAACAATGAACAATGAACTATGAACTATGAACTATGAACAATGAACAATGGACAATGAACTATGAACTATGGACAATAGACAATAGACAATGGACAATGAACTATGAACTATGAACAATGAACAATGGACAATGAACTATGGACAATGGACAATGAACAATGAACTATGGACAATGAACTATGAACTATGAACTATGAACAATGAACTATGAACTATGAACAATGGACAATGAACTATGAACAATGGACAATGAACTATGGACAATGAAATATGGACAATGAACTATGGACAATGAACTATGGACAATGAACTATGAACAATGGACAATGAACTATGGACAATGACAATGATGAACTATGGACAATGAACTATGGACAATGGACAATGGACAATGAACTATGGACTATGAACTATGAACTATGGACAATGAACTATGAACTATGAACAATGGACAATGGACAATGAACTATGGACAATGAACTATGAACAATGGACAATGAACTATGGACAATGGACAATGAACTATGAACTATGAACAATGGACAATGAACTATGGACAATGGACAATGAACAATGGACAATGAACTATGGACAATGGACAATGAACAATGGACAATGAACTATGAACTATGGACAATGGACAATGAACAATGAACTATGAACAATGGACAATGAACTATGGACAATGGACAATGAACTATGAACAATGAACTATGAACAATGGACAATGAACTATGAACTATGAACAATGAACAATGAACAATGAACAATGGACAATGAACTATGAACTATGAACAATGGACAATGGACAATGAACTATGAACAATGGACAATGAACTATGGACAATGAACTATGGACAATGAACTATGGACAATGGACAATGAACTATGGACAATGAACTATGAACTATGAACAATGGACAATGAACTATGGACAATGGACAATGAACTATGGACAATGAACTATGAACAATGAACTATGGACAATGAACTATGAACTATGGACAATGAACTATGGACAATGGACAATGAACTATGGACAATGAACTATGGACAATGAACTATGGACAATGAACTATGGACAATGGACAATGAACAATGGACAATGGACTATGAACAATGGACTATGAACAATGAACTATGGACAATGGACAATGAACAATGGACTATGAACTATGAACTATGGACAATGGACAATGAACTATGGACAATGAACTATGAACAATGGACAATGGACAATGAACTATGGACAATGAACTATGAACAATGAACAATGGACAATGAACTATGAACTATGGACAATGGACAATGAACTATGAACTATGAACAATGGACAATGAACTATGGACAATGGACAATGAACAATGAACTATGACAATGGACAATGAACTATGGACAATGGACAATGAACAATGGACAATGAACTATGAACAATGACAATGGACAATGAACAATGAACAATGAACAATGAACAATGAACAATGGACAATGAACTATGAACAATGGACAATGAACAATGGACAATGGACAATGAACTATGGACAATGAACTATGAACAATGGACAATGAACAATGGACTATGAACTATGAACTATGGACAATGGACAATGAACTATGGACAATGAACTATGAACAATGGACAATGGACAATGAACTATGGACAATGAACTATGAACAATGGACAATGAACAATGGACAATGAACTATGGACAATGAACTATGAACTATGGACAATGAACTATGGACAATGCACAATGGACAATGGACAATGGACAATGAACTATGGACAATGAACTATGAACTATGGACAATGGACAATGAACTATGAACTATGAACAATGAACTATGGACAATGGACAATGAACTATGAACTATGAACAATGGACAATGAACTAAGGACAATGAACTATGAACAATGGACAATGGACAATGGACAATGAACTATGGACAATGGACAATGAACTATGGACAATGAACTATGGACAATGGACAATGAACTATGGACAATGGACTATGAACTATGAACATGGACAATGAACTATGAACTATGGACTAATGGACTATGATGGACA
>CM065713.1:27528213-27535713 GCA_017654935.2 Phymorhynchus buccinoides | reverse complement strand
ATCATCACCACCACCACCACCACTATTTATCAATTCTTCCTCTGACGAAACTAAATCGGATTTGATGACACCCAACCACACCCCTGTTATCACCTCACCCTGATCTCTACCCTATTTTACGGACTACAAGCCGCACCCGATTATACGGCGCACCCCCCAAATTTTACACATCAATATTTTGATTTTGTTATTATAGTTTCTTACTAATTAGTAAACCCCCCGTGGGGATACCGGGGGGTCTTTGCATAAATAGTTCCCCCACCTTCTGGAAGTTCTGTGCTTGTAACTTCCTCTAATCTGTCACTCTCTTTGACTCTGCCTTTTCCCTTTGCTTACTGTCATCTACTATCTTTCTGCCTTACCCGGTCCATTCTCCTGCCTTTTTTTCACGAAACACTTTCAAAAACATTTCCTCCTCCAGCCTAAGTCGGACTTGCTGGGCCTAGCTATTTCTTAGTTAGGCGCGTAACGGCAGCATGACGCATCTACGCTCATAATTGACAGGCAACTGTTTGAGCGATCGAAGAAGAAGAAGAAGAAGAAGAAGAAGAAGATTAATTAGTATTAGTCTTCACTCTAGTAAAAGGCCAAAACAAACTCTGGAGAAACTCTAGGAAAAGAAGAAGAACAACGACTGTGGTGGTCGCCTTACATCCCATGAACGCTTCCGTCAACGTTGAACTTTAGGACCCCCCCCCCCCCCCCCTGCCTCTCCCCTCCCTATTGTTTACGGCCCTCAATCTCAAAGTCTGCTTCTTTCAGCTTTCATGAAAAATAACCCTAGGTTGATCCTAACCCTATCCCTTTCCCGAAAATGGCAGAATGATGATGAATGTGGGGGGGGGGGGGGGGGGGGTCTCGGTGAAATGTTTCCCGGGGGGGGGGGGGGGGGGGGGGGGGGGGGGGGGGGGGGGAATGTTGAAGGGGGGGGGGGGGTTAAAGTACAATATATATGAACAGGTAAAAAAACCAAGGTGAAGGAAAAGTACCTGAGAGGGGGGGGGGGGGGGGGGGGGGGCAACCCAACCGACGTTTCGTGTCATAAACACTTAGACTGGGAATGCAGGAAAAAGTTGACTGGAAGGCTTTTTCATATTTGAAGTCAGTGAGCACAGTTCAAGACTTGAAAGGGCAGTGGTTGAAGAAGTGGGCAGCACTGGGATGGAAAAGTGATTACAGTTCACAGCGGGGAAGTGTGGGGAGTAGTGGGATGGAAAAAAAGGGGGGGGGTGGTGAATACAGTTCTCAAGTTGGGGGCAAAAAGAAAGGGGCAGGGTAGGGTGGGAAGGGAGGTTGAAGGAGTAGAGGCGTGGGGGGGAGGGGGGAGGGAGGGGGGAGTGGGAGATGAAGGTATGGATGAGGTGTTACTCCCTGACATTGAGTCCTTGTGGACTCAAGGTGCCAAGATATATGAGACCCAGCACCACGAAAGGGGCATTTTAAGCGTCAAACTGACTATTCGGAGAAAATGGTGCATTTGAAAACTTCAGGCAATTCTATTTCTACTGATACAAGAACCATTCTTGTATCTTTGTTACCCCGTTCCAGAGTTATTATGAGCCTTTAAAGTTGGTAGGGTGAATATAGGCCATTTTGAGAAAACACAGTCTTATAAAGACTTAGTCTAGCCGAGCTATAAAATGCATTGACCTACTCGTTTTAAAGCACTTATGGGACCATTTAGAGACCATATTAAAGATTGTCCGTTATAGTTCTGAAAAATAAGGTGTTGGAGAACACAACACCAACCCATAACTCAAAACATTTACATTGAAAAAAATTATATTTTTTTACTTTTCCAAGCCTATTGTGTCTGCGAAACTAGCCCAGCGACGAGCTCAATGTCCCTTTCGTGGTGCTGGGTTACCTACTTCCTTCATAATTTGTCTTCTCGGTTCAGGCCGAGTGGCAAAGCCCAGACTCCAGCAGCAGCAGTAAGCCGCCCCAGAGAGGGGAAGTGAGGTTCCAGGACCTCCGGATGAGGTAACGTCCTGGGCTCAGTGTCCCTTTCGTTGTGCTGGGTCATCTACTTCCTTCATAATTTGTCTTCTCGATTCAGGCCGAGTGGCAGAGCCCAGACTCCAGCAGCAGCAACAGCAGCAGCAGCAGCAGCAAGCCGCCCGGTGGGTGGCCCCAGAGAGGGGAAGTGCGGTTCCAGGAACTCCAGATGAGGTACCGTCCTGGGCTGGACCTGGTCCTCAAAGGCGTCTCCTTCACCATCAAGCCCGGGGAAAAGGCATGTGTCAGGCGATGGTGTACATATGGTTCTAGCGAATTCTTCTTCTTCTTCTTCTTCTTTTTCTTTTTTTTTCTTCTTCTTCTTCTTCTTCTTCTTCTTCTTCTTCTTCTTTTTCTTCTTCTTCTTCTTCTTCCTTTTCTCTTTTTTCTTCTTCTTCTTCTTCTTCTTCTTCTTTTTCTTCTTCTTCTTCTTCTTCTTCTTCTTCTTCTTCTTCTTCTTCTTCTTCTTTTTCTTCTTCTTCTTCTTCCTTTTCTTATTTTTCTTTTTTTTCTTCTTTTTTCTTCTCTTCTTCTTCGATCGCTCAGACAGTTTCAGACAGTTTCCTCTCGACGTCAGTTATGAGCGCAGAAATAGTTAGGCCCACAGCGAGTCCGACTTAACTTGGGCTGGGGGGAAATGTTTTTGAAAGTGTTTCGTGGAGAGAAAAAAAGGCTAGGAGAATGGACCGGTTAAGGCAGAAAGATAGTAGATGACAGTAAGCAAAAGGGAAAAGGCAGAGTCAAAGAGAGTGGCAGATTAGAGGAAGTTACAAGCACAGAACTGCCAGAAGGTGGGGGAACTATTTATACCAAAAGACCCCCCGGTATCCCCACGGGGGGGTTTTTTAGGGGGGGGTGGGGGGTGTCTAGCGAATTCATATACAGTTACCTTAAACTAAACAGAAACCTTTGCACGCGTGTTCACTCATCACTTTCTCTCTCACCAACCGCAACCACACACAGAAAAACCGAATATCAAATTCAGCCCTAATTTATTGAAAAATAAACTGTTTTCTTCTCTCTCTCTCTCTCTCTCTCTCTCTCTCTCTCTCTCTCTCTCTCTCTCTCTCTCTCTCTCTCTCTCTCTCTCTCTCTCTCTCTCTCTCTCTCTCTCTCTCTCTCTCTCTCTCTCTCTCTCTCTCTCTCTCTCTCTCTCTCTCTCTCTCTCTCTCTCACACACACACACACACACACACTCACACACTCACACTCTCACTCTCACTCTCACTCGCACTCACTCACTCACTCACTCACTCACTCACTCACTCGCTCGCTCACTCACTCACTCACTCATCACATGAAGTAATTTATAATTATAATCAAACACATGTCTCACAAAGTAAACACCAACAAAAATGCCAACAAATGATATTTGGTTGGGAAAAATTCGTTTCACACGTTCGATTAATGTTCTTGTTCAGTTATGTTGTATTTCTGTCGTGTTGTTGTTGCACCTAACCTGACTGTCTCTTTCGGGGATATCAACCCTTTCACCGCCAGCCATATTTCAGCCAAATATTTCCATCAAATTGACCTGGGTAGAGAACAAAATCCATCTGTAGGGGAAGACGGGGTAAAAAGCGCATGGGCGGGTAAGAAGCCCACCCCAATTATCTCATGAAATAAAGAAAATGTCAGTCAAATTTGCCCATGAGACGAATGCTAGACATTAACGCTCATCTCATGGGCAAAATGAGACTGAAATTTGCTTCATTTCATGAGATAATTGGGGTGGGCTTCTTACCCGCCCATGCGCTTTTTACCCCGTCTTCCCCTAGTATTTGGGATTCTTCTGTGGCATATACAGAATAAGGTCTATCCTTGAAATTGTTCATCGTCTTGTTTGATGCAATGCATTTTAATCATTTCTTCTTTCCACAACACAAAAGTTACCTTTTTCTGACGGTTTCATCCACTCCTGTGGACTTCTTCAGAGTGACTGGGTTGATACCTACTTCGTAAGATTGGCGGAAACACCCGATCATCTCAGCTGAGGGTGAGTTTGTCATCCACCCAGTCACTCTGAAGAAGTCCACAGGAGTGGACGAAGCCGTCAGAAAAGGGTACATTTTGTGTTGTGGAAAGAAGAAATGATTGCAATGTAAGGTCTATCCTTAATTCCCCAAACTAAGACAATAGGGTCTTTGGATAATGGACCCCAATTTGATGCCCTTTAGTGACATGGGTGTTAAATCACCGTGGGGGTGCTTAAATACGACTTTGGCGGTGAAAGGGATAAAGTGTACTTGTACTTGAATGTCTTATGTATGAAGAATGCCTCCCCCACCCCCCGCCACCCTCCGGGAAACTAATCACGTGACTGTGACGTCACCAGGTGGGCATTGTGGGAAGGACGGGGGCGGGAAAGTCGTCCTTGACCCTGGCCCTGTTCCGGCTGATCGAGGCTGCCGGGGGCCGCATCCAGATTGACGGCCTGAACATCGCTGACATGGGACTGCACGACCTGAGGGCTCACCTCACCATCCTGCCTCAGGTCTGTGTGTGTGTGTGTGTGTGTGTGTGTGTGTGTGTGTGTGTGTGTGTGTGTGTGTGTGTGTGTGTGTGTGTGTGCTGACATGGGTCTGCACGACCTGTGGGCTCACCTCACCATCCTGCCTCAGGTCTGGGTGTGTGTGTGGTGTATGTGTGTGTGTGTGTGTGGTGTGTGTGTGTGTGTATTTGTGTGTGTGTGTGTGTGTCTGTGTGTGTGTGTGTTGATGAACATGGATTCCTTTGATGAGTACAATGATGAAGATGATGATGGTGATGATGATGATGATGATGATGATGGTGATGATGATGACGATGATGATCATGATGATGATGACCATGATGATGACGATGATAATAATGATGATGATGATGATAACAATGATGATGACGATGATGATGATGATGGTATCGACAGGACCCAGTGCTGTTCTCGGGCACTCTGAGGATGAACCTGGACCCCTTTGATGAGTACAGTGACCTCCAGCTGTGGCAGGCTGTGGACAGGGCTCACCTCCGCCAGGCTGTCTCCAGCTTCCCGGGACAACTGGCCTTCCAGTGCGGGGAGGAGGGGGGGAACCTCAGGTATCTTACATCGTTCCTTAAAGGTGCACCCTGACAGATGAGTTTTTTTTGTAAGAAACACGTCGAGATCACTGGCTAAACACCCTTTACAGAGATTGCAACACTCACTTTGCTCTGGTTTCCTAGAAATAAAACCGTCAAATCGGCGATTCCTCCTTGGCAGAGGTGCTGGAAGTCAAATTCTTTCACCCAAAGAGAAGGCGAGTCCCTTGTCTTTTCTAATGGCCGCCAAATCGTTTGCACGAAATGTTTGCATTACAAGCCTTTTTATTTTTTTTATTTTTTTTTTATACAGTTTTTTCTAAAGGAGTTTCGCTCACAACAAAGGAAACAGCTCCATTTTATTTTACTGCACTACAAAAAAAGAAAACGCTTCAACCACAATGACTGACCTCCACCCACCCCATCCAAAATGGCTACTCTCTCCGGCATCTCCGCAATGGTGGAATCGCCGTTTTTACGGTTTAATTTCTAGGAAACCAGAGCAAAGTGAGTGTTCCGATCCTTGAAAAGGCTGTCTTTCTGGTGATCTCGACGTGTTTCGTGCAAAAACTCATCCGTCAGGGTCCACCTTTAATTATCATTAATTATTTAATTATATATGTCGTCCTCTCCACCATTGTTGATGTGTACTGTATGGGTGGAGGGTCATAAAGGCGAACTTGGCAAACTCTTTGTTTTTGAGAATGATATTTTATTTGTCCCACTTTGGCTCTGATCCACGCATTGCTAGATGATTGGTATCGTAATCAACTTTGGTGGAGGGGAGTTAATTAGAAAGAGAGTTTTTCCCCTTTGTTCAATTTCGTTATCTCCTCTCTTGGTCTCACTATTTCATTCCTGTTATTATTATGTTGTTGTTGTTGATGTTGTTAACATACCCTGGCTTAAACAGACTCCAGGGATCATCCCAACAGCCGAAGCGCTTGAACACTGTGGTACAAATGCATCAGACAGGGATGAGATCATTACGTGTGTGACCGTTATAATATTGTATCTTTTTAAGTGCAGTTTGGGTCGGAGACAGTTGATCTGCTTGGCTCGGACCTTGCAGAGACAGACCAGAATATTGATTCTGGACGAGGACACACTCATTGTACAGTATACCAGTGTAATATTGTCTATTTCAGTGTGGGTCAGAGACAGTTGGTCTGCTTGGCTCGGACATTGCTGAGACAGACGCGGATCCTGATCCTTGACGAGGCCACAGTTGTAATGGTACAGCCATTGTGCAATATTCCAATGTACTATTGCCTATTTCAGCGTGGGTCAGAGACAGTTGGTCTGCCTGGCACGGACCTTACTGAGACAGACCAGGATCCTGATTCTGGACGAGGACACAGCAGTGATACTACTGCTTGGCTAGGACCTTACTGAGACAGACCAGGATCCTGATTTTGGACGAGGACACAGCTGTACTGGGACAATATTAGAATGCAATATTTCCCCATATAATTTTAGATATTTCATGACTTACTTTCAGTGTGTCAGAGACAGTTGGTCTGCTTGGCTCGGACATTACTAGACGCGGATCCTGATCCTTGACGAGGCCACAGTTGTGATAATACAGTCATTGTGCAATATACCAATGTACTATTGCCTATTTTAGCGTGGACAGAGACAGTTGGTCTGCCTGGCATGGACATTGCTGAGACAAACCAGAATATTGATTCTGGATGAGGGCACGCTCATTGTACAATATACCATTGTGATATTGCCTTTTTCAGTGTGGGTCAAAAACAGTTAGTCTGCTTGGCACGGGCATTGAAACAAACCAGGATCTTGATTCTGGATGAGGACACACTCATTGTAGAATACACCAATGTACTATTGTGTATTTCAGCGTGGGCCAAAGGCAGTTAGTCAGCTTGGCTCGGACATTACTCCGACAAACCAGAATCCTGATCCTTGACTAGGCCACAGTTGTAATGATGCAGTCATTTTACAATGTACTATTGTCTATTTCAGTGTGGGCCAAAGGCAGTTGGTCAGCTTGGCTCGGACATTGCTCCGACAAACCAGGATCCTGATCCTTGACGAGGCCACAGTTGTAATGATGCAGTCATTTTACAATGTACTATTGTCTATTTCAGTGTGGGCCAAAGGCAGTTGGTCTGCCTGGCACGGACATTGCTGAGACGAACCAGGATCCTGATCCTTGACGAGGCCACAGCGGCAGTGGACATGGAGACGGACGCCCTGATCCAGGACACCATCCGTACTGCCTTCAGCCACTGCACCATCATCACCATAGCCCACAGACTGAACACCATCATGGACTACGATAGGTATGGCTATCATCATCATCATCATCATCATCATCATCATCATCATCATCACCATCATCACCATAGCCCACAGACTGAACACCATTATGGACTACGATAGGTATGGCTATCATCATCGTCATAATCATCATCATCATCA
>CM065713.1:27463213-27498213 GCA_017654935.2 Phymorhynchus buccinoides | reverse complement strand
GAGAGAGAGGCACGAGCAGAGGAGAAGCACAGAGAGAGAGAGAGAGAGATAAGAGACACAGAGATGAGAGTGTAGAGCTGAGAGAGAGAGAGAGGAGAGAGAGAGAGAGAGAGAGGGGGGAGAGAGAGAGAAGAGAGAGAAGAGACAGAGAGAGAGAGAGAGAGAGAAGATCCAGAGAGAGAGAGAAGAGGCCAGAGAGAGAGAGAGAGGAGAGAGAGAGAGAGAGAGAGAGAGAGAGAGGAGAGTAGAGAGAGAGAGAGCAGAGAGAGAGAGAGAGAGAAGAAGGCAGAGAGAGAGAGACAGAGAGAGAGAGATGGGGACGGAGAGAGAGAGAGATAGAGAGAGAGAGATAAGAACGAGAGGGGAGGAGAGAGTAGAGAGAAAGACAGAGAGAGAGAGAATAGGCAGGAGGAGAGAGAGAGAGAGAGAGAGAGAGAGAGAGGGGAGAGTCGAGAGACAGAGACAGAGATGAAGAGAGAGAGAGACGATTGGGTGAGAGAGATGAGAGAGAGTCGAAGAGACAGAGAGAGAGAGAGAGAGATGAGAGAGAGAGAGAGAGAGAGAGAAGAGAGAGGACGAGGAGAGCAGAGGTGAGAGAGAGATGAGAGAGATGAGAGAGAGAGTAGAGACAGAGATAGAGGGAGAGACGGGAGAGAGAGAGACGAGAAGAGGACATGAGAGGAGAGGGGAGAGAGCGAAGAGAGAAGAGGAGAGAGTAGAGAGAGAGAGAGAGAGTACGAGAGAGAGAGAGAGAAAGAGGCAAGAGACGAGTGAGACGAGAGATGAGAGAGAGCAGAGCCAGAAGAAGAGAGAGAAAGACAGTAGAGTAGAGAGAAGAGCTACGTAGAGAGAGAGAGAGAGAGAGAAGAGACAGAGAGAGGAGAAAAGAGGCAGAGAGAGAGACAGAGAGATAGAGGAGGAGAGACGGAGGATGAGAGGAGGGAGAGATGAGATGAGATGAGATCTGAGAGAGGAGAGAGAGAGAGAGAGATGAGGGGACAGAGAGAGAGAGAGAGAGAGAGAGTAGAGACAGAGAGAGGATGATGAGAGGCAGAGAGAGAGAGAGAGAGAGAGAGAGAGAGCCGAGAAAGAGGAGGAGAGATGAGCTCAGAGAGAGAGAGAGGAGAGATCAGAGGAGAGAGAAAGAGAAAGGAGAGAGAGGAGAAGAGGCGAGGAGGAGAGAGAGAGAGAGAGAGAGAGAAAAAGAGAAGAGAGAGAGAGAGAGAAAGAGAGAGGAAGAGAGACGAGAGAGAGAGAGAGTAGAGAGACGAGTAACGAGAGAGAAACAGAAAGAGAGAGAAAGAGAAGCAGGCCAGATCAGAGAGAGAGATAGAGAGACGGCAGGAGAGAGAGAGACGATAAGAGAGAAGAGAGAGAGAGAGAGAGTTGAGCGTGACCGAGAGAGAGAGAAGAGAGAGAAAAAGAGAGAGACAGATTGAGAGCAGACAGAGAGAGACAGAGAGGATAGAGATGAGAGATGGGTAGAGAGGCAGAGAGAGAGGGATGACGAGATGAGAGGAACTTGGAGATGAGAGAGTACATCAACCAGAGAAGAGCGAGAGAAGAGGAAACCGAGAGAGAGAGAGATAGAGAGAGAGTGAGATGAGGGGGAGACGAGACGGGAAGAGAGAGAGAGAGGGAGAGGGGGGTGGCGCCGAGACCGAGAGAGAGAGAGAGACGATGAGAGCAGAGAGAGAGAGGAATGACGAGATGCTGAGAGACTGAAGAGAGAGAGAAAGGCAGGATGATAGAGAGAGAGAGCAGAGAGAGAGAGAGAGACGAGCGCAGACGCAGAGAGAGACGACGAGAGAGAGAGAGAGAGAGAGATGCACGAAGAGAGAGAGAAGGAGAGTGAGAGAGAGAGAGAGTTAGATAGAGAGAGAGAGAGAGAGAGACTGAGACAGACAGCGAGAGATCGAGGGAGAAGAGAGAGAGATAAAGAGAGGAGAGAGAAGGAAAGAGGCAGAGGGTAGAGAGAGAGAAGAAGATAGAGGGAGAGAGAGAGCGAGAAGAGACAGAGCCAGATCAGAATGAGAGACGGATTGACAGCGAGAGGGAGAAGAGACCAGCGGAGAGAGAGGGAGAGAGCGAGAAGTGAGACACGAGAGAGAGAGAAGAGGACCAGAGGAGAGATGAGAGAGAGTAGACTTGATGACAGAGAGAGAGAGAGAGACGAGAGGAGAGAGAAAAGAGAGAAGAGAGAGAGAGAGATAGAGAGAGAGAGAGAGAGAAGAGATAGAGAGAGAGAGAGAAGAGGCAGTGAGAGTGAGAGAGATAGAGTAGAAGAGACAGTATAAGACAGAAGAGGCAGAGAGAGCGAGTTAGAGGAGAGAGAGGGTGAGATAGAGACGGGTAGGGGGCCAGGGTTAAGAGAGAGAGGATAAAACAGAGAGAGAGGAGAGAGAGAGAGAGAGAGAGTGAGAGAAAGAGAGAGAGTGAGAGAGAGAGTGAGAGAGAGAGACAGAGAGACAGAGATTCCAGACACCAGAGAGACCAGAAAGAACACAGAAAGACACAGAGACCAGAGAGAGTGAGATAGAGAAAAAAAAAAAGAGAAATACACTGATACACAAAACAACCACCACATATTAATCATCATAACCCTCAAATATTAGCGACGGTAAGAATTAGACATGCAGTCCCTACCTGGATCGTGACATGGTTCGTTTCGCTTTAACTTGTTCAGTACAATTCTCAACAACCCAGCACGCTCCAAAAACAACCACTGCTTGCCTCAAATCCTCCGCGCCAAAAACATACAAATGCACCGTTTGCATTTGGCTTTTATAATCATTCTCGTACCCCCACCCTCCACCTCCAAAAGGTATGTATCGATGTGCCCCCGGCTCCACGTCTCCTCAATTTCGTCACTTGATGTCCCCGTCTCTATGTTTCCCCGTCTCTATGTGTCCCCGTCTCTAAGTGTCTATAGTGGGTCTAATTTGTATGCCCCCCCACCCACCCCAACCCCATTCCCTCGGTGCGTCGTTGGTTTTTATATGCTTAGTAATTTTGATTGTCTTGCTGTGTTTGTTTGTTGATGTCTCTTGCACTCGCAACCAAATTTCGGTAGAGGGAGAAAAGGTGGCAGAGTGGTTAAGTAAGACGCTCGCCTGCCAAATGTAATACGTGACTTCAACGTGAGTGACCCGGGTTCAAATCACCAGCCTCGCCCTTTCTTTCTAGTTTTGACAGAAAAATCGAACTGAGCGTCCAGTCCTTCGGATGAGGGATGATGCTTAAAGCTAGTCCGACCCGTGCGCTTTCAGCACATGCAAACAGGCAGTTGAAAGTCGGTTAAGAGCAGGGAGAAATCAGACGCTGCCTGGTATGGCCGAATAGATAGCTAGGTTTTCCAAGTGTGGGCCCCCCCCCCCCCTCACCCTACGCCCCCGCAAAAAGAAGCCCAACAAAAACATATGTATTGCGCGCTGCACTGGGACTGCGACACGCTCTCCGGGGGGGAGTAGCCCGAATTTCACAGAGATAAGTCTCCCTGACTAGAATGTAGGAACAACACATCAGTCTGTCGGTTAGGGAGAAGGTACTTATAAATTCAAAACTTTGTTCTCTACAAAAAAACGACCAAAAAAACTATTACTGAAACTAAAGCACTTCATTACAGTTGTAATTGTTAACGGTTCTTTCAGATAAATGTTATTAATCATGTCTTTTTCCCATTTTGTTTTTAATTTAGTAATACATTACATTATTTGTAATATTGTGATATGTTTTCTTTCAAATGATTTTGGACATCACTCTTGGGTTGATTCTAGGAATTTATTTATGTGTGTATGTTTTTATATTTCTGTGCCCAAATGGGGTATGAAATAAATTTCTTGCCCTGCCTTGCCTTGCCTTGCCTTGCCTATAGTTTGCGCAAACATTTTGTCCTCTCGCGGACACCATGACCTACGATAAGCCTCGGGTCTCCCATAACCATTATAATATTCTTGATAAACATGTCACAACCTATATCAGATTCCTGAATTCTTTGAATCGCCCAGTGCAAACCTACCGCCAAGGGGAAGAAACAAAGATTCACAAAACCGAAATTTCCTTTCCTTCATACTGTCCGGAGCTGTATCTCTTGAACCAGTTGGCGTAGAATGGCTTCAAATTTCGTTGTGTCGACGATTTTTTTTGTTGCCTGTTTTTTCTTTTACGGTTACATACGTAGGTAATAATGACAAACATGCGCTGAGTAGAATATGAATATAAATACTTGCAATATAAAATACAAAAGCAAAAAAGCAGAAACAGAAGAAGTCAGAAACAGGAAAAGAAGGAAAAAACAGGTGTTCATTTTAGACTAATGTGCACATAAGAACAAACAGTGCGCGATGAGGGCGAGAACTTAACACACGTACAATCAAGAGAGAGAGAGAGAACAGGGAGTGGTCGGGGAGAACCGAATAACTACCTTTTCTTTACTTTCTTTCTTCTGTCTTTCTCTGGACCACCACCATCATATGTGGTTTCTGTTGTAAAAACGGGGAGACTCCAGGGGTCCGTTTCACAAGGGCTAACGTTACGTAGCGTGAGCGCAAATCGGCAAAAACGGTACTAAGAAACACCTCTTTTGCCGACGTTTGCCGCAAACGTTTTGTGGCTACTCCCAAAGTATCTCTTGGCGAACTGCCACGTGGCTTGCATGGGGTGAATACATTTCTTGTTGTTGATTGGTCCATTAAAGTTTGGTTAAAATAATCCATTGTTGACCAATCAGACAAGAGCTTGTAATATTCTTCCGCCAACGTTTTCTAAAGTGTTTCTTAGGCCCCTTTGGGCGTAACAGTTATGCGCGCGGCGACCATCGTCTAGAGAAACTCGCCCCAGTTTAGCGGCAAATCGGTTTGGAAAATGGTGTTTTACGTCCTCTCGGTCAAAGACACATATGGGACATTTGTAAATACAAAGATGGTGGGAACAATACTGGTTGCAATGCCCGGAGGCAGTGCAACACCAGTAAAGTCCCGAGATTTTAACAATATAGATAGGTGTAGCGGTAACCACGCCTCGGTTAAACCTCATAGGCTATGGTACCGCCTCACTCCTAAGTTGAAAACAATCGGTTTCTGTGGTGGCTTAGTGAAATAGTTAGGGGGGGGGGTGAGGAGAAAGGGGGGGTGGGACAAGTGGGGGTCGTGGACTGGATGTGGAAAGGATGAGGGGTGGTGGGGGAGGGAGGTTGGTGGAAGGCAGAGGGGGGGGATGAGGCGTGGCGTGGGGGAGATGGGGGATTTACATTCAGGATTTGAAGCCTTCCACCGAGGATGATGTTATAGCCTCAGATGGAAGGGAGTTCTACGCGCTGATGGTTCGTGGAAAAGAAGGAAAACTTGTAGGAAGGGAGGCGATAGGATCATAGGTCGACTGGTGGGATTGCCTTGTCCTCTTTGTGGGGTGGGTTGATGGTTGGAGCGCACGGCGCTCTAACCACCCCCCCCCCCCCCAACCCCTCCCTCTGGTCTCTCTTGTTACCTTTCTGTTCAAAATTGTATGTGTAATATCATGCCTTGCCATGTTTGTATTCTATGTTCGTATATGTACAAGGGTGCTACCTTTATGTTCAAATTTGTAAGTGTAATATCATGCCTTGCCATGTTTGTATTCTATGTTCGTATATGTACAAAGGTGCTACCTTTTATGTTCAAATCTGTATGTGTAATATCATGCCTTGCCATGTTCGTATTCTATGTTCGTATATGTACCAAGGATAGATTGGAAGACTAGGCGTTGCCTAAAATCTTTATCCTTGAAAAATAAAGTTCAAGTTTTCAAAGTTTTTCTCTCTAGAATCTGATGTAGACCAAATGAACTACGTAAGACTGTAGACCAAGTGAACTTAGGATCACTGATTCAGATTCTGTTGGGTTTTTTTTTATAGACCGAATGAGTTTAGACAAAGTGAACTTGTACTCAAAAAGACGCTGACAAGACGACAATGACGATAACTAACGACGACGATGTTAACAATAAAACATCACCTGTCGGGCCAAGGGACATTCCTGAACTGCTGCCACCATCTCTGAACGATGACACTGACGTAAAATCCCAGCACGAAGGAGATGGGGATGAAGCTGGTGTAGCTGTTGCAGTGAATGACTACCTGCTCCATACGTCTGCAATCACACACATTTCGCACAGATAAATACATGCACGCAGGAGGCACGAGAGAGAGAGAAATTTGACACGCGCACACGCGCACGCACACACACACAACACACACACACACAAACACCACACACCTCACCCCGACTGTCACACGTACGCGCGCGCGCACGCACAAACGCACGCGCACACCCATACACAGACTCACACACACACACCCACACATACACATACACACACACACACACACACACACACACACATACATACACATACACACACACACACACACCCCGACTGTCACACGTACGCGCGCGCGCACGCAAACATACACACGTGCACACATACACAACACACAACACACACACAACACACACACCTAACACAAACACAACACACACACACACACACACACACACACACACACCACACCGCACACACACCACACACACACACACACACACACACACAGGAGGACAGCAGAGAGAGAGAGGAGAGAGAGAGAGAGGAGAGAGAGGAGAGAATTAGAGAGAGGGAGAGAGAGAGACTGAGAGAGCAGATGAGAGAGAGGAGAGAGAGAGAGAGAAGAGAGAGAGAGAGAGGAAGAGAGAGAGAGAGAGGAACTTGAAATGTTTAATGAGGATGAACTTGAATAAGCATAACAAACCCTTATGAGAGAGAGAGAGAGAGAGAGAGATTGAGGAGAGAGAGAGAGAGGAGAGGAGAGAGAGAGAGAGATTGAACGAGAGAGGAGAGAGGAGAGAGAGGAGGGAGGCTTCGTGTATTTCTAAAATCTAAAATAAAGTGGGGGGGGGGTGTTTTTTTCACCCAAAAGAGGAGTACCCCAACAGAAGTGTTTAAAACCCAGAGAGCAAACATGCATAGATTTGTGCAACAACGATAGAAATACTGGGTCGAAAGTATCGTCCATCCATAAACTTACAACAATAATAACAACACACAAACACACTCAGAGCGCACCCGCTTACAAAACCGGGCATATATAGAAATGACTCAGATTTTTTTTACAAATGTTTTCTCTCATGACTCGATGGCTAGGAGTCAAAACGGACTATCTTTAGATAGTCGTCGACATAGTATTGAACTTCTTACGAAAACTAATAACTTGTATAAAAAAAAGACTGCTGAAATATAAAAAGCAAAACCCCCTTATTATATTTCTGCAGTCATTGTTTGATTCAAGTTATTAGTTTTTGTAATAAATCCAATAATACGTCAATGGACTATCTAAAGATAGTCCGTTTTGACTCCAAGCCATCGCTGTGCCATATTAATCATATTTCTGTGAAATATGTCCACAAAATAAGGTGAAATCATATGGGTAAACAGGTCTGTAACTCCCTTCCACCAAAGTTGATTACGATACCAATCAACTAGCAATGCGTGGATCAGAGCCAAAGGGAGGCAAACAATGCATCATTCTCATTATAAAAACAAGCGCGAAATCGCAATAGTTTGTGGCATGAGGTCTAGTTTTACCACTCCAATCATGAGTCACCTCCCCTGGCTTTTCAATAATTTTAATCTGTAAACCAGGGCCTGTATTCACGTTGAGATAGCATGAGACTTAGCATGATGCTAACTTAGAAGCTCTTCCAAAAGTCCTATTAAATCCTATAGGACATTGGAAGAGCTTCTAAGTTAGCATCATGCTAAGTCTCATGCTATCTCAAAAATCCTATAGGACATTGGAAGAGCTTCTAAGTTAGCATCATGCTAAGTCTCATGCTATCTCAACGTGAATACAGGCCCAGAATGTTATCTCTGCACCATTTCGTAATTTTTATATCTTTTTGAAAACATTTAAAACTATGTATCATACTTATGCTCATCAAAAGAAGCACCGCATCCTCGTCGTGTCTGTTGTAGTGTCTGTATTACATATGTTAATTATTTTGTACGCTTTTAAAAATACATCATTTTAAATAGGCGGCTCATTTGAAGTTATTCCTCGTTTGAAGTTGCGACAATTTTGTCAAAATGTGCTGAACAATTTTGGACCGACCCGACCGACCAAGTGAGTTAGGTGTGTGCTGAGCCACAAAACCAAATAGAATGTGCCAAGGTTTATTAACATATTCAGGCTAGAAGGCTATTGCCCACTCTTGGATAGATGTTGTTATGTTTGTATGTTGTCCTCCTCACCATTGTTGATGTGTACTAATGTGTGAGTGGTGGTGGGTCATGATAAAGGCGAACTTGGCAACATATTTTCTTTTGAGAATGATGCTTTGTTTGTCTCCTTTTGGAAATGATCCACGCATTGCTAGGTGATTGCAGACCTGCTTACACAAGTCTGGAGTAGTCCGGATAGCTGAAATGACCTTAGCCCTGATCCACACATTGCTATGTGTGATTGCAGACCTTGCTTACACAAGTCTAGAGTATTCGTCCGATAAGCTGTGAAATGAGGTTTCAGCCCTGATCCACGCATTGCTAGGTGATTGCAGACCTGCTTACACAAGTCTGGAGTAGTCCGGATAGCTGAAATGAGTTTAGCCCTGATCCACGCATTGCTAGGTGATTGCAGACCTGCTTACACAAGTCTGGAGTAGTCCGGATAGCTGAAATGGGCTTAGCCCCTGATTCCACAACATTGGCTAGGTGGATTGCAGACCTGCTTACACAACGTCGGAAGTAGAGTCCGGATAGCCTGAACAGGAGCTATAGCCCTGATCCACACATTGCTAGGTGGATTAGCCAGACCTGGCTTACACAAGGTCTGGAGTGCCTTATGGGGATAGCTGAAATGAGTATTTTTGGTGCAAAATGTGTAGTTTTCATTCATTAAACCCCTTTCATCGCCAGTGTCGCAATTTTTGCACCACAGTGGTTTGACACCCATGTCACTATAAGGCATCAAATTGGGGTCTATTTTCCAAAGACCCTATTGCCTTAGTTTTTGGAAGTAAGGACAGACCCTATTTTTATATAGTGTCACAGAACAATCCACAATACTACAGATGGATTTTTTGTTCTATACCCAGGTCAAATGTTAAGGAAAATTTTGGCAGGAAATGTGACGTTGGCGGTTGAACGGGTTTTTTATTGTTTTTTATATTCATTAAACCATCAAAATAATGTTCACTTAAAATGAGTAGTAATCAGGAATTAAAGAGCATTGTTTTCAATTTTGAAGGAGAAGTAGAGTAGTCCAAATTGAGTAGACTACGACTCGAAAAGAGTAGAGTAGTAAACAGGGTCTGCTGATTGGCATCGTAATCAGCTTTGGTGGAGGGGGGGAGTCAATTAAAAAGAGAGGAGAAGGAGGAGAAGGGGAGGAGGAGTTCTCCCCCTTTGTTCCATATTCGCCCCCCCACAAAATAACAGCTCCTATGCCACCCCACCCCCCAAAGCTTATCTCAATTAACCTTTTGATAATTAATACATTGTACGAACATAATGAATAGAGGATAAGAAACTCTACCAAATTTATCTTTTGATAATACAAGCATGTAACGAACAGACAATTACTCAACTTTTTCTTTTGTTGCTCCTTAAGCCGGACTTAATTTTTTTTTATGCGACCCAGCACCACGAAAGGAACATATAATTGTCAAAGCGGACCATTCTGAGAAAATTATACATTTAAAAAATTCAGACATTTCTCTTTCTATTGATACAAAAAAACACATTTTTATGTATTTTCCCGTTACAGAGTTATGAACATTTAAAGTCAGCAGCCGGTGAGTGTCCCGGATTTTCGGCCATCTTCGAGGTGGAAAAAAAGAAATCAAAAAAAAAAAAAAAAAAAAAAAAAACAAAAAAAAAAAAAACCAGTCTGAAGTTTAGTCTAGCTGAAGAAAATGCACTGACCTGGGCCTGTATTCACGTGGAGAATAGCATGAGACTTAGCATGATGCTAACATAGAAGTTCTTCCAATGTCCTATGTATCCTATAGGACATTGAGATAAGCTTCTAAGTTAGCATCATGCTACGTCTCATGCTATATCAAAGTGAATACAGGCCCTGCTCAGTTTCTTAAAGCACTTATAAGATCATATAGAGACCATATTAAAGATTGTCCTTTATAAATATACTAGAAAACACGAAAATACCCATAACTCAAAAAAAAAAAAAGAAAAGATGTTTGACTTTCCAAGCCAGTTATGAGAAACTAACCCAGCGACTTGCCATGTCCCTTTTAAAGGCTTTTTGTGGTGCTTGCGTCACATCTAATAATAACACACATCCGCGGGTGGAAAAAACAACTTATTAGCACCCCCACCTTCCCCGGAAATACTTACCTTAATGGACAATATCACAACTGGACAAAAAAGGCAAAAAGATTCACTTGTGAGGTTGACGCCAATTACGGACATTATATATACAGTGCGAACCTTCCGTATAAGACCTCATTTTGGATGATTTTTGAAGGTCTTAATAAGGGATGGGTACCTGATAAGGGAAGGGGGATTTTAATACTTACAAATAAGGGGCAAAAGGGCAATGTCTCAGAAAAGTAGGTCTTGGATTGAAGTTCAGTTTAACGGCGCGTATCGGGCTTTCGCCATGTACGACGGGCTGAAAAACCCAAAACATGGTATAAACAAAAATTTATGTTCCTGAAATCACTGTCTTAGCCAAAAGGCCGACAAGCGAATCAGAATTCCAGTTAGGTCTTATCATGGGAGAGTAGTTTTTATGTGGGAGGGAGCCATTAATATAAGGGAGGGGTCTTTATAAGGGAGGGGTCTTATAAGGGAGGTAACTTTTAATACTTACAAAGAATGGGAATGTCTCAGAGAAGGAAAAGTAGGTCTTATATGGGAGGATGTCTTATAAGGGAGGTTCCACTATAATTGCATAAAACGGCGTAACAAAAAAGCAATGTATCTGTCCGTTTATTTTTTATTTTTTTATTTTTTTTTCTCCAAAAAAATTCATCTTCGTCTTTTTACAGATTTTCATCATCATCATCATCACATCATCTTTTGTAACGTCCACCTGCCCCGTAACTAAGCAATTATTTAACACCGTAACCCCAAATGATGCCATATAATAGATAATAAAAGAAGCAAAATACCAAGAAGGAACAAAAAAAAAAAAAAAAGGAAAAAAATAAAAAGGGGTTTTCCCAAATTCAAAAACCAACAATAACAAAGTTGATTTCGTTTCAATTTGAATAAAAACGCAGTTTACTCCACGTCAGGCATACACACACACACACACGCGCACGCGCATACACCATGAGCACACAGACACAGCTATACGTGCACACACATATACATACTCAGAGACCAACAGAACAGCCCCGACGATCAACGCGCACACCACACACACACACACTCAGCACAAATGTGCAGCTATAACGCACACACAAACACACACAATACTGTGCGCTGTAGTGCACACGGCACGCACGCACAGAGTTTTAATATCAATCATCACGTTAAACCAAAGAAAAACGGGAACAAAAACGAAAGAAACTATAACACACACACACACACACATCAACACAAACACATTGCAAATTTCCAAAAGGTTGTAACAAATATTTCCCACACATCTCGACAAAACAAACTGTGTAAACCAAGGATACAAAACATTTACATCTTCAAAAGTGAAAAAACGCACAATATACAAATTGACACACACACACACAAAACACACACGCAGAAGGAGACAGCCCAAGTTCGTAAGTAGAAGAGACTCGAAAAATAATACCAACACGACAACACCAATATTTAAAATGACTGTTATCAATACACCTCTCACCAAGGAAAAGAAGAAAAGTCCCTGAACGGTTACCCAAAGTGGATTTTTGTTGCTCCAAGACCAGGAAAACCCAGAGGCAAACCAACTGCAGAACAGATCTCAGTAGGAATTCCCTATGTGAAAGGTGTTTCAGAGAGACTTGCTCGGTCTTTCAAACGACACAGGTATTTCACACACCAGTAAATTCTTTCAGAAGTCAGTTAGTCCGTGTCAAAGACAAAACAGAGAAAAGCAAAGAAGTGTGTGGTGCTATCTACCACATTCAGTGCTCTGACTGTAATGAGGACTACATCGGGGAAGCAGAAAGACCGTTCATCTTAAAAGGTTCAAAGTAATGGTAAAGATGTGCCACCACCCACCCACCCCTACATTTCTCGCTTAATTGTATTTTTCAGGGGGGGGGGGTTTTTGCCTTTCTTACCATAAATAAAGCTGTTTTTTAGGAACATTTTTAGCTAATAACTTTTTTTGAATATAACCTAACCCTAGCCATACCCCTAAACCAAACCCTACCTACCCACTATGTACTGCAGTTGACCACCGCGGTTTGTCACAGTTGTGGTTTGTTGCGTTTTTCCGTCTTATACGGTGGGGGGTAGGGGGTTAGGTTTAGGTTTAGGGATAGGGTTAGTATTCCAAAAAGGTTATTAGCTAAAAATGTTCCTAAAATACAGCCTTATGTATGGTAAGAAAGGCGAATAACGGAAAAATACAATTAACCGAGATAGGTCGGCGGGGGGTGGCCACATCTTGACCTTTACCAAAAGGTTCGAAGAACATGAGACCAGAAGGGATTCGGCCTTCCATCCTCACCTCACTGAATGTGGCCCTTCACTGGATCTGACCACCACCAGGATCCTTGACACAGAACTAAACCCACTCAGAAGGGATTCGGCCTTCCATCCTCACCTCACTGAATGTGGCCATTCACTGGATCTGACCAACACCAGGATCCTTGACACAGAACTAAACCCACTCAGAAGGGATTCGGCCTTCCATCATCACCTCACTGAATGTGGCCATTCACTGGATCTGACCAACACCAGGATCCTTGACACAGAACTCCACCCACTCAGAAGGGATTCGGCCTTCCATCATCACCTCACTGAATGTGGCCATTCACTGGATCTGACCAACACCAGGATCCTTGACACAGAACTGAACCCACTCAGAACGGATTCGGCCTTCCATCCTCACCTCACTGAATGTGGACATTCACTGGATCTGACCAACACCAGAATCCTTGACACGGAGCTAAACCCACTCAGAAAGGATTCTGCTTTCCATCCCCACATCACTGAATGTGGCCATTCTCTGGACCTGCGCAATACCAGGATCCTTGACACAGAACTTCACCCACTCAGAAGGGATTCGGCCTTCCATCATCACCTCACTGAATGTGGCCATTCACTGGATCTGACCAACACCAGGATCCTTGACACAGAACTGAACCCACTCAGAAGGGATTCGGCCTTCCATCCTCACCTCACTGAATGTGGCCATTCACTGGATCTGACCAACACCAGGATCCTTGACACAGAACTGAACCCACTCAGAAGGGATTCGGCCTTCCATCCTCACCTCACTGAATGTGGCCATTCACTGGATCTGACGAACACCAGGATCCTTGACACAGAACTATGCCCACTCAGAAGGGATTCGGCCTTCCATCATCACCTCACTGAATGTGGCCATTCGCTGGATCTGACCAGCACCAGGATCCTTGACACAGAACTGAACCCACTCAGAAGGGATTCGGCCTTCCATCATCACCTCACTGAATGTGGCCATTCGCTGGATCTGACCAGCACCAGGATCCTTGACACAGAACTGAACCCACTCAGAACGGATTCGGCCTTCCATCCTCACCTCACTGAATGTGGACATTCGCTGGATCTGACCAACACCAGGATCCTTGACACAGAACTGAACCCACTCAGAAGAAAAGTAAAAGAGGCCATCAACATCAGAGTCAGAAAACCAAGTCTAAACAGAGAGCTTGGGTTTGATTTACCACCCATCTACCAGTCTATGATTGGAAATCTTCACAGACAGGTACCACCGTCAACCCACCCAACCTTTGACCCCACAAAGTTACCTGAATTCAACTCACCACAATCAAGTCTGACTGCCAACAACATTCAAGCCTCCTCAGAGTGCTGAAGAAAACCGGTGTGAATACGGTTGAAATATCCAAGCGAGTTAACTTTTCGTCTCTGTGGAAGGGAAACGCGTATTGCAAAGAAAAGCTACAATACACTTTAAAATTCATCAAGAAAATAATGGTCGACCACTTAAAAAGTGGGGGGGGGGGGAGTTAGTTATTAGAGTTAGGGAGTGTATATCTACACAAGACATGATGATAAGTGATTGATTTGTACACAACATGTATCCTTTAAGAAAAAGAAGAAAGAAAAAAAGACATGGTTAAACATTTCAAACTATGCCACAATTTTATTTAATTTTTTGGGGAAAATAAAATCTGTGTGCCTTTTCCAACGGAACATTTAACACCCCAGTAATTATGCTCAAGCCAGCTCAAAGCTTTTACCATATAGAAATCTGAACACAAAAAAACCACGCTCACAAACCAAAGTCAGTCGTCTTTTTTTTAAAACAAGGTTATCCTGAAAATCTCAACCGTATAATTTTTTTTTCGGATCATTAGGCGCTTGTGTGCATAAGGCGAATAGGGCAATTTTCAAGAAAAATCTGAAAAAATTAAAGTAAAAGGTGCCCTCGTTTATAAGGCGATACACACCTCGCAAAAGAAAGTCAAACTTTGAAGCCCGTACGTGTCCTGTAAACGCTTACCGACCGCCATTACTGCTGTCATAAACGAGTTGGTTCCCCGTTCAAATGATTGAACTTTCGTTTGTGCAACTTCCTGCTGTTGTGTTTGGACTTTTGTTGGCGAAAACTAATAAAACTATGCCATTTTAAGCTCTACAACGATTGCTTTTTACATCCAATGAAGGGCTATTATGGCATCTGAAGTATCATTTTTTAAACGTTTAAACGTAAGTATTCGTCGTATCGGCGACTCGTGACCACTTCCGATGCCTAGACTCACAGTAGACTGTACCGAGTACGGCAATCGTTGCCTCTCTTCTCATGATTTTGTTCACTAATAGGGCGCCCTCGTTTATTAGGCGCATAGGTCGAAATTGGAGAAAAAAATATCGCCTTATAACCCGAAAATTACAGTAATCCCAATTCAGAAAATAGCACACCAATAAACACGACACTAATATTTCAACAGAATGGTAGCAAACACTCGTCAGCCTTTTTCTTCATCCAGTAATGTCTCCTCTGTAATACAGTGTAACCTCCCTTATAAGACCTCCCATTATAAGACTCCCTCCCACATAAGACCTACTTCTCTAAGACACTGCCCTTCTTCTGTTTTTTTTTCGAACTCGAAATGTTTTAATGAGGATAACTGAATAAGTAACAATGCTTCTTTTCATCAGGTCCTCTAAAGATAAAAAATGAACACAAATACAAATAAACAAACAAGTAGATCAATCAATCAATCATCAATAATCAACTACTACGCAACAAGAAATTACGTAATGGTTTACACGTAAATTACATTCAAATATAAACACTGGGCCCTTCTTGGTAAGTATTAAAATCCAACACCTCCCTTATAAGACCTCACACTCCATTTGATGTGATTTTTTTTTATAGGTCTTTATAAGGGAGGTTCCACTGTATCATTATTGCTTCTTTTTTTATTTTAACAAAAGAAAATCATAGTTTATTTATTATTTATTATTGCTGTGTTCTAAAACAAAAACAAACAAAAGAGAAAATAACTTTTTTTTTCAAAGAATATTTCACGCTTTGCCCAATAATGCTTTGAGGCAATGACGTCATCTCGAAATGGATTAATTCGCGTAAAGTCTGCCGCTAGAGTAGCAAAAGGGGGTACACGCGTACCCAACCAACACGCAGACCTGTCAGTACTCTACATGTGACCCAGCACCACGAAAGGGACATTAAGTCGCTGGGCTAGTTTCTAACAACAGGCTTGGAAAGTCAAAAATCTCTTTTGTTTGTCAATTTTGAGTTATGGGTATTTTCCCGTGTTCTCTAACATCTCGTCTTTCATATTTATAAAGGACAATCTTTAATATTGTCTCTAAGTGGTCTTATAAGTGCTTTAAAACGAGTAGGTCAATGCATTTTCTTCAGCTAGGCTAGCTAGATTAAGACTGTGTTTTCTCAAAATGGCCGACGCTCATCCTACTAACTGTAAATGCTCATAACTCTGGAACGGAAAAAGATACAATAATGGTTCTTGTATCAATAGAAAGAGATTTGTCTGAAGGTTTCAAATGTACACTTTTCTCAGAATGGTCAGTTTGACACTTAATGTCCCTTTCGTGGTGGCTGGGTCGCATCATAAAAAAATATCTTAGAAACATCAAATTTTAAAAAAAAAAAAGGGCACTGAATGATTTTCAGAAGAAAACCCCCCCCCAAAAAAAAACCCGCCCCAATGGTACTCATAATAAAAGATAACTGGACAATTTTAAAAAATATATATATAATTACATATTTATAGAATGAAAAAACGAAAATAAAGAAAATAAACAAATCAATCAAGTTAACCAATAAATAATCAAACCAATAAATGAATACGCTTTCTCAGCGGGTCTTACAGATTTTTTTTTGGTCTCAGAAATTTCACAACTGCTGCGGCAATGATTCAAAAAAGAAAAGTAAACAGTCAATGGAAGCGGGGTAGTTAGTGAAGCACGCACATCGGTGAACAGGAATGTCAGTAGGAATTGTTCGGGAAATAATGAAGGGGAGTAATTTCATGGTGTGTATTTTTTTTGAGTGATCTCGCCTAATTCGATCGGTCAAACAGGGGGAGACACTCTACCATCAGCTCTCATAGCTATCGACTCGTGTGTTTGAGCAGACATACAGCACTTAGATTAGACACACACACACACACCCCAAAAAATAATTTGTCATTTATATTTTTACGTCACATTTTGCAAGTTTTATCATTTTGTGGCCATTGGCCACCCCTAATTTTTCTATAAAAACCCAAAATGTTTGCAAGTCGCTGACTCGCATCCTGCGGTTTCAATCTTCGACGCCATTGTTGCATTGTTGCTATGGTATTTGACCAAGTAATGGAGGTAAACAACTCAAATTTTCACAAAGTGCTCTCCCCTAGTTTTTTTCTCTCCGAAAATCGTCTATTGTAGAAGGGGGGGAAAAAAAAAAAAAAAAAGCAAACAATTTTGTTGCTAATCACTTCTAACAGTAACACACACACTTGTTTTTGTAAGAAAACACCACTCTCCAAAGACAGATATGTAAACACCAAAAACAACAAAATCTCGAACAAAATATGAAAGGAGAAGCACATTAAAAACCCTCTTGCATTTTATTGCGCCCAAAACCGCCCCACCGGAAATTGCCTCTCTGTGTATTTAAGCCGCCACAAAACCGCCCCTAGCTTGCCCCCCCCCCCCCCCCCCCCCACCCCCTCTGATGGCATTTTCATCACGCACTAAGTCTGGCTCGTTATGCACACACACTACGAAGAAGCTTCTCACTTTGCAGTGAAAAATGTGATAGTAACTGTATGTATGTCGTGCTCGGTGTTGCTTCTCACTTTGCAGTGATGTGATAGTAACTGTATGTATGGTGCTCGGTGTGCTTCTCACTTTGCAGTGATGTGATAGTAACTGTATGTATGGTGCTCGGTGTGCTTCTCACTTTGCAGTGATGTGATAGTAACTGTATGTATGGTGCTCGGTGTGCTTCGAAAGAACAGATTTCCCCGAAAACACGTGAGAAAAATCAACACTACAAGACATTGCTTCTGTCACAAAATGTTAATGCCAGAGGGTACTCAAAAAAAAGAAAAAAGTGTCCGAACATCCAGCACATTTTCTGATCAACTTTTAAGGCAGGATAGTGACGAGAGAGAGAAAAAAATGGGGAGGCGGGGTGGAAGCAAGACGTTGACGTCTCTTATGATAGAGAAACAGAGAGAGAGGGTACAGAGAGAGAGAGCGAGAGAGAGAGTAGAGAGAGAGAGACTAGCAGAGAGAGAGAGAGAGAGAGTAAGATAGAGGAGACAGGGAGAGCAGCGAGAGACAGAAGAGAGCGCTGGAGAGAGAGAGAGAAGATAAGGAGAGAGAGAAGAGACAGATTGAGATAGAGAAGAGAGAGAGAGAGAGAGAGAGAGAGATGAGAGAGAGAGCAGAAGATGGAGAGAGAGAGAGAGAGATAGAGAGTAGGAGAGAGATAGATAGAGAGTCGGAAGATAGAGAGAGATGGGTAAGAGAGAGAGATGGAGAGAGAGAGGAGAGAGAAGAGCGATCGAGAGGATGGAGATAGAGAGAGAAAAAAGAGGAGAGAGAAAGAGAGAGAAAGAGAGAAAAAAAAAGAGAGAGAGAGAGACTCAGACAGAGAGATAGGGAATCAGAGAGCAGATGGAGAGAGAGAGAGAGAGAGAGCTGTGGAGAGAGATAGAGATATTTAGAGAGAGAGATAGATAGAGAGAATTTTACGGAAATAGCACAATAAGATTGAGATCCGCTCCAAGAGAGAGATAAAGAGAAGGATAAATTACATTACAAAAGTATGTAGAATATAAAGAACGACTAATGTTTTTTATTGAGGAAAAGCGGAATAAGACCAGGAAAAAAAAAGACATCGCAAAATACAAGAAAAAAAACTCAACCTTCAATCAAGGTCGCAAACGGACAGACATCAATTAACTAAGACTGAGACCAGGACAGACTAGACAGACAGACAGATACCGACAGAGAGAGGGAGGTCAAAATAAAGAACAGAATAAAATGGAAGAAATGACGTAATATATGCAGGAAAGAGAGAGATGGCAAGAGACTAAAAACAGAGAAAAGAGAGAGATGGCAAGAGACATAAAAACAGAGAAAGAGAGAGAGAAACAGAGAGAGAAACAGAGAGAGAGAGAGAGAGATCGACACACAGAGAGCGGCAGACAGACAAGAGAAAGCATGTAGATATACACGAGAGATGACAAGAGACTAAAAACCAGAAGAAAGAGAGAGAGAGAGAGAGAGAGGAGAGAGAGAGAAGAGAGAGAGAGAGAGAGAGAGAGGAGAGAGAAGAGAGAGAGAGAGAGATCGACACACAGAGAGCGGCAGACAGACAAGAGAAACCATGTAGATACTACACAGAGAGAGAGATGGCAAGACTAAAACAGAGAGAGAGACAGAGAGAACAGAGAGAGATCGACACACAGAGAGACGGCAGACAGACAAGAGAAAGCATGTAGACATACAGAGAGAGAGAGATGGCAAGAGACTAAAAAGAGAGAGAGAGAGAGAGAGATCGACACACAGCGAGTGGCAGACAGACAAGAGAAAGCATGTAGACATACAGAGAGAGAGAGATGGCAAGAGACTAAAACAGAGAAAGAGAGACAGAGAGAGAGAGATGGCAAGAGACTAAAACAGGAGAAAGAGAGAGACAGACAGAGAGAAACAGAAGACAGAGAGAGAGATCGACACACAGAGAGCGGCAGACAGAAAAGAGAAAAGCATGTAGACATACAGAGAGATGAGAAGATGGCAAGAGACTAAAACAGAGAAAGAGAGAGAGCAGAAACGAGAGAGAGAGAAGATCGACATTCATACATTTGATCATAGGCGAATAGCAAGAGGGAATTGACAATAAGCTACATTTGCAACGAATTTTAACCGTACACACTGGCAATACTCAAAAACATTACCACCACAAACCCCCACCCGTCCCCACCCCCCTCCCTACTTTTTCTTCCCTGCATAAATTTACCACAGATGAAACAGAAAACACGGCTGACAATACTCAAAGACAACACACACCACACACACCCCTTTCTGTGACATTCTAAAGCCATAATTTTAACACCGAACAAAATAATAGACATTTACCACAAAACGAAACTGGAAGAAACGTGGGACAATACTCAAAAACAACACACACACACACACAGCACCTGCTTACCCGTATAATGAACAACCTGGAATTTGCCACAGAAAAACCCGGAATTTGAGGATAAAACAACAGAATGCACATCGGTACACGCACTCGCGATAAAAACCCCTGATTTTAAAAGGTATCTTGCGAGCGCACTGTGCGAAATGTTGAAGTCCACGTTGCAGCACTTGCAGTGTGCATGCTCGTCTCCCAAACACGAACTTGTTATTCCTGGCACTTTCAAATACTTTTGAGAAAACTCCTGCTTCACTTTTGGCCGTTTCACCCTATCACTCCAAGGTTTCGGTCAACCCATGCGTCTTTTCATACAAACGGAAACAAATAATAGACGGTTTTTCGAAATCCCGGGATTTTCAGCGTTCACCTGGAATTTATTGCTTTACCCAGAATTTTTGCAAATTCCCGGGATAATTCCGGCAAAACCGGGAGGGTAAACAGGTCTGCACACACCCCCTTCCTGACATTCTAAACCAATAACTTTACACCGAAATAAACCCCTGGTACTTGAAGCTCCATCCTTCACAGACCCAGCCATGTTTCGCTGTTGGCTTCCGCGAGGCGATTTAGACCCAATAAAATCATCGACATTTTATCACAAACGAAACCGGAACACGGGACAATACTCAAAAACAACATTTCCACACCCCACCCCACCCTACCCCCTTTCTGACATTCTGAACCAATAACTTTACACCGAAATAAACCAAGTACTTGAAGCTCCAGAGGCGATTTAGATCCAATCAAATAATCGACATTTTACCACAAAACGAAACCGGAAGGAACACGAGACAATACTCAAAAATAAACGTTTCCACAGACACCCCCCCATCCCCCCCCCCCCCCCCTTCTGACACTCTAAACCAAATATAACCAGTTGTTGAAATACTCCAACCCTTCGCTGACTCTCAGCGTGCTGTGGGACCTTTACAAAACCATTGAGGCCTGTTTGAGGGTCTGCTCTCTCTCTCTCGCACGCAACGTACGCGCGCACATGCACGCGCACGCTCAGGCCCTGAGCAGAGCGTTGACCACGGCACGAGGATTGAGGTTCCTGATGTCCGTGTACGTCTGACCCGTGCCCACGAACACAATCGGCTGACCGGTGGTGTAGGTCATGGAAATAGCCGCCCCCACCTGGAAAAATCGCACATGGACAAAAATTGCAATGCTTTACCATCACTTACTTTATCATCAATGGGGTGAAACTTGGTCAGGATGATCCCAGCAATGAGCCGGGCCTTGGGAGCCATATCATCATCATCATCATCATCACCATCTACTCAATCATTCACCACCACCATTACACCCTTACCTTATCATCAAAGGTGTCAAAATTGGTTAAGTTAATTCCGTCGTTAAGTTAATTCTGTTGGAATGATCAGCTAATGCCTGATGATGATGATGATGATGGTGACAATAATGATCACAATTCCTCCACCACCGACCATTACACCCTTACTCACTCACCATATCATGAACGGTGTCAAACTTGGTCAGGACGATCCCGTCGATCAGCCTCAGCTTGGAGGACACGTTGGAACGATCAGCTCACGCCTGGCTAAACTTGACCATCTTACGACGATGATGATGATGACTTTTCCACCACCGACCCTTACACCCTTACTCATCTTATCGTCAATGGTGTCAAACTTGGTCGGGACGATCCCGTCGATCAGCCGGGCCTTGGGAGCCATACCATCAACATCACCATCTACTCAATCATTTACCACCACCACCATTACACCCTTACTTACCTTATCGTCAATGGTGTCAAACTTGGTCAGGACGCTCCCGTCGATCAGCCTCGGTTTGGAACGATCAGACCTGAACAAGCTGGGGTGTAGCTGCGAATAGGGATTCGAGATGAGTGGCGTAGGAGCAACGCCACTGTATGGACCCAGAAGATGGGACAGCAAAAGAATAAAATTTAAAAAATTAAAAAAAGTTGGAACGATCGGCTCACGCCTGGCTAAACTTGACCATCTTACGACGATGGTGATCATGACTTTTCCTCCACCATTACACCCTTACTTACTCACCTTATCATCAATGGTGTGTAACTTGGTCAGGACAATCCCGTCGATCAGCCGGGGCTTGGAGTGGTCGGCCAAGGAACCTGACGAGCTTATAACAATGACAATGATGACGATAATTATCACAACTCCACCACCCACCATTACACCCTTACCTTATCATCAATGGTGTCAAACTTGGTCAGGATGATCCCGTCGATCAGCCGGGGCTTGGCCGACATGTTGGAGTTGTCTGCCATGGCCTGGTTGAACTTGAGGAGCTGGTCCACGGCCTCGTTCCCCACCAGGGCCTCCCCGACGAACAGCACCAGGTCCGGCTGGTTGACCCGGATCAGCTTGGACAGGGCGCGCATCAGGGGCTCGTTGTCCTGCATGCGGCCAGCCGTGTCCACCAGGCAAACGTCGTATCGACAGTCCCTGGCTGCGACAAATACCAAAAAAAAAGAACCCCCCAAAAAGATGGTAACTTGGATGAAAAAGATTTTTTTTTAAATGTGCACGGAGGTTTTTATTTAATCATTTCGCCGCTAGACATTTTTCAGCCGAAAAATATCATTTAACTTACCCGAGTCACAGAGAGAGAAAAAATCTGCAATATTGCTAATTCCGCTGTGACGTGTAAAACATAAGGGCTATCCTTACCTCCCAAAATTACAAAAAATAGAGTCTTCAGATAACAGGCCCTGAACGAAATTTTATTTATACAGGGTAATGAGATAAGTATACATACTTTTTTACACCCAGCCCTGAGAGAGAGAGAGAGAGGAATAAAGAAAAAGAGAGATGAAGACAAAGAGAGAGAGAGATTGAGAGAGAGAGGTAGAGAGAGAGAGAGAGAGAGAGAGAGAGAGAGAGAGAGAGAGAGAGAGAGAGAGAGAGAGAGAGAGACAGGAATAAAGAAGACAGAGATGAAGACAACGAAAGAGAGAGAGCGAGAGAGAGAGAGAGAGAGAGAGAGAGAGAGACAGAGACAGAGAGACAAAAAGAGAGTAAAAGAGACAGAGTTATAAATAAAGGTTTGTTGTCCGACATAGATCCAGCCATGTCCACCAGGCAAACGTCGTAACGACAGTCCCTGGCTGTGACAACAACAACAAACAAAAAAACAAACACGGTAAGGATGAAAAATAAAAACTTACTCCCCACGTAGACAGACACCAATCGTACGTGTGTCCATTATTTTCTTTTTTCCTTGTATTTAAAACACTCTTTTACGTTTCGGTTTTTCATTTCTTTTTTTGGTTGGCCTGAGGGCAATGTGTGTATAAAAAAAAAGCAGCTGATTCAGCTTATCCAGTTTCATATTCGTATTCGTATTCTCTCTCTCTCTCAATCTCTCTCCTTCTCTCTCTGTGTTCTCCTCTTCTCTCGTCTGTCTCTCTCCCCTCTCTCTCTCCACCCCCCTCTCTTACCTCTCTCTTTCCCCTCTCTCCATAATCCCCTCCACCTGGCGCTTCTCTCCCTCTCTCTCTTTACCGTACTCTTCATCATAATAATGGCCTCCATGGCGATGCCCAAACCACCCCCGGCGGCGTCCTCTCCTGCCGTATCCTTCCTCGTCGTACAGGGCCTGACAGCCCCGTCTCTGCGCCTCACCCCCCCCCCCCCCCCTCTCTCTCTCTCTCTCTCTTTACCGTACTCACCATAATTAATGGCCTCCATGGCGATGCCGGCGGCATCCTTGCCGTATCCTTTTTCTCGTACAAGGTGACAGCCTCCTGCCCCCCCGTCTCTCTCTCTCACTCTCTTTCTGTCTGCCCCAGCCTTTATCTCTCTATCTCTCTCCCCCTCCCCCCCCCACCCCCCTTTCTCTCCCTCTCTCTCTTTACCGTACTCACCATAATTAATGGCCTCCATGGCGATGCCGGCGGCGTCCTTGCCGTATCCTTTCTCGTACAGGGTGACAGCCTCCTGGCCCCCGTGCCCCTCGGCGGGGTGAAGGGCGTTCAGCTTCCTCACGTGGGTCCTCAGCTGCTCCACAGCCCCGGCGCGGAAGGTGTCGCAGGCCGCGATCAGCACGCGGAAACCGTTCTCCACCAGCCAGAAACACACCTGGCAGGTGGCAGAAAAAGTTATAATAACAGACCTGCCTACTTGGAATTTTCCCAATCAGTAGCCCAGATGGGGCTCACATATACTCTCTCTCTCTGTCTCTCTCTCTCTGGATTATCAATTTATTCATCTCCTTCCAGGAGGATAATATATGTGGAGCCTTATATTCCCCTATCTCTTTTCTTTCTCGTCTCTCTTTCTATTTCCCTCGAATTAAATGGTATACTTTATTTGCCAATTATTTTCTTTCTCTCTAAACGAATAACCTCACCCTAACCCTTATCATTATACCTAAACACAACGCTGATTTCTTTCTTCTTATTTGAGCCCTTTCTGATGGTGTTTTCGCACTCCCACATTTACACATCTTTATTATACTCATCAATTTAATATCCAATAATCCTATACCCCACGCTTTAGATTACACACTTCTCAACCTTCCCATCTTCCGATCCATCTTCGCCCTGACATACAAAATAAAAATTATAATAACAGACCTGCCTACTTGGAATTTTCCCAATCAGTAGCCCAGCCATCAATTTTCAGTAGCATGGCAAATTTTTCAGTAGCATCCACAAACAACGGCAATCGATTTGTTCTCTTCCTGAGCCGAAACGCACTGCTTAATATGTTTCGCCGATTGAACGTGTTGACGGCAATCGTCTCTACCGCCATGATTCACAGAGAAGTCCGCATGGCAGAGGTTGCACTGCAGCGAGCATGGTTCGCACCGAGTCAACTTCTGACGATGCAAGGCCACTCCTCCGTGTAAGCTATTTTAAAAACTTCTGCGTCAGGCCGATGTTTTTTCTTAGAACAAGATGGTGTGCCAGATGATTTTCGTTTTCTGGTTTGCGTTCGTTTTTCTTCGTTTGAAACATCTCCCGAATCGCTACTGCTGCTGGAGTCCACCATTTCTTTCCAGAGAAAGTAATAAGAACGCATGCGCAGTCACTTTGATAAAAACGGAAGTGACTAGGTTATCGCGTGTGACACGGCGTCTGCTCTTAGAAACCGACAAAACCGGGAACGACATAAGCAAAAATAAAATGCGGCGGCAATTTGTTTTTTCCGTAGCAACATTAAGGTTGCTGTAGCTCCGTAGCAAAGCTTTATTTTTCGTAGCTGCTACGGCCAAATCGTAGCAGTAGGCAGGTCTGTAATAATAATACCGTATTTTCCGGACTACAAAGCGCACCGCATAGCTGCCAACCTTGGAGAAATGAAATTCCTGACAAAAAGTATGGGGTTTTGGGGGCCTTCAGCGCCCCCCCCCCGGTAGGATCCAGGAGCAGCGCCCATGGTGGGGGTGTGAGGGCAAGGTCCCTGAAGCTGAAGGTTTTCTATGAAACGAAGCTACAAAAATTGACTCTTCGTGCGTTTTTTAAAAACTACACTTTGATAAAAACAAAAAAGGTTTCAAATTTGAATCAATACTTATCTTGTATATAAAAAAAGTCTATAATTAAAGAGAGTTCTGACAAATCCAACTTTTAAAGTTCAACTGGCCAATGACGAAAATGCATTAAAAAATCCTTAAGCACCCCTAGCCTTCCTTGGAAATGTCAAATTCAGGAAAATCAAATAGTTTTCTGGATTTTCCTGACAGACTTTAGAAATCTGGGTAAAGGTCAAGATGTGCCACCCCCCCTACCTATCTCGGTTAATTCTATTTTTCCGTTATTGCCTTTCTTACCATACATAAAGCTGTATTTTAGGAACATTTTTAGCTAATAACCTTTTTGGAATACTAACCCTATCCCTAAACCTAACCCTACCCCCCACCCTATAAGACGGAAAAACGCAACAAACCACAACTGTGACAAATCGCGGTGTACTGCAGTACATAGTGGGGGGTAGGGTTAGGTTTAGGGCTAGGGTTAGGGATAGGGTTAGTATTCCAATTAACCGAGAAATGCAGGGGGGGTGGCACATCTTTACCTTTACCGAAATCTGGACATTCCTGAAAAAATCCTGATAGTTGGCAGCTATGGCACCGTTGTCTAAGCCTCACCCCCTGAATTTTATTAAAATTCTGGAGAGAAAAACAACGATAAAGCCGCATTCAGTGTCTAAGCCGCAAGAGACTGCAAAGGAAAAACGAACCTGAGAAGACGAGCAGACGAACTCGTGATCGAAAGCCACGGTAACTTCGACGGCGCGTGTTGCACTCACACACAAACTACACATGACAGTACAGACCTAATCTTCGCCATAACGGACCTACTAAATACTGGATTATGCACAACGACACAACACAACACAAAACATGACAAAGTAACGCTCTGGCAGTTCATTTCAGTCACAGTTTGCACACACGGAACTTTTACCGCGCATACAACTCGGCTGACAAAATGGCGCAGCCCACACCGCAGATACGAAATCACGGCAAACGCTAATGCGCCAGCTGCTTTCAATTATTGGATTTTGTGAGTTTACATTCAGCGAGTATTTCAGTGCACACACTAACGCTGATTTATCAGTTTGATAACGGAAAGGAGCTGCTTTTCGCTCATAACAAAGGAAATAGCTCCAATTTATTTTTTACTGCACTGCAAAAAAAGAAAAAGCTTCAACCACAATGGGATTGGCCTCCACCCACCCTGTCCAAAATGGTTTATCTCTCCGGCACCTCCGCCAAGGAGGAATCACCGTTTTGACAGTTTGATTTCTAGGACACCAGAGCAAAATGAGTGTTCTGATCCTTGAAATGGCTGTCTTACTGGTGACCTCGACGTGTTTCTTGCAAAAACTCATCCATCAGGGTGCACCTTTAAGCCTTAACTGTTTGACTGAAGGACTTTGTTTACTACAGCCTGGGGAGAGGGAGGGAGGAAGGGGGGTTAAAATGTTTTTATATCCAAAGATGAATAAAGGCATCAACAAGGGGGGGGGGGGGGGGGGGGGGGGGGGGTGTTGAAAGAGCTATAAATATTTCTAAAGGATTAAAAAAAAACAAATTCTAAAAACTTCCCAAAAAGCGTTCCCAAACACCTTCAGATCAGCACCACGAGCTCAGCAAGTCTTTCCGACGAGAAACGGCCACAGAATAAGGGCGGCCTCACACTATTTAACCATGTGGCTGGAAGAAAATTCAGTTGTAAACTCCATTCTACTACTTGTGGCCATGTCCGAATTTATCCTATGGGGGTCTGCAAAGAACACCTTTTGCAAGAGTGAATGCCCTTGGTGGGTGGGGGAAGATGGTTCAGTACTGACCAAACAGGGGAGATAACTCTCGCCAATAACCCTATTTGATGCCACTAAATGGCTGCCTTTCGCAAGAGTGAATGCCCTTGTCAGTACTGACCAGCAAGGGCATCACTCTCACTGTCAAGGGCGTTAATAACCCTAGTTGCAGAGGCCTATAAGCTAGCATTGCATCTCGCAAATGTTACACACAACAAAAATCTCTCTCCTCATCCACCCTACACCACCCCTCCCCCTTTCTCTCCCTCCTCCCCCCCCCCCCCCTCTTCACCCCTACCCCTACCCCCCCCCCACCTACCTTGGCCCCCAGATTAGTGGACTTTCCACGCCGTTAACTCTGCAGAAAGTCACGACGCTGCTGCTTGCTTGCATTCCATGGCGTCTCGCAAAATGTCCACCCCAAAATAATCTCCCACCTTACTCCAAAACCACCCCCATTGATGCAACTCCCCCAAAATGAAAAAGACAACTGAAAGGCTGGGGTCCAGGGATCCATGGCCCCGGCAGGGTACAGGGGTAGAGCCCTGTCGAACGATTCAGGGGGGGGGGGGGGGGGCAACTTAAGAGAGAGAGATAACGAGACAGACAAACAATTAAAATGATAGGCAGAGACAGTTTGAGTCTGATAAGCCTTGTATAATTATTACATTGCCTTTGTAGACTTCCAAGATAGAACAACCAAGTTCAAAAACCGCCCCAAATCGCTTGTGGTCAAATTTTTGTTGTTGTTGATAACTTGAAGTTCAGTTTCTGGTCAAGTTAAAAGTACTGAAATCAGCGTACAACTGAAAGAGTACAGGCATCAGAATAGTCTGAAGTCCAATCCTCTGAAAACCACAGCGAGAGGCCATCTAGGCCATAGCCTGAATAGGGACAACACTGAAATGAGTTCCCACCACCATCAGAAAGGCTTAATATAGTAAGTAATCAGTAAGAAATCACATTAAAAATGCTATCTAACAGAAAAGATGACATTGGGGGAAAAAAGGCAAAACCTGACAAGAGAAGCCGATCCTCTGTCAGAAATTCTTAATCCTCTGAAATTTGCAGATCCTCTGACAATTCTGATGCCTGGAGTAGCACCCATGCACCCCTACCCCTTTCCCTCCTCTCTCAACCCCCCTCCCCCCCCCCCCCCCCCCCCCCCCCCCCCCCCCCACACACACACACACCAACCTTGGCCAGATTAGTGGACTTTCCCACGCCGTTCACTCCGCAGAAAGTCACGACGTAGGGCCGGCGCTGCTGCTTGCATTCCATGGCGTCTCTCAGAATGTCCACCCTGCGCTGAGGGGACAGGATCTGGATGCAGGACTCTTGCAGCGCGTTTTTTACTGTGGAGCTGATGCCTGGAATAATAATGATAATAATGAGGATTTTATGAGAGGGCACAACAGACTGAACCAGCATCTGTTCAGGAAGATGCATGCTGTGCCGTCCCCCGTGTGTTCCTGCGGAGAAGCGGAGCAGGACACGGCCCACATTCTGCAGGACTGTGGGAGCCTCCGGCCACTGAGGGAGGAGATATGGCCAACGCCGGAGCCCCTCCAAGACAAGCTGTCCGGGTCTGTGGACACCCTGCAGAGGACCGCCAATTTCGTCTCAAGATCTGGACTCCAAGTGTGATCGGCGATCGACAAACAAACAAACAAAAAGGATTTTACGAGGACATGATGTATGACAGAAGTAATGATAATAGTCGTGCTCGTGTCCCAAGGCGTCTCTCAAAATGTCCACCATTCTTTGAAGGGACAGAATCTGTATGTAGGACTCTTGAAGCGCGTTTTTCACTGTGGAGCTGATGCCTGGAATAATGATAACGGTAATAATGAGGGTATGATGGCAGGCGTAATGATAATAGTCATGCTTGCATTCTATGGCGTCTCTCAGAATGTCCACCCTGCGCTGAGGGGACAGGATCTGGATGCAGGACTCTTGCAGCGCGTTTTTCACTGTGGAGCTGATGCCTGGAATAATGATAATAATGAGGATTTTATGAGGTTGACAGTATGACAGTACTAATGATAACAGTAGTGCTTGCATTCCAAGGCGTCTCTCAAAATGTCCACCCTGCGCTGAGGGGACAGGATCTGGATGCAGGACTCTTGCAGCGCATTTTTCACCGTGGAGCTGATGCCTGGAATAATGATGATGGTAATAATGAGGATTTTATAAGGATATGATGTATGACAGTTGTAATGACAATAGTCATGCTCGTGTCCCAAGGCGTCTCTCAAAATGTCCACCATTCTTTGTTTCCTGTTGTGTGAGCCAATGCGAGGCAGAGCTTTTCTGGCAAGAACGACCCAATCCCTGGGATCGGTTGTTTTCCCCATAAGGCCCAAATTCAGATGATACTTAACCCTCTTGTGCCTGACGCTCTGTGCTCTCAATCACCTCTGAAATCCTAACCCAAGGGACGTCACTCCGTACAAAAGGCGGGGTAGCGTCAGAAAAATAATAAAATAAAATATACCCTACCAGATTTTGTGGGTTTTTTTGTTTTGAACGTGTTGCCGAGATGTCTGTCTGATTTGCAAAATGAATTTCAAGATGTTATGGGGATGCCTGGCTCCACAAAAAAAATCAAAATCCCAAAGTGTATTCGCAAACTGCATTCACTAGTCATTCACTGCCTACTTTTGCAGACTGTTGAAGCCTAAGACGACTGAAATGGAAATGTAGATCAAAACCATTCACTTACCCTTTCACTTCACGATCTTATAATTCCTATCTTTCACAAAAAAAAGGAATTTTCATCGCTGTCATCACTCAGTGGATGCAATAACGACTCATCATCCATGATGTAAAAGTCGGGAAAATGCCGATGTCAGTAACACGACTTCAAAAATTCGCATCGATCGAACAAACACAAGCTCGCTGCCGAAATAGGTCAGAATACACTCCTTACTCATCACTTCGCGATCTCATAAGTCCCATCTTTCACAAAAATAGGACTATTCATCGCTTTCCTCAGTCAATGGACGCCATAACTGTTCGTCATCCATATTGGAAAAATCGCGAAAATGCCGAAGTCGGTCACTAATTTTCAAAAATTCATATCTTTCAAACCAATCGGCCTAGAAGCCATTGCAAGCAACATGACGGAAGTGTAATCTATAGCGAAAGTGAGGCTAAAGCGCTCATGTGACTGCCATGTGATAGAAACAAAATGGAAGCACCCAAACCGGCCACGTTGAATCCGTACGTTCCCGAACGTTCTAGACGTTTCCGATCCAAGAGAGTTAAGGACAAAAATCTCGTATCTTCTTTTTTTTTTCATATATCTAAAAACATTCAAAAGTAATGTTAACAAAATTCAGGACTAAACTTGCAATGTCCTGAACAACATATTCACCATAGTTGATAAATTGTGGTCAATGCGGTTAATTCTTAAAAGTTTTTTTCTTCGTTTTTCTCAAAACTACTAAAATCGAGATACAAGGTTTGTGAATTTCATCGACAACATATTTATTGAAAAGATGGACTTACTGATCAAAGTGAACAAGCTTTTTCAATTAATTTTGGATCGTTATCCATCAGGTTTTTGAACAAGGTTGGATTAGGTGATAATTGCATGGGTGCTTCTGGGATATTAAAACAATCCTGCAAGGGGGGCGGCCCTGGCAGAGTGCAGGGGCAGTGCACACACATACACATTTACTGCTTTTTTCCCCACACCTCTAGACTAATACAAGCGCTACATTCCTTTGAATATAGCAAATGCTTATATAGGCCCTTTTTATTGTACATGTTTGTGTGTGTGTGTAAGAAAATCGTTGTTTCCAGGCATGGTAGTGGGGGCAAAGTGGTTTTCAAGGAAAATGGCCGGGGGTCCAGGGGGCCGAAGAAAATTCAATAAAATTCAATAAAAGAGAGTGAAATTTTCACTTTTTCATGCCATTTCAATGCATTTTTTAATAATTTTGTTTCAACTGTTTCGCGGATTTTCCGCGAGGTCTACCATGCCTGTGTTTCTCAAATACTCATAATCCGGCGATGCCGGCTCTAGTCATTTTCAAAATCCTGCAATTCAGGACATCCTGAAAGAAGGAGCATCTATGTCATTTACAGGGTTCCCAGGGCTTTCAGCCATCCCCAAGGACCTTGTAAGGACCTGTATGCCTAAGGATAATGTCCATCTTTTAGCCAACGATCTTGAAAGGAACACTTTCCCAGCATTGTGAACAATGTCTAAGCAGACACAAAAACTATGGCTGACACAGATATACGCGTTTTCTCGCAAAACGACACCAGGATAAAGAACGAGATTTCAGTCCAATTTCTCTTGACAACTCGCGGTGCATCGTTCGTCTGCTAAGCGGTCAGTTGAAACGGGAAGGTGGGGGAGGGGGGTAAGGTGGAGTAGGTGCTGAGCGATGTTTCTCAAGTGTAAAAGTGCTGCTTCTGCGATCTATTTTGAGTATGGTCTTGCTGCTCAGGGCAGTTTTTTGCAGCTGTCAGGACTTGTAAGGACCTTGAAGTGAATGTAAGCACTTGTAAGGCCTTACTTGGAGATTTCAATTGGTCAAGACTTATAAGGACTGGTAAGGCCCCTATGAACCCTGCATTTAGTGTTAGTAAGTCATTCTAAGGAGAAACAACGCGGTTACAAAAACAATTTTTTTAATATTAGTGTTAGTGTCCAGTATAAAGCTTGGCTTCGCTATTTCTCGTTCGATCAACCAAACTCAAATCTAATAAACTATTTACAGGGTACCCCCATGGGAATACCGGGGGGTCTTTTGTATAAATAGTTCCCCCACCTTCCGGAAGTTCTGTGCTAGTAACTTCCTCTAATCTGTCGCTCTCTTTGACTCTGCCTTTTCCCTTTACTTACTGTCATCAACTATCTTTCTGACTTTCCGGCCCATTCTCCTGCCCTTTTTTCAAAAGCATATTCAAATAACTTTTCTCCCTTGAGCTCCTCCGAAATCGGAATGTGTCGGTTGTACGCAGTGGGGAGACCAGTGAAAACTGAAAGCCGGACACATACGTACTTTGCCCATTAAGGCCTGGGAATGCAAACGAAGAAGAAATTTACAGTGTTCATACAGACTTTTCATATCAGGGCTCCCAGGGACCCCCATTTGGGGGTCTATGAAGCACTAAAATTCTAAAGGACCCTCTAAAAGAATGTGCATGGGGTCCCAGGGATGCACTAGAAAAATTCTTTGTATCATTCGCAATGCCACTGGGACCCTCTATCCCGCCTCTAGGACCCTCTATACTGTTAAGCGAAGGAGTCCCTAGGACCCCTTGTTTTGTGGGGTGATTGGGAGCCCTGCATATTAAAATTCACAAACTTTCAAAGACTATTTTCAAAGACCCTTTAGCCTATTTTCAAAGACCTATCAGTCGTGCGCTTTCGCAGCCACTTCTTGAACTCGGCTATTACAATCCACTTCTCGTTGAAATGGCAGCTGCCAGGCATTGTTAACTTCTTTTCTGTTTGATGGAACTCGCTTCAATCACAACCACTCAAGTTGCACAATATTTTTAAAGCCAAAAGACCCGGATATAGCGAAGGGAAGTAACTCTCGACAAATTGAGGATGTCAGCTCGGGCTTACTTGACACAAGGCGAAATAGCTCGTCAAACTGCGGACATCGAAAAAAAAGCCAAATTAAATGGTTTCTTTATTGATTCTGGAAGCAAACACATTTTAATAGCGTCAGTTACTTTTTGTTTGTGGCTCAAGCCACAAACCTATAACTCACTTTGTCGGTCGGTCGGTCTGTCTGTCGGTCGGTCGGTTCAAAATTGTCGCACATTTTGACAAAATTGTCGCACTTCAAATCGAGGCTACACTTCAAATTGAGGCCGCACTTTAAAATGATGTATTTTAAAAGCGTACAAAATAATAAACATACGTAATACAGACACTACAACAGACACGACGAGTATGCAGTGCTTCTTTTGATGAGTATAAGTAGGATACATAGTTTTAAATGTTTTCCAAAAGATATAAAAAGTTACGAAATAGTGCAGAGATAACATTCTGGTTTACAGATTAAAATGATTGAAAAGCCAGGGGAGGTAACTCATGATTGGAGTGGTAAAAATAGACCGCGTGCCACAAACTATTGCGATTTCGCGCTTGTTTTTTTACAAACCATTTCATGATTTTCACAGACCAAAGCCAGTTTTCAAAGACGTTCAAAGACTTTGAAAATGACACTTTGTTTCTCAAAGACGTTCAAAGACTTTCAAAGACTGCATTGTTGTTGTTGTTGTTGACATACCCTGGCTAAAAGACTCCAGGGATCATCCCAGCAGCCGAAGCACTTAAACACTATGGTACAAATGCACAGCTCGGGATGAGAACATTACGATGGCTTGGAGTCAAAACAGATTATCTTTAGATAGTCCATTGACATATTATTGAACTTATTGTGAAAAGTAATAACTTGTATAAAAAAAAAAGACTGCAGAAACATAAAAAGCATAATCCCCATTTTATATTATTTGTAAACGTTTTTAATACAAGTTCTTAGTTTTGTTATCGCAATAACTTCAATAATAAGTCAATGGACTATCTAAAGATTGACTCTAAGCCATTTTATGTGTGTGATCGTTTTTGATTATCCCGCCACATAGGCAGCCACACTCCGTCTTCGGGGGACAAAGACTGCATGAACCCTGTATTTATGTCTGTACCCCCCACCCCCACCCCCACCCCGGTACCCCCACAGGGGGACAGAAGTTATGAATGCCTACTTACTGCCGAACGTTCCCAGCACTTTCCCTTCCAGCTTGGCGGCGACCGATTCGCACAGCTTGACGGAAATGTCCGATGCCACGTTTTTAGCTAGAAAGAACAAAATGAAAATGAAAATGAAAATGAAAAAAGGTGTGAGTATGATACAGCTTCACTGAAATCTCCGCTGCCACGTTTTTAGCTAGGAAAAAAAAGAAAGAAAAAAAAGAAAAAAGGTGTAAAAAAAAGGTACTGAATGTGTAGAAGTAGAAAATATACCATGAATAGTGTGTGTGTGTGTGTGTGTGTGTGTGTGTGTGTGTGTGTGTGTGTGTGTGTGTGTGTGTGTGTGTGTGTGTGTGAGTGTGTGTGAGTATGATATTAAATGTGTGGAAGGCATAACGTGATTCGTGTGTGTGTGTGTGTGTGTGTGTGTGTGTGTGTGTGTGTGTGTGTGCGTGTGCGTGCGTGTGTGTGTGTGTGTGCGTGTGTGAGAGTATGATATTAAATGTGTGGAAGGCATACCGTGATTAGTGTGTGTGTGTGTGTGTGTGTGCGTGCATGCATGGGCGTGTGTGTGTGTGTGTGCATACATGTGTGTGCGCATGTGCATGTTCATGATACTAAAAGTGTATGTATGTGTGTGCGTGCATGCGTGTGTATGTGTGCGTGTATGATACTAAAAGTGTAGAAGGTATGCCATGACTGTTGTGTTTCGGGTGCGCGTTTATGATATTAAATGTCGAGACGGTAAAAGAAGAAAAAAATGCATAAATGGAAAAAACGCACATGCACTTATATGTCAGTGGCTCAAAGAAACTAGGGATGGGAACACGTTGAAGAACAACTTAGTGCGGTGTTGAAAGAAAAAAGAATCATACGGTGGCACACACGCACACAAGCCACACACACACAAATCAAACTGCACACACACACACACAAACACACACACACATGGGCGCCAACTACACAAAATGAAAAAACCTGAAAGGCCGGGGTCTAGGGGTAATGTCCCCCTGCAGCTGAAGAAAATAAATGATTTACGAAGGTGTTTTAGTTTGCTTTTTCCACAATTTATACAAATGCTTATTTTAAAGTGTTTGACAAACTCAGTACACACAAAGATCTTGTTTGACAATTAAAAAAA
>CM065713.1:27440713-27458213 GCA_017654935.2 Phymorhynchus buccinoides | reverse complement strand
CCTAAGGCTGCCTACCCTCTGTTGCAGTTTCCACAGAACTGATTCCAGGATTTTGAAAAAGTGGGGGCGTTCCCCCCCTAAGAATGAAAAAAGGGGGGCAGGTCCAATGGATATGAGAGGAAAGGGGGGGGCGGCCGATTCAATCTTCGCTAGCCATGGCCACTTCTTCAGCCACTCGTCTTGGAAATGGTGTTCCCTCGCACTAGTGCCGTTATCTTCGGGCTGCTTCTCCGAGACTGTTGATGCAGTAGCTGTTTCTGCAACATCTTCTGCACACTCGTTTGGCAGAGGAGTTCTTTTTGTTTACTTTGCTGCCACAAAAATCAAAGTCGAAGAGCGTCGTTGTCCGCTTCATTTTGAAGAAAATTCAACATGGCGGGTAGGACTCTCGCAACTTCTTGTCGGTAAAACGAGATGAACGCGATTGGTTGATTTACACTAACATTGTAAAGGAACCAATGAAATGTCGAGAAATCATTCACTCCTGCTCGATGCTTTCGGTTTGTGCAGACGATGGATTTAGCAGACGACGAGGGAATTCCCGCAGCGATCGGTAAAAAGTGCGGGCAGTTCTGCAAATATGCGGGCGTCGGCCCGCGCTTAAACCCGATTATTGCGTGAAAGAACAGATTTGGGGGGGGGGGGTTTACCAATCCCGCGCCCTAGAATCAGCTGTTTCCAGGGACAAACTGCTTAAAAACCAGGGACAGACTTATTTCTATGAATCAGGGTCAAAACGAACATCAACATTTTAATTATTTCGTAATTAAGCAACATTTCTGCAACTCCGGATATTTTTTATATTTGATGTTTTCTTGTCTCATTATGCTTCAAGTCAAGATTCTTTGGTGTTCAGTAACCTATGTGTAACACCTCTGTTAAGAACATTTGTGATGCAGCACAGGAAAACCAGGCTAATGTCGTAAATGATCACTTTTGACTTATTCATATTTTCAGAAAGGCCAAAGACAACAGATTAACAGGCAAAAAACAGAATTCATCTATCTCTAATAGTTTATTTTGAACAATTTTTCAATCAATCAAATTTATCTCTCTTTCTCTCTTTCTTTCTCTCTTTCTTTCTCTCTCTTGTGGCTGGCCGACTTTAGCTGGGTATTTGCGTACTGCATCACATTTCAACAGTATTTATTGTCTTTAGGCGTTCCTGAGTTCAATAGTCATGCTATACAAATTTGCATACATCTGTATTGTTAAAAAAATCGGGACTTTACTGGTGTTGCACTGCCTTCAGGCATTGCCTCCAGGATCGTTCCCACCATCTTTATCTCTATAAATGTCCCATATGTGTCTGTTCCAGACCGGAGGACGTTAAATTAATTTTCATTCATTCCTGTGTTCAATAGTAAGGTCAGCTAACAAGACAAAGTGACTGCTCTACAACATTTTGACTCCACTCAGTTTCCAGGGACGCCAGACAGAAAAGTGGATTCCAGGGACAGGGTGCCCTTTTTAAACCGTTTCCAGGGACAAATGCCCCTTAGGGGGGACAGTAGGCAGCCCTGCCCCCCCCCCCCCCCCCCCCCCACCCCTCAATCCACCCCCACCCCTCCCCTCTCACTCGCCTCAGCGTCGGTAGGCAAGCTCTTGACGTCTTCCAGCATGATGCCGTTGGAGTCCCCCCCCTCCGCGCTGAAGTCCAGGACCTTGATGTCCCTGCCCTGGTTGGCCCACACGCGGGCAGACTTGCCCTTCCTCTCCTTCTTGTTGGTGGTGGCGGTGGTGGTGGCGGAGGATGAAGAAGTGTCCACGCTTTTCCTGGCGGTGGGGGAAAAAAATCGAAAGGTTGCAGTGCGGCTTTGACCCTCTTGTGTTCGCATTAGTTAAGGCTTCGGCACACGCTATCACAAGTTAGATGCGACGAGTGGTGGTACAGTGGAAGCTCCCTTATAAGACCTCCCATTATAAGACTCCCTCCCGTATAAGACCTATTTCTCTGAGACATTGCCCTTGTATGTGAGTATTAAAATTACCTTCCTTGTAAGACCTCATTTTGGATGATTTTTGAAGGTCTTATAAGGGATGTTCCACTGTATTATCAAAAAAACATAGTCTCTTTAGGGATGGAGGGGGGGGGTATCACACACACACACACACACAAACTCACACACACACATACACACACACGCACACGCACAAACACACGCACACACACACACACACACACACACACATACACAAACTCTCACACACACACACACACGCACACACAAACTCACACACACACACACACACACACACACACGCACACACACACACAAACTCACACACACACACGCACACGCACACACACACACACATGCACACACACACACAAACTCACACACGCACACACACACACACACACAAACACACTCAAACTCACGAGGTGTCCGCCTTCTTCTTTCCCCTGGAGAAGAAAGCCTCGCGGTTTTTGCGCAGCGTCTCCTCGTCAATTTCTCCGTTGGTCGCGGGGCCCGCGGCTGCCGATGGCTTAGCCGCCGCTGCTGCTGTCGATGTCGACGTTGTCGCTGCTTCCGTCTTGGCAACGGAGGCCGGCGTTGGAGCTACATGGGGAGACAAAAATCAATAATATATCTCATTACACAGCACGAATTACGCCTTGGCTTACCTCATTCTACCGTGCATCCGCATTTATCTTCCCTGGCCCAGCTGTGCGGAGAGCTCTAAGCATAACTATAAACAAGCGCGAAATCGCAATAGTTTGTGGCACGCGGTCTATTTTTACCACTCCAATCATGAGTTACCTCCCCTGGATTTTCAATAATTTTAATCTGTAAACCAGAATGTTATCTCTGCACCATTTCGTAACTTTTTATATCTTTTGGAAAACATTTAAAAGTATGTATCCTACTTATACTCATCAAAAGAAGCACCGCATACTCGTCGTGTCTGTTGTAGTGTCTGTATTACATATGTTTATTATTTTGTACGCTTTTAAAATACATCATTTTAAAGAGCGGCCAGAAGTGTAGCCTCGATTTGAAGTGCGACAATTTTGTCAAAATGTGCGACAATTTTGGAACGACAGACCGACAGACAGACCGACAGACCGACAAAGTGAGTTATAGGTTTGTGGCTTGAGCCACAAACCAAAATGGGTAAAGGTCGGGAGGGAGAGAGGGAGAAAGAGAGAGGGGGGAGAGAGAGAGAAAGAGAGGGAGAGAGAGAAAGAGAGAGAGATGGGGAGAGAGAGAGAAAGAGAGGGAGAGAGAGAGAGAGAGGGAGAGAGAGAACCAAATAAAAATGTTTATTCCATTTGGTCAGAATCGTCCTTTGGAGTGAAGGGGGGGGGGTGTACATACGACAACATTATCACAATGAAAAAACAAAGTTTATTCTCTTAGGCCTGAGCCTTTGTACATACGACAACATTATCACAATGAAAAAACAAAGTTTATTCTCTTAGGCCTGAGCCTTTGTACATACGACAACATTATCACACAAATACCAATTCGGTAAAGGTCAAGATGTGCCACCCCCCCTACATTTCTCGGTTAATTGTATTTTTCAGTTATAGCCTTTCTTCCCATACATAAAGCTGTATTTTAGGAACATTTTTGGGTAATAACCTTTTTGGAATACTAACCCTATCCCTAACCCTACCCCCCACCCTAAAAGATGGAAAAACGCAACGAACCACAACTGTGACAAATCGCGGTGTACTGCAGTACATAGTGGGGGGTAGGGTTAGGTTTAGGTTGCAGGGTAATCCAAAACGGTCGCGCACGTAATGTTCTCACCCCGTAGCTGATGCATTTGTACCATAGTGTTCAAGAGCTTCGGCTGTTGGGACGATCCCTGGAGTCTTTTAGCCAGGGTACGTCACAACAACTACAAAGGGGCACAACTCAAGCCCACCTTTGGGAGTCTTGTTCTCCTTCCCCTTGTTGCCTCCCTTGGTCGGCTTCTCGTCTTTCCTGTGCTCGATCATGGAAGCCACCGTCTTTTTCGACTTGGCAGAGTCTTCAAAGGCACGCATTTTTCTGAAACACACGGAAACTATCTGCTTACAACAACATTCAGTATTTATACGGTGCTGAATCTTGATAGAAATCAAATCAAAGCGCACACCAGTGTTGATTCTAGGATTTTTCAAAAGGGAGCCCAAGGGCTCCCTAGATTGGAAAAAGAGAGCCCCTAGACTCCCCTAGCTAACAAAAAAGGGGGGCATATTAACTAAATTGTATGTGCATGCTAAAACGTTTAAAAATGTTAGTATTGCTTTTCTTTTAAAATGTATGAAACTGGTTCAACCTTACAAACTTACTTGGCCTTGCGAACTTTCTAGCTGCATATAGATTATAAATGAGAGTTGACTTGGGGGGGGGGGGGGGGGGGGGGGGGGGGGGGAGAGAAAGAGACTAGAATGAGTATGTGGTGGGACAAGGACCAAAAAATAGACATGAAAAAACAGTAATTTTAAACTAAAACACAATGAATGAGAAAAAAGTGAGTGAGAGAGGGAGGAAGAAGGGTGAGAACTTTTAAACAGAGAGAACCTGTGTTACAGTGTCTGTGTGTGAGTGTGTGTGAGAGAGAGAGAGAGAGAGAGAGAGAGAGAGAGAAGAGAGAGAGAGAGAGAGAGAGAGAGAGAGAGAGAGAGAGAGAGAGAGAGAGAGAGAGAGAGAGAGAGAGAGAGAGAGAGAGAGAGAGAGAGAGAGAGAGAGAGAGCGAGCATGCGTGCGCGCGCGCATTGTGCTCAGGCTGAAGTTCTCACTTCACTACTGCCACGTTCAAATGCCGCACTCAAGATTCTTCGAGTTCGAGTTGTGACTTTCGCCGATTCAGTGATCGCGTCAAAGCTCTCATCGTGGATGTTATCGCCCTCGCCCTCTTCCTTGAAACACAACCAAGCCTTTGGAAAGACTGTTTTTCGCGTCTTTCCAGTTCGTTGGGCAAGGCAGTTTCAAGAAGTTCCAATCCGGTTCTGGTTGACAGTAATCATTACCGAGTAATGACACATCTGTTGGCATCGCGAGTTCTGTTTCACTTCCTGACCCATTGAGTGTATTCTTAGTTGTACACATATCCTTGGTTGATAGGCCACGAAACCACGAAATTAAACAAGTTTGCTTTGATTGCTTTGCTCACTGCGCCTTAGAGGCGCTACAACAGAACGAGAATCGCTGGCTGTAGCATTGAACTCGATAGTGTGCCCCAAAACAAAAATGGCGGACTGAAAATATGTGCTCCTGAGTGAAAATTTGTGTGATTGGACAAAGCCAGAGTCATCGGCCAATCAGAAACGAGGACAGAAGGATGCTCGGTTTCACTCAGTCTTGAGAAGGATATACACACAGCAGCCGCGACTACGCACTCGCTAAGTAAAAGTGCGTTCGTTTTTATTTTTGTGCGTGAGTTGGGCCGCACTGTTCGCGATTTTATGCGTCCTAGGGTCAAAAAATGCGGGAATCCCGCAAGACCGCGCTCTAGAATCAACACTGCACACACACGTTAGCATTCAAAACGCATTCAAACGAAAATGCAATGCAAAGCGAACACACATGTATGACATAAATGGCATATATAGCAGAAACAGACCTAAAGGCAAGAGAGAGAAGAGAGAGTGTGGAGCCTCAATGACGGGGGAAACGGGTGGGTTTTGAGGTTAGATTCGAAAGCAGAGAGGGTCGGTCACTGACAGAGGGAAAGAGGAAGTTTGTTCCAAGATGTCGGTCCTGAGACAGCAAAAGAGCGCCGTCCAACAGTTGAAAGCTTATGCTTCGGGATCTGGAGAGACAGAGGGTCAGGAACTGAACGTAAAGTGCGAGCTGGCGTATAAATGGAAATATTGTCGCAGAGGTAAGATGGAGCAGCTTTATGGATAGATTTATAATTATAGTAAAGGGTGTTTAGTTTATACTCAATTCTGTCTGCGACAGGAAGCCAGAAGAGGGCTTAGCGGGGACGCAGCAGGGAGACCAGCGAAAACTGAAAACGGACACGTACCTACTCACACTCATTCCTCTTCTTCGGTCGCTCAGACAGTTTCCTGTCAATTATGAGCGCAGATGCGTCATGCTGCTGTTATGCGCCTAATAAATAGCTAGGACCAGCAAGTCCGACTTCCGCTGAAGGAAATCTTTTTAAAAATGTTTCTTGAAAAAAGGCAGAATGGACCCGGTAAGGCAGAAAGATAGTAGATGACAGTATTGAGTAAGCAAAGGGAAAATGCCGAGTCAAAGAGAGTGACAGATCAGAGGAAGCTACAAGCACAGAACTTCCAGAAGGTGGGGGAACTATTTATACAAAAGACAGCCCCCGGTATCCCCATGGGGAGCTCACACTCATTATGGCCATATGGCTTGGGTATGCAGAAGAAGAAACCGAAATGTAGTTCTTCAAAATTAAATTTTGAAAAAGTGTAAATCGTCCGGGGGTTTTCTTCTTCTTCATTTTCTGTGACATTTAGTGAGTTACTACTATTTCATATGATGACAGTATCATGGGTGCTACTCCCCAAAATGAAAAAAAATGAAAGGCAGGGGTTCAGGGACCCATGGCCAAGGCAAAGTCTGACGATTCAGGGGGGCAACTTAAGACAGAGATACAACGAGACAGACACAGTTAGTTAAAATGAGAGACAGAGACAGTTTGAGTCTGATAAGCCTCGTAAAATTATTACATTGCCTTTGTAAACTTCCAAGATAGAACAACCAGATTAAGTTCAAAATGCCCCAAATCGCTTGTGGTCAATTTTTGTTTTCTGATGAATTACAAAAAAACTGAAGTTCAGTTTCTGGTAAAACTTAAAATACTGAAATCAGTGTAAAAATGAAAGAGTAGCACCCATGCAGTATGGGTACCCCTCCAAAAATGTTCAGGGGGGGACAAACTCAATTGGGGGGGGGGGGGGGGGGGGGCCTTAGCCTCCTGCCTGCTCACCTCTCTCCCCCTCACACATGGCCAAGGATATATTGTATGCGAAGGACTGAGGGAGCAGAAGAAGAAGGAAGCGAAGGACTGAGGGAGCAGAAGAAGAAGGAAGAGTTGAAGCTGCCTGGGCTTTCACATTGGTGACCCAGCACCACGAAAGGGACATTAAGTCGCTGGGCTAGTTTCTCACAACAGGCTTGCAAAGTCAAAAATATCATTTTTTGTCAATTTTGAGTTATGGGTATTTTCGTGTTCTCTAACATCTTATCTTTCATATTTATAAAGGACAATCTTTAAATTGGTATCTAAATGATCTTATAAGTGTTCTAAAACGAGTAGGTCAATGGATTTTCTTTAGCTAGGCTAGACTCGTGTTTTCTCAAAACACACCCTACTAAATTTAAATGCTCATAGTTCTGGAATGGAAGATACAAGAATGGTACTTGTATCATCAGAAAGAGAACTGTCTGCAGTTTTCAAATGTATCATTGTCTCAGAATGGACAGTTTGACACTTAATGTCCCTTGCTTGGTCACATTTCGTACCTCATCAAAAATGTCCTGGGGGAGGGGGGGAGACAAACTCACTTGGGGGCCTTAGCCTCCTGCCGGCTCTCCTCCTCGCGCACACGCAGCAAAGAGTTGAAGGAGGAGGTGAAGTTGAAGTCACCGCAGAGGTTGCCGTGGAGGAGGTCATCCTTGTACTTGTTCCTGAACTCCAGCTGAATGTCCGTCAGGAACTTGTCGATGTAGGAGAGCTGCAGTATCTTCTGATAGCCCACCTGTGTGCATTAAGACAGGAAGGAAAGAATGAAGGGAAGAAGGAAGGAAGGAAGGAAGGAAGGAAGGAAGGAAGGAAGGAAGGAAGGAAGGAAGGAAGGAAGGAAGGAAGGACTCAGTAAGTAAATCCAATCTTTTCTTGAACTTGTTTCATGTAGGAGAGCCGCAGTATCTTCTGATAGCCCACCTGTGTGCATTAAGACAGGAAGGAAAGAATGAAGGGAAGAAGGAAGGAAGGAAGGAAGGAAGGAAGGAAGGAAGGAAGGAAGGAACGACTCAGTAAGTAAATCCAATCTTTTCTTGAACTTGTTTCATGTAGGAGAGCCGCAGTATCTTCTGATAGCCCACCTGTGTGCATTAAGACAGGAAGGAAAGAATGAAGGGAAGAAGGAAGGAAGGAAGGAAGGAAGGAAGGAAGGAAGGAAGGAAGGAAGGAAGGAAGGAAGGAAGGAAGGAAGGACTCAGTAAGTAAATCCAATCTTTTCTTGAACTTGTTTCATGTAGGAGAGCCGCAGTATCTTCTGATAGCCCACCTGTGTGCATTGAGACAGGAAGGAAGGAAAGAAGGAAGGGAAGAAGGAAGGAAAAAAGGAAGGAAGGAAGGAAGGAAGGAAGGAAGGAAGGAAGGAAGGAACGACTCAGTAAGTAAATCCAATCTTTTCTTGAACTTGTTTCATGTAGGAGAGCCGCACTTTTCCCCCTGATAGCCCGTGGATCTGAGTGAATGAATGAATGAATGAAAGCAAAATGTTGCTGCACATTTTGCTGATAGCCCATGGACCTGTGCACATGTATGAACAAGTAGGAAGGAAGGAAGGAAGCGAAAACGTGCACGAATTTTAAAATGTACTAGCGCAACGCCTAGTACTGGCAATGCACCGTACTGGTAACGCCACGTACTGGTTTCGCCGCGTTTCTGAACCGATTCGCTTCCGGTTTGGCACACCGATAGTCACCGTCCCCGGTCATCTACCTACCAAATTTGAAGGCAATCGGTCCAGAAACGCCGGAGATACGGGCGCCGAGAGTCCGGCGGATACGCGTTTCGCGCATTTGCCGAACCGTGCAAATGACACGGCCGCCTCGGTTGCCGTTGCCATCAGGGCTCACAGCAAATTTGAAGCGATTCGGTCAAAAAACGTCTGAGTTATAAGGCCTGTTTTGTGTTTCAGACACACACACGGCGGACACTTGGCTTTTTACTATATGATGTATGAGAATCGCATACATGTGTACTTGTTCCTGAACTGGAGCTGAATAACTCTGTCAGGAATTTGTCAATGTAGGAGAGCTGCAATATCTTCTGATAGCCCACCTGTGTGCATTAACAAAATGGATGGATGGATGGATGAATGAATGAATGAATGAATGAATGAATGAATGAATGAATCAATCAATCAATCAATCAATCAATCAATCAATCAATCAATCAATCAATCAATCAATCAATCAATCAATCAATTAATTAACAAATCAGTAAGTAAAGCCAAGAACTTTTTGATGTACACAAGCTGCACTTTTTTCAGATACTGTGATAGTCTGTGGATCTGTGTGCATAAAAAGGAAAGGAAGGAAGGAAGGAAGAATGGAAAATCTAGGAAGGAAGGAAGAAAGGAATTTTAAAATACATGTATGAGATTAGAGAATCATCCTTGTACTTGTTCCTAAACTGGAGCGGAATGTCCGTCAGGAATTTGTCGATGTAGGAGAGCTGCAATATCTTCTCAGGGCTCCCAGGGACCCCCATTTGAGGGTCTATGAAGTGCTAGAATTCTAGAGGACTCTTTAAAAGAATGTGCAGGGGGTCCCAGGGATGCACTAGAAAAAATCTTTTTAGCATTCACAATGCCACTGGGACCCTCTATCCTCCCGCCTCTAGGACCCTCTGTGCTGTAAGTGAAGGAGTCCCTGGGACCCCTTGTTTTGCGGGACGATTGGGAGCCCTGTCTTCTGATAGCCCACCTGTGTGCATTGAGAAAGGAAGGAAGGAAGGAAGGAACGAACTAATGAATGCATGAATCAATAAATCAAGAAATCAGTAAGTAAAGCCAAGAACTTGTCGATGTACGCAAGCTGCATTTTGTTCAGATACTGAGATAGTCTGTGGATCTGTGTGCATAAAAAGGAAAGGAAGGAAGGAAGAATGGAAGATCTAGGAAGATCTAGGAAGGAAGGAAGGAAGGAAGGAAGGAAGGAATTTTAAAATACATGTATGAGAATCGTGTGTGTACTTGTTCCTGAACTGGAGCTGAATGTCCGTCAGGAATTTGACGATGTATTCATGAGAGCTGCAGTATCTTCTGATAGCCCACCTGTGTGCATTGAGAAAGGGGCTAGGTATGTGAGCTGCTTGGTCGGTTAAAACGAAAATCTGATTGATCTTTGATGACTTTCAAAACAAAACAAAAACCTACACAAACTATTGCTGATTGAATTTAATTGGGAAATTAATGAAATTTCAACTTGAAATAAATTGTCTTTAAAAACAAATAATAAAATGCGTTGGTTTTTTTGTGTGTGGACAGTATAGATTATAAAGTCTCAACTGATCCAGTTCACTACTGGCTCCCCCACCCCCACCCCCACCCTTAGTTTGTTCTCATTCTGTTGTTTCTTCTTCTTCTTCTTCTTCTTCGATCACTCAGACAGTCTCCTGTCGTATGAGTGCCTAACTAAGAATTAGTTTGTTCCTGCTTGTCCATGTTCGGCTAGAGAAAATTTTTGTAAGAATTTCTAGAACAAAGGCTAGGAGTAGGAGAATGGTATTAGGTATTAGGTATTAGGTATTAGGTACTTTATAGTCACAGAGGCGTCTCTGTGAAATTCGGGTTGCTCCCACCTGGAGAGCGCGTCGCAGCCAGAGGCGCGCCACCCAATTGTGTTGTTTTTTTTTGGGGGGTTTGCATGCGATTTTTGTCACTGATGAGGGAGGGAGGGGGGGGGGGGGGGGGTAAATTTTTTCACCAAACGACAACTTTTTCGTTGCCACTGGGTTTAACGTATGCTAAGTGTATGGGCACACGGGACCTCGGTTTATCGTCTCATCCGAAAGACTCCACGTTCAGACCGTTAAGGCCTAGTGCAGAGTGAGAGGAAAAAATCCCCTGTACCCAGGTTCGAACTCGGGTTTACTTGACACGAAGCGAACGCGCTACCACTGTGCCACTCTACACCTGGACCAGTAAGGCAGGAAGATAGTACTTTAGTATATGACAGTAAGCAAAGGGAAAAGGCACAGTCAAAGTCAAAGAGAGTGACAGATTAGAGGAAGTTACAAGCACAGAACTTCCAGAAGGTGGGGGAACTATTTGTACAAAAGACCCCCCGGTATCCCCAAGGTGGAATTCTGTTTCCATTTACTGATTTAGTGATTTACTCCATGACTTACTGAATGAGAGATGATGAATGAGTCTACAGGTGTCGTTGTGTGTGTGTGTGTGTGTGTGTGTGTGTGTGTGTGTGTGTGTGTGTGTGTGTGTGTGTGTGTGTGTGTGTGTGTGTGTGTGTGTGGGCGCGCGCATGTGTGTGTGTGTGTGTGTGTGTGTGTGTGTGTGTGTGTGTGTGTGTGTTTTGCTTCTTTTTTTTTTAACCAAAAAAAACACCCACACATGACAATTGACATTGTGTTGTTGCTTGTTTAGAACTGTCATTCTTAGTTAAATACTATTTTTGTTATCTACTTGTTGATGAGCATTTGATTGTAAAGCGCTTTGGACTCATTTAACTTTGAGGTAAAGCGCTAAATAAATAATAATAATAATAATAATAATAATAAACGGATATTTATATAGCGCTTTCTACCAAAGCACAAAGCGCTTTACAATCGGCATTGAAACACTCACAGACAGACACATTAATATCTCGGAAGAGCGGCCGAGGGTGCACGCACTCATACTCGTGCACACACACACAAATTACATACACATACACGCACACAAATTACAAACATACATACAAACATACAGACAGGTATATACATCGCACAATCACACACACAGTGACACACACATACCACACACACAAACATGCACTATTATTGTGACAGAGTGCCGTATTTCATAAGGCCTACCTGTCACGCAATACTATTTTTAGCATACGACAAGTGTGCCTAGGCCCTTTTTCCTGGTCGCGCGCGCCTCGCTATATGACATCATATCTATTTTTAGACGTCACTTTTCAAATCGTATCATGCGACCCGGTTTTTCAAATCTCCAACGGCCTCCCCTCAAATCTCAGGCCAACTAGTAGTAATAATAAACTTATAATTTAGCCATTTTCTTCTATTTGATTGTCATTCCAATAATAAAATCTTATTGTAGTTATGCCAATCACTTTATTAGTTTGTTAATTAAGACATTGAATGGCTGATATATCCTAAAATCTGGCAATCTAACCGGCCAAGTTATGTCACCTCTTATCTTTATAAAACCTATTTTATCAAAGCCATCCTTTCATAATGTTGTTACTAAACAACTCTTTCAATGTCCTACATACAAAGTAGCTACTTTATTTGACGTCAAAACAGAACATTGACGAAAGCTACACCGACGCTGTGTCAACGTCACAATCCGTCTGACCACCGGTGTGGACTCGGTCCTAAAACCGGGTTTTCGGCTAGCTTATTTTTGTTACTGGACATTGAATGCTAATTATATTTTAACTGTGTCATCTAACATAGTGACATAGTATATGTATAGAAAGGTCTTATTTTAGTGTATTAATCCATTATGAAAGATCGGTGTAATGTGGTATGAGTTTAGATAAATTAATTATTTAGTAGCTTGAACCTGTTTCAGTGGGCTCTAAAATACAAGGTTTTTCATAATTATTATATTATATAGTTAGATTTCCTTATTATATTAGTAGTCGAATAGAGCTTAGTTAATCCTCTTTCTTCTCATATACAACATGCCAGGGTTTAATGATTAGTGGCATAGATATCTGTGTTGGATTAAAACCAAACAAACACAGATCTGGTCACTCTCGCCACCCACAGAGCCATTTTCGCTACATCCAGCGACTGCTGTCCTTGCGGTCCGGCTCTCGAGCATATATATAAAAAGTGCCCAAAATCTGGGTTCACACTTTTTCAATCAACAAATTAATAATTTAGCACTAGGTTTATAGATTATCGTCTGCTCGATCTCGGCCTGCCTTCTCATTCATGCTGTTGATGTGAATCTACAGTGACTACTGTAAGTACTGATGGTTGAACTATGCTTTGATTTATTTTTATGTTTGTTAACAGCAGGAAGTCCAACTTTGTTTACTTTTTATCGAACTTATGACGTTCAAGTCTGCCGTTTCAACACTGCTGTTAACGGTTGTTTAGACACTGCCGTTAAACACTGCAGCTTAGACACTGCCGTTTCAACACTGCTAACGGTTGTTTAGGCATTGCCGTTGTACACTGCTATTCCGGTCACTGAACCATCAGTTCATTCATAAATATAACGGCACTAGGCCAAAGTTTATGTTGAGAGACTGAAAATTAGAACATTCCGATCGTTCTGGTCTATCCTCACACCCACTCGTGTGTGACGTCAGTTTACTGTGTGTAAACAATGAAGGGGCACTTTGCGGACATTATATTGTTTAAAGGCCTAACTTGCTCATTTTTACGTTATTAACACTATTGCCTACATTATATTGCTTAAAAGCCTAACTTGCTCTTTTCCATGCTATTAATATTATTGATCTAGGCTTATACCATGCTATGTATTGTATGATTAGCTGTTGTGTTAATACTGATATTATAGTATCAACAAGGCATTCCTTTTTGATTGAGTTTCTTGCTACTTCAATGATAAACTCTCAATAGGCCTACATTTGCCTTTAGTCAGTTTCCCACAACAAACTGATCTCATTCAGTTTACTGTGATGTGTAGTCTATTTTTAGTAACACAGCAGATGATGTCAGTGTTACAATACTTGGTTTGGGTTAACTCACATGAACTCAAATGTTTGTGTATGGGTTAAGCAAGCATAGGGTCAGGTAAAACCGACCTATGTTATGTTTCCAAACCCCAGCTAGGCTTGTGTCAGTGTCAGTTTAATCATGCTATGTAAGTCATACAGTGAGCTCCTTCCACTGCTGTGACTGTGTATTTCCTCATGTTGTTTAACATTGAGTGCTATGACACAAGGCCTACAGTCATACCTAATCATTGTTATTTCTTGTTTATATTTATGTGTGTATATTTTATATTGTTGCAGGATGTATTTGCTGCACTGTCTTCTTTAGTCTTTCTAGTCTTCCTTAGTCTTTCCTAGTAAATAAACAAAGTCAAACAACTGTCTGGTTTCCTCTATATGTTCCTGGTCTGTGCGGAGTGTGCCTATCTTCACCCTCCAATCCTTATCCCTCATCAACTCTTCCCTATTCTCTTTCCTTAACCCCTTACCACCCCATTACATTATTATTATTATTTAATATTATTATTACTAATACTACTCACCACAAACACCAACTCAAACTCGTTATCCAACTTATACTTCAGGGTCAGGGACTCATGGCTGAACGAGTCGTTCCCGGTGCGTTGCTGAAACAGACGACATATCAAACGATTAATACATAAAACTAGAGGGCAAATGTTAAGCAAAGCCTGCTCCTCTGCCCCCTTCCATTCATGTCAGGCTGTTCCGTCGACCGCTGTCGCATTCTCAGATAATTAATACCGCTAACATTAAACTGACCCTAAACCTATCCCTAACCCTATGCCCAACCCTAACCCTACAGGGCTTCTGAAAACGTACAGTGTGTGCGTATTTACGCACTAGTTAGAGCTCTCAAATCACCCCACGTTGGAAACGTAGCCTACATAACATATTTTGGTAAGTAAATGTGATGTTTTAAATGTTTCGTTGTTGATGTTGATGTATATATACTGTACATAATATGCTATTCGCATATATGTCCCCATCCTTTTTCCTGTTTTTGAGTGTGGAATATTTGCTTGTTTCTTTAATTAATTGTTTACTTGTATATTTTCCTTAACTTGTTCGCTACTTTGGAATGTTTAGTTCTTTATTTTTTCTTTATATCATTTTTTATGGATGGCTTGTTGAAAAAAAGCATGTTTTGCTTATACAATGTTCCCATCTGGAAATAAAATTTTGACTTGACTTGACAATCTGAAACTGTGCGTGAGATTTACCCTTTAAAATCTCATTTACTTAGGGGGTGAGATGACGCATTAAAATGATGATGTGTGCGTGAACACAATCGTTACTTCAGTAAGTTAATGACGTTCGACGTATTTCAATCGTCTGTTACTAGTGTTAGGCCTTTCTCAGTTTCTGCCACAAGCTGTCTAGGCTTGTACTGGATCGCGCAGAAAGCCCAAATCGTTGAAAGCTCATTGCGCATGTGGTGGGGTTGGTGATTTGCAGGGGGTGGAGCTTCTCCCATGTTTTCGCCTTTTCCCCTTAAAATGTGCAACTGGGGGTGAAAATACCCGTTAACATTCTAAATAGGGGGTGAGCGTACCCCTTCATTAACCCAATGACTCCCGACCATCCGAACCGAGAATCGATCCCAGTCCCCGAGACAAGGGCATTAACTCCGAACGTCACACCAAATCTTTTCATTAAAAAAATCACCCAGAAAAAAGACTAACTCACATTTCATTTCTGAAAGATGCATATTGAATAGCAATGATGATATTATTATTCCAAAGCTAACACACTGTCACACAACAAACCATGAATTGGATTTAAAAAAATCCGTAATGGCGCTCCGAGCATCACGCCGAGTCAATACTGCGCACGTCACGTGGAAAGAAGGAAATTTTTTTTGGGTCACTTCAAAAAATCTGTTCAAAAAGACTAGTGGGTGCTTTCCCTTGCTGTAAGAACCAAAAACGGACCACTGAAAGTCAGGAAAAGGAAGCACTAGCTTTACTTAGTATATTGCATTGTGGGTAGGGAGAAAGTGAAAGTGAAACTACTAGACCTGGCGTTCAGCGGGCGCAATCGGCGTCATCGGGCACCAGGGAAGAAAAATAAATCGGGCGGATTTCGGTTCTGCAGCCTTGAGAGGGTTAAGAGGGGGAAAGATCAGAAGCCCTGCCCTAACCTGAAACCGTTGTCGCATTCCCTTAGGGTTAGGGTTAGAAATAGGGTTTGGGATAGGGTTAGGGATAGGCTTAGAGTCAGCTTAGTGTAAAATACACAACAACAAAAAGGTTGATGGTATGCTAAGATCATGTGCACGTAAATTCAGAACACAGTAATCTGAGAATGTGACAGCGGTCGATGGAGCAGCCTGAAATGAATGGAAGGGGGCAGAGTCCTGAGGGGGCTTTTCTTAACATCATTTGCCAACTAGAGCGCTAAGACGCTAGATCACCAGCCGCGTGGCAGTATTTTTGGCTGCAGTGCTTCGCCTCACAGCTGGTAATGAACATTTCAGAAGGGTAATACTAGGACTTTAGTTCTAAAATATGATGATATTGAATAATTGATGTCAGTGTCATACTATCTGAAATGTGAATACAGACCCATGTGCTCGGCAGCATTTTCGGCTCGTGACCTTGACCTTTGACTTCATTTTCGAACTTGGCCTAGACATCCTTAGTACAGGTCTGTCTGCATGCAAACTTTGAGTTTGAGCCTCCTACTAGTAGTAGTACTAGGTCCCTCCGTTATCATGTTCACATGTGGATATTACTAGATAGACTGTCAGTCGGATAGATAGGAACAAACACCCCCCCCATGGGGATAACACGGGGGTCTTTCGTATAAATAGTTCCCCCACCTTCTAGAAGCTTTGTGCTTGTAACTTCCTCTAATCTGCCACTCTCTGTGACTCTGCCTTTTCCCTTTGCTTTCTATCATCTACTACCAAAAAAAGTACCATATTTTTCGGACTATAAGGCGATATTTTGTTCTCCAATTTCGACCTATGCGCCTAATAAACGAGGGCGCCCTATTAGTGAACAAAATTGTGAGAAGAGAGGCAACGATTGCCGTACTCAGTACAGACTACAGTCTACTGCGAGTCACAACATCGAAAGTGGTAACGAGTCGCCGATACGACGAATACTCATGTTAAAATGCTTCGAAATCCCTGTTATTGTCCGAGATACCGTCCAACAGATGCCACAACCCTTCGTTGGATGTAAAAAGCATCGTTGTAGAGCTTAAAATGCCATAATTCTACCAGTTTTCGCAAAGAATTGGCCAAACACAACAACCGGAAGTCGCAAAAACGGAAGTTTCGATTATTTGAGAAGGGAACCAACTCGTTTATGACAACAAAATGGCGGTCGGTAATCGTTTACAGGACGTGTACGAGCTTCAAACTTCGACTTTCTGTTATGAGGTGTGTATCGCCTTTTAATAAACGAGGGCGCCTTTTACTTGGATTTTGTCAGATTTTTCTTGAAAATTGCCCTATTCGCCTTATACACAGCAGCGCCTAATGAGCCTTAAAGTACGGAATATTTCTGATTTATTGGCCCCATTCTCCTTCCTTTTTTCAAAACAAAACTTCTGAAGAGGTTAACTTAAGTTGTATTTTAATACCAAATATGAAATACCTACCGAGAGAGAGAGAGAGAGAGAGAGAGAGAGAGAGAGAGGGGGGGGGGGGGGAGGAGAGAGGGGGGGAGGAGAGAGAGAGAGAGAGAGAGAGAGAGAGAGAGAGAGAGCGAGGGGGGGGGAGAGAGAGAGAGAGAGAGAGAGAGAGAGAGAGAGAGAGAGAGAGAGAGAGAGAGAGAGAGAGAGAGAGTTCATTTTAATTTATTTTAGTTCATTTTCCTTTATTTTATTCTTCCCAATGACACGGCATCACATTGGGGCCCGATTAGCGGGACCTGGCT
>CM065713.1:27428213-27435713 GCA_017654935.2 Phymorhynchus buccinoides | reverse complement strand
TCAGGACATCCTGAAAGCAGGGGCATCCTGGACAAAAACATCCTGAACTTCAGGACATCCTGAAAGCAGGGGCATCCTGGACAAAAACATCCTGAACTTCAGGACATCCTGAAAGCAGGGGCATCCATGCGTATATTAGTTCCCTTTCCTTTACTTAGTTATGGGTTTCTGTGCGTAGCTTCCACGTCTAAAGTGTCCCCGCCCTGAAAGTTGCTGTACTATTCTAAAACTGGCCACGGAATTATTGAAAAGACGATTTTCGGGAAAAAAATAGGGGAGAGCACTTTGTGAAAATTAGAGTTGATTACCTCAACTTACTCAGTCAAAACCATAGCAACAAAGGCGGCGAAGCTTGAAACCGCAGGATGCGAGTCAGCGACTTGCAAACATATTTTTTTAGAAAAATGAGGGGCGGCCAGTATCCACAAACTGAGAGAACTTGCAAAATGTGACGTAAAACTATAAATGACATCAATTTTAGAATGACGCACGTGATGTAAGTCTATTCAAACACACGAGGCGAGATCTGGGGATCTACCTGATGGTAGAGTAGCTTCCCCTGTTTGACCGATTGAATTAGGCAAGATCACTCCCACACACCATGAAATTGCTCCCCTGAATTATTTCCGAACAATTCCTATTATTCCTACAAAATTCGATTAAACTCGTGGAGGACCAAATTTTCTAAAGATGTAGAATGCGCTTGTGGTCACCCAATATCAGTTCAACACATTCTTTTCGAATGTCCATTATTATCATTGTTATACAAACTATCTGGGATACAAGTTGCACAAATTGGAACTTTAAAAGATGTAGTTTACAGTCATGAAATGATCAAAATTGCTAGTCTTATCCAGCTCTGGAATTGCAAGATTACTATTAGTTCATGAGTTAATTCACTGTAATTTTGTTTTCTTTGTCACTTTTTTGTTGTTTTTTTGTTTTTGTTTTTTTGGCTATTAATTTATTAAGGGTTCTGTGTGTTGTTTTTTCCCTCCTCATTCAGACATAAAATCATATGCATAGTTACACTTACTCATACACACGCACTCATATTCACATACATACACACGCACACACATACACACGCGCGCACTCGTACTCGCGCACACATAGGCCTACTAATTTACTTATTTTTTAATAGTCTAATATCACCATTGTGTGAACAGACTTTAAATTAAATCAATCAATCAATCAATCAATCAATCAGCATGCACATAGTCACACACACACACACAAGCATAAGATTCAAGATTTTAATGTCTACAAATCAATTTCCAAATATTTTTCACAGCTTGGATAACGACAATGTTTCACAGAAAATAATATAATAATAATAATAATGGGAATTTATATAGCGCTCTTTCTTTCATGAGCTCAATGCGCTTTACATTGATAACAAGAACATTAAAAGCAAACAAATAAAATGTCATTAGAAAGTAAAACAAACACGATGATTGCACTCTCTCACAAAATTTAAAAGAGCTCGATCAAAATCTGAACTGGACTGATATTCCATTATCCCATAACTTTAAAGAAAATGAATGGCTTTCATTATCTCTAAATAATAATAATAATAATGGGAATTTATATAGCGCTCTTTCTCACATGAGCTCAGTGCGCTTTACATTGATAACAAGAACATTAAAGGCAAACAAATAATGAATCATTAGAAAGTAAAATAAGCACGATGCTTACACACAACGTTCTCTTACTTCCTTACTCACACACACACACACACACACACACACACACACACACACACATGCATGCGCACGCACACACTCGCACATAATTAATATTACAAGAGTAAAATAGTTACAATATGAACATTCTAAGAAGAAACATAGAGACCACATTCACATTCCCAATCAAGTTTGAATACAATACTGCAACTTGAAATAAAATCATACTGCCATCGACATACCAATTACATGACTAATTATAATAGACAAAATAAAAACCATAATATAAATACTGTTCTTCGAATCAAAATGTCAAGAAAACAACATTTATCTCCCTTAAAATTCCAAGGAAAATGACACTAGGTGTTCAAGACTGCACTCGTCATCTCCAAACATGGAACACTCAATTTTTAGTAGTTATTTTTTATGCCACTGGGACCCTCTATCCCGCCTCTAGGACCCTCTATACTGTAAGTGAAGGAGTCCCTGGGACCCCTTGTCTTGCGGGACTATTGGCAGCCCTGTGTCACTGTCGTGTCATCGGTGGAGGTCCAGCTGTCGTATCTTGGCATTGACCTTCCACTTGCTGTGCCACTGGTCAAAGGTCATGTCATGTCACTGTCGTGCCATCGGTGGAGGTCCAGCTGTCGTATCTTGGTGGCGATGACCTTCCACTTGCCATGCCACTGGTCAAAGGTCATGTCATGTCACTGTCGTGTCATCGGTGGAGGTCCAACTGTCGTATCTTGGTGGCGACGACCTTCCACTTGCCATGCCACTGGTCAAAGGTCATGTCATGTTGTGTCATGTCATCGGTGGACGTCCAACTGTCGACGACCTTCCACTTGCCATGTCACTGGTCAAAGGTCATGCCATAGTTGTGTCATCGGTGGAGGTCCAGCTGTCGTATCTTGGTGGCAACGACCTTCCACTTGCCATGCCACTGGTCAAAGGTCATGTCATGTCACTGTCGTGTCATCGGTGGAGGTCCAGCTGTCGTATCTTGGTGGCGACGACCTTCCACTTGCCATGCCACTGGTCAAAGGTCATGTCCCCGGTCTTCACCCAGGGCGTGCAAAACTGTCCGGGCTGGTCCCACCTGAGGAACACAACCCAACACCACGCAACGTAAGTCCAAAAACATAATATATATAAGGCAGAAAAACGTACCTGGGGAAATTGTCGTCATCATCATCATCCGGTCTTCACCCAGGGCGTGCAAAACTCATCATCAACACCATCATCATCATCATCATCACCATCATCATCATCATCACCATCGTCATCATCATCATCGTCATCATCATCATCATCATCATCACCATCATCATCATCATCATCGTCATCGTCATCATCATCATCATCATCATCATCATCATCATCATCACCATCGTCATCATCATTATCGTCATCATCATCATCCCCATCCAGGCATGAGACAGTCTGAAGTCCAATCCTCTGAAAACTGCGGTAAAAGGGACATCAAGGCCCCAGACTGAAGAGGGACAACACTGAAATGAGTTCCCAACACCACCGAAAAGGCTCCATATAGTGATAAATCACCTCAAAAATGCTATTTAACACAAAGGATTTTCTAAAGTCAAATCCTCTGACAGTAGAAGCCAATCCTCTGTCAGAAATTCTTAATTCATCCTCTGACAATTCTGATGGCTGCCGTCATCATCCTCTTCCGTTTTCATCCTCCTCTTCCTCCTCATCACCATCACCATTTGTGTTAATTATCGTGCTAATATATTACTATTATCATCTAAGGGCGTCTCACCAGTCCTGCATACAGCTGTGGACCAGGGCACACTGGGCAGAGGCCTGCATGACCTTGTATCATCCTCATCCTCATGTATGTTAATAAATCAATATTATCATCTAAGGGCGTCTCACCAGTCCTGCATACAGCTGTGGACCAGGGCACACTCGGAGGAGGCCTGCGTGACCTTGGCCAGTCGCTTCTCAAGGACAGGCAGCAGCTGGTCCAGCTCTTCCTTGTCCTTGACCTTCACCTTGTCGCACAGCTCTGGGAGAGACACAAAGGAACAAGATACGGACCGCGCCATTGGAGAACACAGGCATGGTAGTGGGGGAAAAGTGGTTTTCAAGGAAAATGGCCGGGGGTCCAGGGGGCCGAAGAAAATTCAATAAAATTTCATGCCATTTCAATGCATTTTTTAATAATTTTGTTTCAAACTGTTTCGCAGATTTTCCGCGATTCGCAGAGGTCTACCATGCCTGAGAATAACATTGCACTCGCATTTCCTGGCAGAGAAAATGTTTGGCTTTTTTTTTTTTTTTTTGGGGGGGGGGAGTTTTTGGGGGGGGAGATTCATTATTTTGCCCAATTTTTTTTTTAGCGGAGACGGCAGAGCTGTCTTCATGTCTGAACAATTTAACAGAACGGCCGGGGCTCTCAGGGACCCTCATTTGGGGTTCCGTGAAGTATTGTAGTAAGCAAAAGAAAGGACCCTCTGTGAGAATGTGTAGAGGGTCCCACGGATGCACTATTAACCCATTCGCATCGCAACGATTTTGAATAATTTAAAAAAAATCCACAAATCACTCCAGCCATGCACACAAACAAAACATACATAAACAAAAGGAGAAATGAAAGAAGATTACGGGGTTTTTAGTTCAGGTTTAGACATAGGGAAGTGGTGGATCAGACTTTTTTTTAAATATAGACATTATATAGAAAAACTCTCTACACCGATTGGTTACACCCACAACAAACCACTACAAAAGCAAAGTTAGAGACAAAATTATGGTCTAAAGGAGCAAAGTGAGTTTAGAAGTGACCAAGGTGCACACAGATTTACTTCCCTTGAAGCAAATGGCTCAAATTGACAGCTATCTATTAATTCCGGACATATAAGGCCTTGAATGAGGGCTTTTTATAAAGGCAAAAATGACAAACCACAGTCCAAGGTAAGACCCAGTCTTCAAGGACTTTTGTCTTTAACCCTTTCACTGCCAATGTCGCATTTTTGCAACACAATGGTTTAACACCCATGTCACTAAAAAGCATCAAATCAGGGCCTGTCATCTGAAGACCCTATTTTTTTAATTGTGGGAGTTAGGGAAAGGCCTAATGCTATACATGTCACAGATTTGCAATATTGCAAATATTTTTTGTTTGTGGCTCAAGCCACAAACCTATAACTCACTTTGTCGGTCGGTCGGTCGGTCTGTCGGTCAGTCTGTCGGTCCAAAATTGTCGCACTTCAAATCGAGGCTACACTTCTGGCCGCTCTTTAAAATGATGTATTTTAAAAGCGTACAAAATAATAAACATATGTAATACAGACACTACAACAGACACGACGAGTATGCGGTGCTTCTTTTGATGAGCATAAGTAGGATACATAGTTTTAAATGTTTTCCAACAGATATAAAAAGTTACGAAATGGTGCAGAGATAACATTCTGGTTTACAGATTAAAATTATTGAAAAGCCAGGGGAGGTAACTCATGATTGGAGTGGTAAAAATAGACCGCGTGCCACAAACTATTGCGATTTCGCGCTTGTTTCTCTGTGAATCAGGAAAGTTGAATATTTTGGGCTCAAAAATGGCTGGCGGCGAAAGGGTTCAAGGATAACTTCAAGTTCATGCTCTGGTTGCTGAAAAAATCGTTTCAAATCGTCTCTCAGTGAAAAATACGACTTTGTTCAGCGAAAAATACGACTTTGTTCACTACTGTAGTTTGAAAAATACGTTTTTCTCACCTATTGTGGCTAAACAGCGGAGAGCTGATAACACAAAAACGAATAACTCAAAAACACTGGATAACTCGCAATAATGTGTGGGTCTCAGTATAATAATCTCTATGTTGAAAAGTCTGTTTAACTCCAAATATTGGCCATCTCAAAATAAAATTTCAGTCCCACGCACCCACTCATGCACACTTTCAACTCAAAAGCACAAAGAAACTTTAGATTGTACATGGAATTTATTGTTTGACTGATTCATACATTTATTATACATATAATATAAATTAAATTATTACTATGCTTAATATTGAAAAATGCATGCTGATGGATGAGTGTGTGGGAGAACGAAGGAATTGTAGAACGGAGGGATGAGAGAGGGAAATAACAAATGTTATAACAAAATTTCAGTCCCTTCAATTTTGACGTAAGCGATTGTTATTGTTATCATGCTCGACTCCGACTCGCATGAAGCGAGAATTGGTAGATTTTTGTGTTTGAAGCGGTGATTTTGGTGGGCATCGCACGAGCCAGGATGAAATTGTCATTCTGTGTACTTGTGACGTGTGGCCCGACGCAGAAAGTAGCTCCGACGTCCAAAATAATAGAATTAGAAATTAGTTGGAACACTTTTGAACAGGACCGTGTACCGTGGCTTTTTTGTGGATTCCCAGATTTTTTTTTAGAGGTTACTGAGTTCAGTCCTTTGTCAGCCATTTATAAGTAGATGGGGTCAATCACAGAAAGATAGTTTCTTCTTCTTCTTCGATCGCTCAGTTTCCTGTCAATTATGAGTGCAGATGCGTCATGCTGCAGCTATGCGCCTAACTAAGAAATAGTTGGGCCCAGCAAGTCCGACTTCGGCTGGAGGAAATTTATTTGAAAGTGTGTCGTGAAAAAAGGCAGGAGAATGGACCGGAAAGGCAGAAAGATAGTAGATGAAGTAAGCAAAGGGACAAGGCAGGAGAATGGACCGGAAAGGCAGAAAGATAGTAGATGAAGTAAGCAAAGGGACAAGGCAGGAGAATGGACCGGAAAGGCAGAAAGATAGTAGATGAAGTAAGCAAAGGGACAAGGCAGAGTCAAAGAGTAACAGATTAAAGGAAGCTACAAGCACAGAACTTCCAGAAGGTGGGGGAACTATTTATACAAAAGACCCCCTGATATCCCCACAGGGTGGGTGGCGGGGGGAACTTCCCTTATAAGACCTTCAAAAATCATCCAAAATGAGGTCTAAAATAAAAGGGAGGTAATTTTAATACTTACAAAGAAGGGCAATGTCTCGGAGAAGTAGGTCTTATGCGAGAGGGAGTCTTCATAAGGGAGGTTCCTCTGTGTGTAGTACAGTGGAACCTCCCTTTAAGACCTTAAAAATCAGCGCCCCCCAAAAGGTCTTATAGTGAGGGGTCTTATAGGGAGGCGGACACTCGGTAGTATGAAGGGGGAAAAAATCGGTGAAAATATTTTGTGTAACATCTTAGACTTAACTCTTTCGCCGCCAGCCATTTTTCAACCCAAAATTATAATGACACTTAACTGGGTAGTCTAGAGACAAAAACCTATTTGCAATATTGGGGAATTTGTCTGTGAGAAGCATGAAATTAGGCCTATCCTTACCTCCCGAAATTAAGAAAATAGGGTCTTCAGATAACAGGCCCTCATTTGGTGCATCAATGCGACGTTGGCGGTGAAAGGGTTAATAGGGAACGTCTCAGTAGGGAGGGTCCTCTATCGCATGGGTGCAACTACACAAAATGATAAAACCTGAAAGGCCGGGGTCCAGGGGTAATGTCCCAGACCTTAATCTAGGATTTCTGAAAAAGGGGGACAGTCCCCCCCTCATATCAAAAAAAGGGGGGCACTCCCCCCTATCCAACCCCACATCACATGCATAAGAACCAGTACTTCCCCCACCCTCGTACACAGACTTGAACTTTTCTTCATCAGCCACGGCCACTTTTTCAACCAGTCATTTTGGAACCGATGTTCCTTTGCACTGCCACTGTTGTCATTCTTTTCCGATGTTTTAGATGTAGAAATCTTTTCTTCGAGGTCTTCACAATCGCTTGGAACAGGATTTTTGTTTGTTTTGACTTTG
>CM065713.1:27408213-27423213 GCA_017654935.2 Phymorhynchus buccinoides | reverse complement strand
TCAAGCTGTCCACCAACGACCCTTGAAGTTTTGATGCTTTGACGCTAGTGTGCGACAGGTCTTACACAGTAAAAGTTACTGCTGCAATTCTGAGTGGCTGTGCTTTGTGGTCTTCAATCCAGACCTATTTACCCTTTTTATGAACAACCTGGAATTTGCCACCAAAAAAAACGGAATTTGAGAAAAAAAACCAGAATTCACATCAGTACACGACTCGCGATAAAACACTGATTTAAAAGGAAATGTTGAAGTCCACGTTGCAGTACTTGCAGTGTGCATGCTCGTCTCCCAAATGCGAACTTGTTATTCCTGGCACTTTCAAATACTTTTGAGAAAACTTCTGCTTCACTTTTGGCCGTTTCACCCTATCACTGCTGTCGTTTGTCAAAGATTTCTGGCGCTTGCCGCCTGCGGTTGACTTGCCTGACGACATGTTTGGCGCAAAACTACAATCTCTGCCAACAAGAAATACTATCATTGGTTGAGGGAGGTCCACAGACCAATGAAAAATCGCTTCTCAGAACTCCAAGGTTTCGGTCAACCCTTGCATCTTTTCATACAAACGGAAACAAATAATACATTTTTTCAAAATCCCGGGATTTTCAGCATTCACCCGGAATTTATTATTTTACCCAGAATTTTTGCAAATTCCCGGGATAATTCCAGCAAAACCGGGAGGGTAAACAGGTCTCTTTCACCGCCAGAATGTCGCATTTATGCACCACAATGGTTTAACACCCATGTCACTAAAAGGCATCAAATCAGGGCCTGTTATCCACAGACCCTATTTTCTCATTTATGGGAGGCAAGGATAGGCCCAGAAAAGATTTCATCTGCAATATTGTGGGATTTCTCTGTGACACATTTAGAATAGGCTCAATCCTTACTGCCCAAATTTAGGAACACAATGTCATTGAATAATAGACCCTGATTTCAACTTAATTCAAGTTTTAATGACATGGGTGATAAATTATTATGGTGCAAAAATGCGACATTGGCGGTGAAAGGGTTATTGGGGTTTGTTGTTTTTCTGCTGAAAAATGGCTGGTTGGGAAAGGGTTAACTTGGGGTTGCGTTATCTATGGAGCTATTGCTTCAAAACTAATGCTACGCATTCTTAGTAACTTTAACATCTTCAATACCCATTAGTGTGTGTGTGTGTGTGTGTGTGTGTGTGTGTGTGTGTGTGTGTGTGTGTGTGTGTCTGTGTGTGTGTGTCTCTGTGTGTGTGTGTGTGTGTGTGTGTGTGTGTGTGTGTGTTTGGTGCACGCGTGTTTGTGTGTCAGCAGAAAATATCATGGCAAAAAATCGTGCAAATGAAATTGCTGACACTTTTTTCCATCGCCTGCGTTTATCTCAAGCTAAATTTAAAAAAATGCATATGGAATTGCAGCTTGACCGTATTTTACGGACTATAAGGCGACACTTTTTCCCCCAGACTGAGGCCCCTGCACCTTATAATGTGACTGATAAAATAGTAAGAAACTATAATAACAAAATCTGGTTTGTGTAAAATTTGGGGTGTGCGCCTTATAATCAGGTGCGCCTGGTAGTACGTAAAATACGGTAGTTTAAGCTAATAGTTCTCCCCCTGAACTTTGTTATACTTACAGATGGACAGACAGACAGACAAATGGACGGACAGACAGACAAAGTGACAGGCGTACCGGACAGGTTATCCAGGTGAGTGGTCACCCCACTGGCTAGGGTGATGTCCGAACAGCGCTGATTCTGGGTCTGTGTCGTTTCTTCTTTAACGTCTCTCTCCTTCTTCATCTGTAGGCAGTGCTTCAACACGCACTCTCCACCCTGCACACAGGGAGGCAAGTATGCATGCAAACACACACACACACACAAAGAGTCATGATAAAAACAGTTGATTCTGCGTCTGTGTCGTTCCTTCTTTACCAACTCTCTCTCCTTCTTGATCTGTAGGCAGTGCTTCAACACGCACTCTCCACCCTGCACACAGGGAGGCAAGTACGCATTCACGCACGCACACACACACACACACAAAGAGTCATGATAAAAACAGTTGATTCTGCGTCTGTGTCGTTTCTTCTTTACCAACTCTCTCTCCTTCTTGATCTGTAGGCAGTGCTTCAACACGCACTCTCCACCCTGCAGACAAGCGCATACACATACACATACACGCATGCGCACACAGTCAGATAAAAACAGCTGATTCTGGGTCTGCGTCGTTCCTTTCTCATCCTCTCTCTCCTTCTTCATCCGTAGGCATTGCTTCAGCACACACTCTCCCAACTGCATGCAGACATGTGCGCACACACACATACACGCACACACACAGAGTACGATAAAAACGTCTCTCCACCCTACATGCAGGCACGCATGCGCGCACACACACGGCAAGATTTTTAAAACCAGCGAATTCTGCACCTGCATTGCTTTATTATTATCATTATAAAATGAGAAAGACGCCTGTTTAGACTCCATCTGAAACAATGGTCTAGAGATACATATATATCTTTCCTGACTTGTCTTAAACCACAAACCATCATTCCAGGGCTATGACATCAAAAGCTATGACATCATCAATGACATCACACACACCCTGTAGTAGACACAGGGCCAGGCAGGGAAGGGGTTAACTCATTCTAGTCGTTCCTGCGTGTTTGAGAGTTGGAAGGCGAGGTAGGATGTGAAATGAGTACTTGCCCCCCCCCCCCCCCACAAACATTTCGGCAGATGTCGCTGTTGATTTGGACGTAAGCCGTAGCGCCCCGTTCAAGTGCTTCGGCTGTTGGGATGATCCCTGGAGTCTTTTAGCCAGGGTATGACAACAACAACAACAACAACAGCAACAACTGCAGAGCTGATTCTAGGATTTTGAAAAAGTGGGGGTGTTCCCCCCAAAAGAATGAAAAAAGGGGGGCAGGTCCAATGGATACGAGGGTAAGGGATGGGGGAGGCGGCCAATTCAATCTTCGCTAGCTTTGCCACTTCTTCAGCCACTCGTCTTGGAACCGGTGTTCCCTCGCACTAGTGCCGTTATCTTCGGGCTGCTTCTCCGGGACTGTTGATGCAGTAGCTGTTTCTGCAACATCTTCTGCACACTCCTTTGGCAGAGGATTTCTTTGTTTTACTTTGCCGCCACAAAAATCAAAGTCGAAGAGCGTCGTTGTCCGCTTCATTTTCAAGAAAATTCAACATGGCGGGTAGGACTCTCGCAACTTCTTGTAGGCGAAACGAGATGAACGCGATTGGTTTATTGTAAAGGAACCAATGAAATGTCGAGAAATCATTCATTCCTGCTCGATGCTTTCCGTTTGTGCAGACGACGAAGGAATTCCCGCAGCGATCGGTAAAAAGTGTGGGCAGTTCTGCAAACATGCGGGCGTCGGCCCGCACTTAGACCCAATTATTGCGGGAAGGAACAGATTCTGGGGGGGATTGTACCAATCCTGCGCCCGAGAATCAGCTCTGCAACTGCATTGTTAGAAGCTTCACCTTGTGCAGGGGGAAGTTGAGGTGATTCAGCGTGCCGTGCAGAGGTTGGCGAAGGGAGAGGGCCGAGGGGTGGGAGGTGATGTTGATTGACAGGTCCAGCAGCCCTCGCTTGGTATCACTGCAAAAACAATATTACCAGACCTGTTTACCCTTATAATGAACAACCTGGAATTTGCCACAGAAAAACCCGGAATTTGAGGGGAAAAAACAGACTTCACATTGCCATGCTTCTTCGTGTTGACATGTTCGGTGATGTCGCTTATGACGCCATGCGAAATTTTGAAGTCCACGTTGCAGTACTGGCAGTGTGCATGCTCGTCTCCCAAACGCGAACTTGTTATTCCTGGCACTTTCAAATACTTTTGAGAAAACTTCTGCTTCACTTTTGGCCGTTTCACCCTATCACTGCTGTCGTTTGTCGAAGATGTCTGGCGCTTGCCGCCTGTGGTTGACTTGCCTGACGACATGTTTGGCGCAAAACTACAATCTCTGCCAACAAGAAATACTATCATTGGTTGAGGGGGGTCCACGGACCAATGAAAAATCGCATATCAGAACTCCAAGGTTTCGGTCAACCCTTGCATCTTTTCATACAAACGGAAACAAATAATAGACGGTTTTTCGAAATCCCAGGATTTTCAGCGTTCACACACACTGAATCACAATGACAGAGAATATGAAACAGACATAAACAATATCACACACACTGAATCACAATGACAGAGAATATGAAACAGACATAAACAATATCACACACACTGAATCACAATGACAGAATATGAAACAGACATAAACAATATCACACACACTGAATCACAATGACAGAGAATATGAAACAGACATAAACAATATCACACACACTGAATCACAATGACAGAATATGAAACAGACATAAACAATATCACACACACTGAATCACAATGACAGAGAATATGAAACAGACATAAACAATATCACACACACTGAATCACAATGACAGAATATGAAACAGACATAAACAATATGACACTGAATCACAATGACAGAGAATATGAAACAGACATAAACAATATGACACTGAATCACAATGACAGAGAATATGAAACAGACATAAACAATCTCACACACACTGAATCACAATGACAGAGAATATGAAACAGACATAAACAATATCACACACACTGAATCACAATGACAGAGAATATGAAACAGACATAAACAATATCACACACACTGAATCACAATGACAGAGAATATGAAACAGACATAAACAATATCACACACACTGAATCACAATGACAGAGAATATGAAGTACACATAAGCATGTGTAGATGAAAAAATAAACACACATACCATATTTTTCGGACTATAAGCCCCCCCCCCCCCCCCCCCCCAAAATGTTACACAAAATTCAGCATCCCCTCACCCATCACACCGCCCATATACATGCATCCCCCCCACCCACCCACACACACACCCCATCACATATCTCCACACCCCACACAAAACCCACCCCTCATCCCCCCACCCACACACCCCCCTCTCCTCACCCCCTCCACAAACCCACCCACCCACCTGTCCAGCTGGAGGTGGATGAGGAAGGGGAGGGAGAGGGAGGAGAGCCTGTCCACCTCCCCCACTATGGCCCCCCTCAGAGCGGCAGTCAGCGTCTGTGTCTCCATGGAGTGAGGGGGGATGGAGCGGCCCACGTACTGCACAATCTGTGGATAATACAACACCATACGATGTGATCTCAACACCATACCATGTCAGTTTAACAGTTAAACCATCGTCAGTCTGTGTCTCCATGGAGTGAGGGGGGGGTGGAGCGGCCCACGTACTGCACAATCTGAGGATAATACCACACCATACAATGTGATCTCAACACCATACAATGTGATCTCAACACCATACAATGTGATCTCAACACCATACAATGTGATCTCAACACCATACAATGTGATCTCAACACCATACAATGTGATCTCAACACCATACCATGTGATCTCAACACCATACAATGTGATCTCAACACCATACAATGTGATCTCAACACCATACCATGTGATCTCAACACCATACAATGTGATCTCAACACCATACAATGTGATCTCAACACCATACAATGTGATCTCAACACCATACAATGTGATCTCAACACCATACAATGTGATCTCAACACCATACAATGTGATCTCAACACCATACAATGTGATCTCAACACCATACCATGTGATCTCAACACCATACAATGTGATCTCAACACCATACCATGTGATCTCAACACCATACAATGTGATCTCAACACCATACCATGTGATCTCAACACCATACAATGTGATCTCAACACCATACAATGTGATCTCAACACCATACAATGTGATCTCAACACCATACCATGTCAGTTTAACAGTTAAACCACCGTCAGTCTGTGTCTTCATGGAGTGAGGGGGGGGTGGAGCGGCCCACGTACTGCACAATCTGTGGATAATACAACACCATACAATGTGATCTCAACACCATACCATGTCAGTTTAACAGTTAAACCACCGTCAGTCTGTGTCTCCATGGAGTGAGGGGGGGATGGAGCGGCCCACGTACTGCACAATCTGTGGATAATACCACACCATACAATGTGATCTCAACACCATACAATGTCAGTTTAAAACCCTTTCATCGCCACTGTCGCCTCTTGGCACCGCAATGATTTAACACCTGTGTCACTGAAAGGCATCAAATGAGGGTCTGATATCCAATGACCTTATGTTCTTAATTTTGGGAGGGAAAAGGATAGGCCCTATGTTATGCATGTCACAGAGGAATCCCCAGTATTGCAGACAGAATCTTTTCTCTACCCAGGTAAGTTTGATGGAAAGTTTTGGGTGAAAAATGGCTGGCGTTGAACGGGTTTGTTGAAAGCAGCTTTCACTTTCAGACGGTCCACAGGTTAAAAAACCTCACAAATCACTCCACCCATACACACTAACAAAACGTACATAAACAAAAGGAGAAATGAAAGAAGATTACGTGTTTTTACTTCAGGTTCAGACATAGGGAAGTGGTAGATCAGACTTTTTTCATATATAGACTTTATATAGAAAAACTCTCTACACCGATTGGTTTCCCCAGCAACGAACCACTACAAAAGCAAAGTCGATCGCTCAGACAGTCTCCTGTCTATTATGAGCGCAGATGCGTCATGCTGCCGCAATGCACCTAAGAAATAGGCCCAGCAAGTCCGACTTCGGCTGGAGGAAATCTTTTTGAAAGCGTTTCTTGAAAAAAGGCTAGGAGAATGAACCGGTAAGGCAGAAAGATAGTAGATCAATCAATCAATCAATCAATCATTTTATTGTCCTGATCTTTAAAAAAAACAAGGAAATGTGTCTTGCAATCGATCAATACAAAAAGCAAAAACAGAATCAACTACAATAGAGGAGAACACCCTAATAGGGGTGTCTGTACACATGAGCACCCCCACCCCCACCACGGCAACGGAATGACAGGCCAGTCACAATGTAACCTGCCCATCACCGTGCCACCATGTGAAAGAGTGAGAAATGCCCACATGCACAGAGACCCCAACATATTAAACATCTTCACACACACACACACACACTGTGACACACACACACACACACACACATACACACTGTGACACACACACACACACACACACACACTGTGACACACACACACACACACACACTGTGACATACACACACACACACTGTGACACACACACACACACACACATACACACTGTGACACGCACACACACAAAGGGAAAAGGCAGTCAAAGAGAGTGACAGATTAGAAGTTACAAGCACAGAACTTCCAGGTGGGAGAACTATTTATACAAAAGAACCCCCCGGTATCCCCACAGGGGGCAGCGAGGGTACAACAACAACAACAACAACAACAACATACCGTATATTTCAGATCATTAGGCGCTGCTGCGCTGCATAAGGCGAATAGGGCAATTTTCAAGAAAAATCTGAAAAATTAAAGTAAAAGGCGCCCTCGTTTATAAGGCACCTCGCAAAAGAAAGTCAAACTTTGAAACCAGTACGCATCCTGTAAACGCTTACCGACCGCCATTACTGCTGTCATAAACGAGAGTTGGCTCCCCTATCAAATAATTGAACTTCCGTTTGAGCTGCTTCCGGTTGTTGTGTTTGGACAATTCTTTGCGAAAACCAATAGAATTACTGCATTTTAAGCTCTACAACGATCCTTTTTACATCCAATGAAGGGTTATGGCGTCTGTTGGGACGGTATCTCGGGACGATAATAGGGATTTTGAAGCATTTTAACGCGAGTATTCATCGCATCCGCGACTCGTGACCACTTTTCGATGTTGTGACTCACAGCAGACTGAACTGAACACGGCAATCGTTGCCTCTCTCTTCTCACGATTTTGTTCACTAATAGGGCGCCCTCGTTTATTAGCAGACCTGTTTACCCCCTACACAAGTCTCGAGTAGTCCGGATAGCTGAAATGAGTAGTTTTGGCAGTTTTATTCATTAAACCATCAAACAATATTCACTGAAAATGAGTAGCAATCAAGAATTAAAGAGCATTATTTTCAATTTTGAAGAGTAGTAGACATCCAAATTGAGTAGAATACTACTCGAAAAGAGTAAACAGGTCTGTATTAGGCGCAAAGGTCGAAATTGGGGAAGAAAAAATCGTCTTACAACCCGAAAATTACGGTAATAATAATACAGACAACCCCCTATTTTACGACCCTCTGTTAAGCGACCACCTCTCATTTGAGACCGGATTTGTTGGCACGGATGCATTTTACTATGTAAACGACCTCTCTTAAACGACTTCCTCTAAAACGCGACTTACGACCGCCATTTTGTTGGTTTTTACGACCGTTGTTGTCGTCTGCATAGACTTTGAGCAAAGGGAAACAACCACGGTCAAGGGCCTGAAAGCGGAGTCGCTTCCCTTGTTGTAGAAAAGATGGCGGAAAGCATAGGAAAAGCACGAAAACCACTGACTTTGAAAAAGAAAACCACTGACTTTGGACGAGAGTGGAGGTGATTAACAGAAGTCGGCGAAGTGAAACTGTAATACATCGATTGCACAATCCTATGGAGTTGGAAAGACCCAAATCCAGTTTTAATATGTCATTGTATGTGTGCATGAAGAAGAGAGTATGAACTGTGCTGATCTATTTCTTTCTACGGCTGCCAGTGAAAACCTCCGTCATACGACCCCTCCAATTTACGACCGATTTTTCCGGACATTTTGGAAGTCTTAAAATAGAGGTTTGTCTGTAATAGTAATTAAAAACAATGGAAAGCGCCACTGACGTCCATGTGCTGGTCGTTGAGGCGTGACTTGGCCCCAGAGTTCTGCTTGGCTACCACCTGAATCAGGTTCTGCTTGGCGTTCTGCCCATCAAAGTGCAAAAAACCCAAAATTTTACGATTCTTTTAAGTGATTTTTTTTGGCTCACTAGTGTTAACGAAGTTAACACACAGAGAGAGAGTAAAGAGAGAGAGAGAGAGAGAGAGAGATAAAGGGGGAGAGAGAGAGAGAGAGAAGGGGAGAGAGAGAGAAGGGGAGAGAGAGAGGGGACACAGAGAGAGAGAGATGGGGAGATGGAGAGAGACAGAGAGAGAGAGAGAGAGAGAGAGAGAGAGAGAGAGAGAGAGAGAGAGAGAGAGAGAGAGAGAGAGAGAGAGAGAGAGAGACTCAGCCAATAGGACATTTGCCGCGTGCTGGTGACCTTGAATGTCACTGAGTTGAATTTAGAGAGTTGAATTGGAAAGGTCAGTGTAACTCAGGCAGAACGAGCACGGTCAAATTTGTAGATTAGCATAGAGAATGAACTCGTGGCAAATGCCCTATTCTTGAAAGAAAGTCTTGCATTTTGCCAACAACGCCTCGCAGCTATTTTGCTCCCTGGACACTTTCTCTCTCAGCTTTTTTTTTCTCTCCCACTGCACATACCCCTTCTTTACACACACACAGATAGAGAGAGTGAGAGAGAGAGAGACAGAGAGAGAGAGAGAGAGAGAGAGAGAGAGAGAGAGAGAGAGAGAGAGAGAGAGAGAGAGAGAGAGAGAGAGAGAGAGAGAGAGAGAGAGAGAGAGAGAGAGAGAGAGACAGAGATAGAGAGAGAGACATAGAGAGAGAGAGACAGTGACAGAGAGAGAGAGAGAGAGAGAGACTCAGAGAGAGAGTGTGAGAGAGAGAGAGAGAGAGAGAGAGAGAGAGAGAGAGAGAGAGAGAGAGAGAGAGCGAGAGAGACAGAGAGAGTGAGAGAGACAAGGACAAAGAGAGTGAGAGAGAGACAGACAGAGAGAGTGAGACAGACAGAGAGAGAGCGTGAGAAAGAGAGGGACAGAGACACACAGAGAGTGAGAGAGACAGAGACACAGAGAGAGAGAGAGAGAGAGAGAGAGAGAGACGCTTCAGACATTGCTTTATTGACAATGGCACAAATACAGCCTTTCTGTCAATGTGGTGAACTTTGTTACTTGCAGCGCCAAAGTTAAGGAACATGATCCATGAAACGAGAGAGAGGGACAGAGAGAGAGACAGAGAGAGGGACAAAGACAGAGAGACAGTGAGAGAGAGACAGACAATGACAATGACAAAGGGGGTTTATTGCCTTCAGCTTTTACAAAAGCCCTGAAAGCAAGTGGATGGACAGAAACAAGATCGTTATCCGAATATTAATTTCTTTCACAAAGATTCGTCGCGATTTGGATTCCAGATCACGGAAGTAGACTTCGAATTATTTCACAATAAACACGATCACTAAAGTTCTCTGTGCACAGTGTCACTAAGTATGGAGATTTTCATTGTTGTTGGGTGTTCCAGGTTCAATGCTGCCGTCCTCAGGCCCCAGGCTTCACGGAAATCACGCTTCATTTTACTGGTGTTTTCTTGAAGAGAGAGAGAGAGAGAAGAGAGAGAGAGAGAGAGAGAGAGAGAGAGAGAGAGAGAGAGAGAGAGAGAGAGAGAGAGAGAGAGAGAGAGAGAGAGAGAGAGAGAGAGAGAGAGAGAGAGAGAGAGAGAGAGAGAGAGAGAGAGAGAGAGAGAGAGAGAGAGAGAGAGAGAGAGAGAGAGAGAGTAAGTGAGAGAGAGAGAGAGAGAGAGAGAGAGAGAGAGAGAGAGAGAGAGAGAGAGAGAGAGAGAGTGAGAGAGAGAGAGAGAGAGAGAGAGAGAGAGAGAAGACAGAAAGAGTAAGTGAGAGAGAGAGAGAGAGAGAGAGAGAGAGAGAGAGAGAGAGAGAGTGTGAGAGAGTGAGAGAGAGAGAGAGAGAGAGAGACAGAAAGAGTAAGTGAGAGAGAGAGAGAGAGAGAGAGAATGAGTTTGTTGTGTTTTGTGTTGTGTTGTGCGAGAGAGAGAGAGAGAGAGAGAGACAGAGTAAGTGAGAGAGAGAAAGACAGAGAGAGTGACAGGGAGAGACAGAGACAGAGAGAGACAGAGACAGAGAAAGAGAGAGAGAGAGAGAGACAGACACAGACTCACAGCCAGTTCCTGAAAGTCCTGAATTTTGCGGTGCAGGGCCAGCAAGGTCTGGCGGTCCTCCTGCTCCCGGAACACTCTCTCCCCCAGGGACTCCGCCTGACCCCTGTACATGTCTCTGGCCGTCCGGTCCCCAGCCAACTCCAGGTGGGACTGCACCAGCAGCCTGAACAACGCATCAACCCACAAACAATAATCATAATAATAATAATAATGGGCATTTCCAGCGTTTAACCCTTTCACCGCCAGCCATTTTTCAGCCAAAAAATACCATTAAACTTACCTGGGTAGAGAAATTTCTTTATCTGCAACATTGGGAATTCCTCTGTGACATGTATAACATTAGGCCAATCCTTACCTCCCCAAATTACGAGAAAAAAAGGGTCTCAGGCATGAAAGTGGATGGACATCAAAAAAGAGGAAAAAATTTCGTCTGAGAAATCCTTCCACCCGGATTTTCACCCGACGTCGCTAGTTTTGTTCAGCGGGGGGGGGGGGGGGGGGGGGGGGGAACATTCCCCCAAATTTTTTTTCAAGCACAAGCATCAAAGAATTAGATCCTTTTCAGCCGAGAAAAATCCTTCCACCCGGATTTTCACCTAACGTCCGATGTTTTGTTGACAGAGGGGGCCGTGCACGTTTCAAATTTTTTGGTTCCAACCACCTTTTCACCTACCTCACGTCACAAGTTTTATTCAGCGAGGAGGGGGTCCGAAAATTTGGTCGGCACAACTAGCCTTCCACACACATTTTCAGCTAACATCACTACTTTTGTTGAGCGGGAGCTACTCATTTCGCCTTCCTTCGCACAATTGAAGCGAGTGAGCTAAAGCGACTTCCGGTTAACCAGTTTGAGATTCGCCAAATAGAGACTTGTAGATATAAGAATACGGCAAGATCGGTCCTTTACGCAGAAAAAAAATTTCCGCGGAAGTTTTGACAAATTTACGTGGAATTCTTTCATGCCTGGGTCTTCACATAACAGGCGCTGATTTGATGCCTTTTAGTGACATGGGTGTTAAACCATTGTGGTTTATAAATACGACATTGGCAGTGAAAGGGTTAATCTTAAATAAGCCCTAAGCGCTTACAATAATAAATCAAGTTATTAACATATTGATTAACCATCAATAGAAACAAATGAACGTCAAAAATACGTTAAACACAAGCACACACAATAAATGAGCACACACACAAACGCGCGCGCGCACCCACGAACGCACACACACACACGCACAAACCACAAATAGGGACATTAACCCTTTCACCGCCAATGTCACATTTATGCACCACAATGGTTGAACACCCATGTCACTAAAAGGCATCGAATCGGGGTCTGTTATCCGAAGACCCTATTTTCTTAATTTTGGGAGGTAAGGACAGGCCTAATGTTATACATGTCATAGAGGAATTCACAATGTTGCAGATAATTTGTTTTCTGTACCCAGTTAAGTTTAATGGTATATTTTAGCTGAAAAATGCTTGGCGGCGAAAAGGGTTAAAGTGTCAAAATGACCATCCTGAGAAAATGTTCAGTTAAAATATTTCAGACAATCATCTTTCTAATGATATAAGAACCACTCTCTCTCTCTCTGCCCCCCCCCCCCCCCCCACCCACCCTCTCTCTCTGCCCCCCCCACCCCACCCACCCCACTCTCTCTCTCTCTCTCACACACACGAAGGCAAAGCAGTGCTTTCTACAGGCAAAAAGCAAAGAATATTTTGAGTAGGGTATCAATCTTGGATCCCCCCCCTCTCTCTCTCTCTGTCTGTCACGTGTCAGTCACACACACACACACATGCAAGCACGCACTCTATCGCTTACTCTAATGCTTACACACATTTACAGACACACCCACTCACACTCACCACACCAACATCAAACTACAATATATTGTCTGAATCACTTTTAGAGGAAGGATGTTAAACTGAAGAACAACACTCACACACACACACATGCACACACACACACAACTTACTATCTCCAGATTCCCAGGCAAAGCAGATCATTTTTATCTGTTAGGGCATCAATCTTAGATCCCATCTTTCGGATGAGACGATAAACCGAGGTCCCGTGTGCGCACATGCACTTAGCACACGTTAAACCCAGTGGCAAGGAAAAAGATGTCATTTCGTGAACATTTATTCCCCCACCCCCACCCCTTTCCTTCCTCATCAGTCACACAAAAATTGTATGCAAAAAAAAAAAAAAAAAAAAATTAATTGTGTGGCGCGCCTCTGGCTTCGACGCGCTCTCCAGGTGGAAGCAACCCGAATTTCACAGAGATGCCTCTGTGACTATAAAGTACCTAGTACCTGGTACCTAATCGTCCCATCCATCCCACTTCTCCCTCCCCCCCCCTCTCTCTCTCTCTCTCTCTCTCTCTCTCAACACACACACACCATGCTATCTCCAGATTCCCAGGCAAGGCAGGGAACTTCTCTTTGAGCAGGCCCTCAATCTTGGACCCCCCCCCCCCCCCCCCCCCCACCTCTCTCTCTGTCTGTCAGTCAGTCACACACACACACTCACACTCACACACACACAAACACACACCGGGCTCCCAATCATCCCGTAAAATAAAGGGGTCCCAGGGACTCCTTCACTTACAGTACAGAGGGTCCAAGAGGCGGGATAGAGGGTCCCAGTGGCACTGCAAATACTAAAAATAATTTTTCTAATGCATCCCTGGGACCCCCTGCATATACTTTTAGAGGGTCCTTTAGAATTTTAGTACTTCATAGACCCCCAAATGGGGGTCCCTGGGAGCCCTGCACACACACACACACACCGTGCTATCTCCAGGTTTCCAGGCAAGGCAGGGAACTTCTCTTTGAGCAGGCCGTCAATCTTGGAGCGCGTTTTCTCCAGACGCTGGACCAGGGGGCGAGCGTCGTTGCGGTGCTTCTGCGTCTCCACAAACCGCATCACGTGGCGCAGCTGACTTTCCTGCAAAGACACACAGATATGAAAGACACACAAGCACAATGCGCATGCACATGCACACAGACAAGCACACACACACGGCTTTCCTGCAAAGACACACAGACATGAATGACACACAAGCACGATGCGCGCAAAAACACACACACACACACGGAGCAGGGGTCGAGCATTTTTGGAATCCTTCTGAGTCTCCACAAACCGCATCACATGACGCAGCTGACTTTCCTGCAAAGACACACAGATATGAATGACACACAAGCACAATGCGCGCAAGAACACACACACACACACGGCTTTCCTGCAAAGACACACAGATATGAATGACACACAAGCACAATGCGCGCAAGAACACACACACACACACGGCTTTCCTGCAAAGACACACAGATATGAATGACACACAAGCACAATGCGCGCAAGAACACACACACACACACACACGGAGCAGGGGGTGAGCGTTGTCTGGAAAATTAGCAACTACTACACAATGCTGTGGCAATTTATCATTTTTCGTGCTACCAGTTCTAAAAAGGAGGAAGGGGAAGGATGGGAGGGGGAGGGTTTTTACACCCCCCCCCCCCCACTATAGTATATCGACCCGAACATCACACAAATTGGCTTCCAAAATCAACAAACCACAAGTTTATGCAGTGGAATCTCCCCTAGTAAGACCTCGCATTCTAAGACTCCCTCCCACATAAGACCTACTTCTCCAGACATTGCCCTTCTTTGTAAGAATTAAAATTACCTCCCTTATGAGACCAGTTATAAGACTCCCTCCCACATAAGACCTACTTCTCTGAGGGGTTGCCCTTCTTTTTAAGTATTAAAATTACCTCCCTTATAGTATACGACTCCCATTATAAGACTCCCTCCCACATAAACCTACTTCTCTGAGACATTGCCCTTCTTTGTAAGAATTAAAATTACCTCCCTTATAAGACCTCCCATTATAAGACTCCCTCCCACATAAGACCTACTTCTCTGAGGCGTTGCCCTTCTTTGTAAGAATTAAGATTACCTCCCTTATAAGACCCCTCCCTTTGGATGATTTTTGGAAGGTCTTATAAGGGAGGGTCCACTGTACACCCAAAAAACACAGAA
>CM065713.1:27378213-27403213 GCA_017654935.2 Phymorhynchus buccinoides | reverse complement strand
AACCCTACCCCCCACCCTATAAGACGGGAAAACGCAACGAACCACAACTGTGACAATACGCGGTGTACTGCAGTACATAGTGGGGGGTAGGGTTAGGTTTAGGGGTAGGGTTAGGGTTAGGGTTAGTATTCCAAAAAGGTAATTAGCTGAAAATGTTCCTAAAATACAGCTTTATGTATGGTAAGAAAGGCAAAAACGGAAAAATACAATTAACCGAGAAATGCATGGGGGGTGGCACATCTTTACCTTTACCAACATAGGTATAGAAACAATTCAGTTAAAGCACAAAAGGCTTATTCTCCATGCTGCTCGAAGTACACCCACCCCTAGGTATGCCGATCTGCCCCAAGGCGGGGCAAGTCCGCCTACAGGCTGGGAAAAGGCTGCCCTCCTCATGCTTAGAAATGATTAATAAAACCCAGAATCACACAGAAATGTCAATTACTAAGCATGTTTTCACGGTATCAGGACAACTACCCCCCGGACAACTACCCCCCGGACAACTACCCCCGGACAACTACCCCCCACACATTATTTTCTGAACATTATTGTTAACCCTTTCAACGCTAGCCATACCTCAGCCAAAATTTACCATTCATGGTTCGTGGGGACTTGGAAGAGTGCCAAAAAAGGACCTTAAAAGGACCTTTAAAGGACCAGCAAATTTTTTTAAAGGACCTTGTTTGTAGTTGTGCTTGCAGACGTGGTGGGCGCAGAGCCAGACGCCGACGATTGTGGCTGAGCAGATTTTTTTTTTTTTTTTTTGGCCGAGCAGATTAATTTGCTGCTTGCAAAAAAAGTCAGTCACAATGCACCTCAATTCCGCCTTGTGCCTTCTTTCAGCTTTCTTGTGATTTTCAGTCTTTGCGTGTTGTTTCAGCACCGACTCTCCCATTGACAAGATGTTGATGTTTTTTTCACAATATGCACAACGAACTGCATGTTTGTTGTCCATCACTTTTCGGACCCAGTCCTTATAAATGTCTTCTCTCAGCCAACGATCCTGAAAACGAACACTTTCCAGGCATTTTTACACTTTTTACTTGAAAACAAGCACTGAAGCAGCCGCATGTGCGAAGAATTTCAACATGGCGCATAAGATATCTCGCCGAATCTCGCGCACGTGACCGGATTTACAGTGACTATTAAAATTAGATCGTCTGCTCGAAAGATACGAAGGCGATCGATTTTTGGCAAATTTTATTTCATTTAATATATTGTTTTGAGTTCATTTCTTATGACAAGGTACTTAGTTTTGTTTTTTGGCCCGATTAAAGGATTTAAACTGACCACACCAATTTTAAAAGGACCTTTGACTGATTTGAAAGGACCTCCTTGCTGATATAAAGGACTTAACAGGCCTTTTGAAGACCGATCAATTTCACAGCACTTTAAAGCACCTGAAAGGACCCCACGAACCCTGCCATTAAACTTACCCGGGTAGAGAAAAGATTTTGTCTGCAATATTGGGGATTCCTCTGTGACACGCCTATCCTTACTTCCCAAACAATAAGAACATAAGGTCACTGGATACCAGACCCTCATTTGATGCCTTTCAGTGACATGGGTGTTAAATCATGGTGGTGCCAAGAGGCGACAGTGGCGATGAAAGAAATTGTCTATGCGATAACAAAATGAAAACCATGCGGTCCACTTACTTACACTGACATACACCACAGAAAACGAAATATCTTCATACAAAATAAGTGATAGTGTCTGTACAATATGACACATTGTGTTTGTTACGTACTGGCTCATACACGATCATCATTGCGCACACAAGCATTAGGCCTACTGTCGATGCAAAACATGTACACATGCGCACACACACACACTGACACAAAACAGAAAAAAGGTGTAAAAAGGTCAAGGTCATTTGAGAGAGGGAATAAACACACACTCACATCAACTGATAAAACATTCTGGGTATATAATTGCCTTGTATAGAAATTAGTCCATCTAATGTAAAATAAAATATAATAATATACAAGCTAAAAAAAAGAGTAAATATTTTTCACTTTTTTTTTTTACACTATTTATGTTTTCAGGGAGGCCGGTACTTAATAATAATAATAATGGGAATTTATATAGCGCTCTTTCTCACATGAGCTCAGTGCGCTTTACATTGATAACAAGAACATTAAATTTAAAGGCAAACAAATAATTAATCATTAGAAAGTAAAATAAGCACGATGCCTACACACAACGTTCTCTTACTTCCTTACTCACACACACACACACACACACACACACACACACACACACACACACACACACACACACACATGCATGCGCACACGCACATTCGCACACAATTAATTATACAAGTAAAATAGTTACAACATGAACATTCTAAGAAGAAACATAGAGACCACATTCACATTCCCAATCAAGTTTGAATACAATACTGCAACTTGAAATAAAATCATACTGCCATCGACATATCAATTACATGACTAATTATAATAGACAAATTTTGCAAAAACAAAAATACCCTTCTACCTCATTTACAAGCATTTAAAGTTTACAAGACGTAGACATTCTACATACAAAATACGAATAATAAAACAATTGTAAATACATTTTTTACAAGATTTCTGCAATAAAACGGACCCCCCCCCCCCCTTACACACACACACACACACACACACACACACACACACACACACACACACACACCTCACACACAAAACACTAATCAATCATAATATGTCCGAAACAAGTGAGTTTTAAGGGCAGAGCGAAAGGCGGAAATAGAGTCAGATGAGCGAACATGTTGTGGGAGGGAATTCCATAAGTGAGGTGCTAAATAGTAGAAGGATCGTTCACCAAACGATTTCGTGTGGACCCGAGGAACCTTGAGTGTGCAGCAGTCAGAGGAAGAACGTAGGGAGCGAGCAGGTAAGTAGACAGTTACTAGTTCGGAGAGATAGACGGGACCAGAGGAGTGAACAGCACCGAAACAAAGGCAAGCTATTTTATACTTGATTCTAGCCTCTACTGGAAGCCAGTGCAAGTTACGAAGATGAGGTGTTATATGATCAGAACGTGGAATCTTGAGAGTGAGGCGTGCTGCACTGTTTTGCAGTTTTTGAACACGTTGCAGGAGATACTTAGGACAGCCACAGAGAAGAGAGTTGCAATAGTCAATGCGGGAAAGAATAAAGGCAGAAATAAGAGTTTTCGTGGCTGCAACAGACAGAAAGTGTCGAACAGCACTGATTCGTCTGAGCTCATAATTGATGGAACGTATGAGATTAATAACCTGTTTATGCATTGTAAGATTTGAATCGAGGGTAACTCCGAGATTCTTTGCTGACTTAGAAAACTGAACACAAGCATTGCCAACTGTAAGAGTTTCTGGAAGAGATATCGTTGCAGACATACGCTGAGAGGAAACAATCAGAGCTTCCGTTTTGTCATCATTAAGTTTTAATTTGTTGCATGTCATCCAGGATTTGACATCATGAAGGCAGGATTCCATAGACTGAATAGCGCTGTCAAGTTGGGTAGGTTCCGCCGATTTTTGAAGCTGGGTATCATCAGCAAAGGAATGGTCAATAACAGAGTGACTAGCAAAAACATCAGAGAGAGGAGCAGTGTACAGGACAAAGAGAACTGGCCCCAATACAGATCCCTGAGGTACACCACAAGAAATTAACTTCGGATCTGAACTGCAGTTGTTGATCAAGACAGTCTGAAAGCGATTTGTTAGATATGAGGAGAACCACTGTAGAACTGTAGAATGGATTCCAAAAACACGTTCCAGCCGAGAGAGAAGAATGGTGTGATCTATTGTATCAAATGCTGCTGACAGATCTAGGAGGGTCAAGACTGACACTTTTCCATTGTCAAGAGCTAAGAGGAGACCCAGAGTTTCTTTTTGGGTCAAAACTTGTCTGGGGGTTACTTGTCCTAGAACCGTTTTCACAACCAAAATCCAAAATTGATCTTCATATAAAATAAAACATGAAACCCAAACTTTAAGTGATGGATTAATTTGTTAAAAGAAATTTTTTGCAAAAATCACACTATATAAATAATTATTATTGTTGTTATTGATAGCTGGTGGCGATGCACTGCAGCGACATGCTCTCCAGGTGGGAGCACCCCGAATTTCATGTATCTCTGTGATGAGAGATACAGGCATGGTAGTGGGGGCAAAGTGAGTTTCGCGGAAGAATATCCAACCGATTCTGCATTTCATTTCAAAGATGTCGACTCCAACTAAAATGATGAAGTTGGGCGTCAAAATGAAGAAGAAGAAAAAGAAGCACTAGGATCACAAATCTGGAAACGTGTGGCGTGAGCTAGGCCGCGCACGACTGCTAACTTCGGCGGGCAGTTGCTTGTTCAGTCATTCACATCCGGTTCCGCGAAGCGATTGCATAGGTTTTAACGCACGTAATTTTTAGGCACCTGAGCGAATTTTTACCCCGGCTTTTTTTGTTTTGTTTCTTTTGGGGTCAAATTTTTACTTTCGCGGATTTTCCGCGATTCGCAGAGGTCTACCATGCCTGGAAATAACACAAAACCAAACCAATACCAGACCTGTTTACCCTAATGATGAAAAACCTGGAATTTGCCACACAAAAACCCGGAATTTGAGAGAAAAAAAACAGAATTCACATCGGTACACGACTCGCGATAAAACACTGATTCAACTCGGCGCCATCGCGATCAATTTTCACTTCATTTTCTATTGAAAAGTTCAAAATTCTCACATCATCGTATTTTCCAGTGATAATATAATCTAAATGGAATCATTTCAAGCCCTAATTACAATCTCTACCATTAAAAAACTGCCCAGAAAGCTCTTCGAATCGACAGTAAAAGCCTGGCCGCCATTTGCATTCGGTTTCGGTCAACCCTTGCGTCTTTTCATACAAACGGAAACAAATAATAGACGTTTTTTTCGAAATCCCGGAATTTTCAGCGTTCACCCGGAATTTTAGCAAATTTCCGGAATAATTCCGGCAAAACCGGAAGGGTAAACAGGTCTGCAATACAGCAGACAAACAGACAGACATATGTACACCGTATTCTACCGACTACAAGGCGCTGCTAATTGTAGGGCGCACACCCCTGAATTTAACTAAAAATGCGAATTTAACCCTTTCACCGCCAATGTCGCATTTTAGCACCACAGTGATTTAACACCTATGTCACTAAATGGCATCAAATTGGGGTCCATTATCCAAAGACTCTACTGTCTTAGTTTTGGGAAGCAAGGATAGACCTTATTTTATATATGTCACAGAAGACTCCCCAATACTGCAGATGGATTTTGTTCTCTACCCAGGTAAATTTAATGGACATTTTTGGATGAAATCTGGGTGGCGGTGAAAGGGTTAAACACACACAAGGCGCAATGTATTTTAAGACACATGCAAAATGATCGAACAAAAGCCAAAAATAGGTTGAAAACCTGAGGTCGACTCAAACAAAGGACGTCATATTTTGCCTAGTTCTGTCAAAACAATCTTCAGAACGACAGAAGCTACACTCACACCGCTATCCGGTTATCCATATGATGAAGCACTTCTGCGCCAGAGAGCCCAGAAAAGTCGGAATTGATAAACAGGGAGTAGATTTCTACAATGAGTTTTGCTCGTCTTGAGCAGCGACATACTTTTCCTCCGCCATGATTGTTATGGCTTTTACTGTCAAAACCGAGGCTGTGATGTCATATCCTGCTTCAACCCCAACCCTTTTTACTTTGAATGTGTCGTCTGCATCCGTGGCTTCATTCACGATTTTCGGCCTTATAATCGATCTCAATAGGTACGACATGAATGGAATTCACAACTTTGTTCAATCAGATTTCAGTCGTACGCTAGGCGCAACGCATTTTAACTCTTTCCATGCTAACCTGCGCTCTCGTCGCAGGGCATGCGCACAACGCCTCATTACTAAGGTAACGGGATATCGCATGTGAACTTTAAAAATTCATAGTTCATAGGTTAACAGTCATGCGTGCTTCAAAGTGGCTCAGAGGGCTACTAATACGTTTCATTCATGCACTCAACACTGACTGACTGGCTGGCTGTAGGCTATTTTGGGACCTTATTATTATATTTTCGCTATTATGAGTGTCCCTGGCTTGACAAAACATGCATTTATTTTAAAATATCACAAATCAAAACTAATAAAGTGGATGCTTTGAAACTGTTGCAGGTGTTAGTACTGTATATTGTGTACATATTGCCAAAGTGTCACGTTTCGTATCTGTTACCATTATTTAGAAAATAATTTTTTGGCAACCTATGCAAATCGGCCAGTAGAGAACGGTTGCAAGGGGAAGCAACTGGCCAGCATGGAATGAGTTAAGGCGCAGCGGGTCTCAGTTGAGGAAAAAAGTATCGCCGTGTAATCCGTAAAATATGGTACATAAAATACGAACATAAAATACGGTACATAAAATACGAGCATAAAATACGGTACATAAAATACGGTACATAAAATACTTACATAAAATACGAACATAAAATACGGTACATAAAATACGGTACATAAAATACGAACATAAAATAATCGGTACATAAAATACGGTACATAAAATACGAACATAAAAAATACGGTACATAAAATACGGTACATAAAATACGAACATAAAATACGAACATAAAATACGGTACATAAAATACGAAACATAAACATAACGGTACATAAAATACGGTACATAAAATACGAACATAAAATACGGTACATAAAATACGGTACATAAAATACGGTACATAAAATACGGTACATAAAATATGGTACATAAAATACGAACATAAAATACGACATAAAATACGGTACATAAAATACGGTACATAAAATAACGGTACATAAAATACGAACATAAAATACGAACATAAAATACGAACATAAAATACGGTATAAAATACGGTACATAAAATACGAACATAAAATACGAAACATAAAATACGGTACATAAAATACGGTACATAAAATACGAACATAAAATCATAAAATACGGTACATAACATACGAACATAAAATACGAACATAAAATACGGTACATAAAATACGGTACATAAAATACGGTACATAAAATACATAAAATACGAACATAAAATACGAACAGTGGTGGAAGTCTCCAGCTGAGTCAGTGTGCTCTCCCCTCCGTCTCCCCCTTCCCCCTCCCGAGCGTGTAACGCTGTGTGCACCCTGCATAGACAAAGATTCAAAGATTGTTTAATCCTTTGACCCACACACCCTGACAAAGATTCAAAGATTGTTTAATCCTTTGACCCCTGCATAGACAAAGATTCAAAGATTGTTTAATCCTTTGACCCCTGCATAGACAAAGATTCAAAGATTGTTTAATCCTTTGACCCCTGCATAGACAAAGATTCAAAGATTGTTTAATCCTTTGACCCCTGCATAGACAAAGATTCAAAGATTGTTTAATCCTTTGACCCCTGCATAGACAAAGATTCAAAGATTGTTTAATCCTTTGACCCCTGCATAGACAAAGATTCAAAGATTGTTTAATCCTTTGACCCCTGCATAGACAAAAAGATTCAAAGATTGTTTAATCCTTTGACCCCTGCATAGACAAAGATTCAAAGATTGTTTAATCCTTTGACCCCTTTTGGGGCATGGAGGACTTGAAGCAAATCAAGCAAATACAAAATTAATGCAACAATTGAAAACGGTTACAAAAGATCACTCTAATGTAATTAACACACCAAAATGTCACACAACTTTACTAAACCTTAAAAATGTAGCTACATTTAATAACACCTTTTTACCACCACAGAGCAATCGACAGTAGTTACAGACGGACTTTGCACATGTACATTTTCTGGAAATAAACTCACATCTGATATCATTGTATTTGGGACATTTCATTACAAAATGAAACTCGTCACCAAGGTCATTCTGGTCTCAGTCTCTACATAATCGTTCTTCATGGGGTATTCCAAGTCTGCTGCCAATTTCTATCATGAGTTTATGATTACCACACCGAAACCGTATAAGAGGATATATATAAACATCAGGCAACATTTCAATATATCTTTCACGGCAGAAATCGGTTTTATAATTTCTATAAAATAAACATTTATTACTAGACTCTAAGGCATCATTCCAAGTACGTTTTCCTCTAATGAAGTACGAACATTTCTACAAAGTCTGTTAAGACACACACACACAAACACACACACACACACAGACACCCACACACACACACACACACACACACATGCTATAAGTTTGTTTAACGTCCTCCGGCCTGGAACAGGCACATCATAAATTAAATATCCATGGCTTGGAGTCAAAACGGACTATCTTTAGATAGTCCATTGACATAGTATTGAACTTATTACGAAAACTAATAACTTGTATAAAAAAAAAGACTGCTAAAATATAAAAAGCAAAACCCCCTTTTTTATATTTCTGCAGTCATTGTTTGATACAAGTTATTAGTTTTTGTAATAAATCCAATAATACGTCAATAGACTAAAGATAGTCCGTTTTGACTCCAAGCCATGGGCACTAATAAAGAAAGTGGGACGATCCTGGAGGTACTGCAATACCAGGAAAAGTCCCGAAGCTTAAATTTTGGAATAAATAGGTGACATTTAACCCTTTCGCCGCCAGCCATTTTTCAGCCAACAATTTCCATTAAACTTAACCTGGGTAAGAAAAAAAATCTGTCTGTAATATTGGGGATTCTTCTGTGACATATTTAAAGCAAGGCCTATCCTTAGCTCACAAAATTAAGAGAATAAAGGTCTTTGGATAACAGCCCCTGATTTGATGCCTTATAGTGACATGGGTGTTAAATCATTGTGGTGCAAAAATGCGACGTTGGCGGTGAAAGGGTTAAAACGCATGACCATGTATGGACACACGCACACACAAATCAAAACCCAACCAAAGCGCAGACCTGTTTTGAGGTGGGGGGTTTTGCTGTCCCATCTTCTGGGCTGTACAGTGGCGTTCCTCCCACGCCGCTCATTCCGAATCCCAATTTGCAGCCACACCCCAGCTTGTTCAGGTCGCGGAATCCGAGATCAGCAGTCCAAGGGGAGCGAATCTATGTTCGGCCGTCAGGAGGCAACTAACCGAGGAGACACTGCACTGCTGCTGAGTCACTTCGGTGGAGTTCGGTGAAGCCTGTTCAGGACACCACCTACTAAGCCCCCTACTGACACTATTCTCTTAGTCGCGGAGCCAGCGTGAGTGAGGTCCTCCTCCGAGGGCGCCACCACGACCGTCCACCGACAGCTCCCAAGAACGCACCGATCCCCATGACTTTGACCCGAACGCGCAGACCTGTTAGTACCAGGGCTCCCAGGGACCCCCATTTGGGGGTCTATGAAGTACTAGAATTCTAAGGGACCCTCTAAAAGAATGTGAAGGAGGTCCCAGGGATGCACTATAAAAATTATTTTTAGCATTCACAATGTCATTGGGACCCTCTATCCCTCCTCTAGGACCCTCTATACTCAGGCATCAGAATGGTCTGAAGTCCAATCCTCTGAAAACCGCGGTAAAAGGGCCATCAAGGCCCCAGACTGAAGAGGGACAACACTGAAATGAGTTCCAAACATCACCAAAAAGGCTTAATATAGTGATAAATCATCTTTAAAATGCTATTTAACACAAAACGGGCCTTAAAGGATTTTGACCGAATAAAAAGGCGATGGCAACCAACCGAGGCGGCCGTGTCTGACAAGCGCGAAACGCGTATCCACCGGCCTCTCGTCATCTCCGGCATTTCCTGGAAATTCTTAATCCTCTGAGGTCCTCTGTGACTATCGGTGTGCCATTCCGGAAGCGAATCGATACGCCGCTTCACCTTTTCAAGTGAAGCCGTCCCTGGGACCCCTCGCTTTTTTGGGACTGTCAGGCTTGCTATACTCTAAGATCGGGAGAGCGCGTCACTCTCAGAGCAGCGCCAACGGGAAACGGGGCCTTATAACTCCGCCGTTTCTTATCGCCAAATCACTTTAAAATGCTATTTAACACAAAGGATAACACTGAATAAAAGTCCCAGACAAGAGAAGCCAATCCTCTGTCAGAAATTCTTAATCCTCTGACAATTCTGATGCCTGAGGTGTAAGTGAAGGAGTCCCTGGGACCCCTCATTTTGCGGGACTGGGAGCCCTGAGTACTCTAAATCCTCATCAGGGCTCCCAATCGTCCCGCAAAACAAGGGGTCCCAGGGACTCCTTCACTTACAGTATAGAGGGTCACAGAGGCGGGATAGACTCATAGAGGGTCCCAGTGGCATAGCGAATGCTAAAAAGAATTTTTCTAGTGCATCCCTGGGACCCCCTGCACATTCTTTTAGAGGGTCCTGTAGGATTTTAGTGCTTCCTAGACCCCCAAATGGGGGTCCCTGTGAGCCCTGCCTCACCCCTTTTTCCTGTTGCCGATGGCATCAGTTCTGGCCTGCAGGCTGTCGGAGAAAGCGTCGAGGGCGGCAGTGAAGTTGTGGGCATTGTGGGAGAACAGCCTCAGCAGACAGGTGCGTCTGCCCAGGTCCCGCAGCCCCTCCAACTCACGCCCGTAGTCCTGCTCTGTGAAGCACAATAGACGATTTTCAGGAAAGTTCACAGACACACACTGTGAAAGACACACAGAAGCACTCAAAGAATGGTGAGTCAAAACAATCTATACATTTTACACACATAATCATGATGATACACACACCTACAGTCTACACCTACACAAATGATTAAAGTCCCTTTTTTTTTGTCTTTCATAGATTCCAAAATTCACTGAAACAAAATTCCAACAGAGAGAGAGAGAGAGAGAGAGAGATAGAGAGAGGGAGAGAGAGAGAGAACTCGGAACGTTTATTGTACATTGGCCTTAGGCCCCAATACAATGTTTGAAGGAAGGGGAGGCAGGGCATGCAAAATACAAGAATGTATACATCAACCGAACATATATTGCATATTACAGAGTTCATCCCAAGGCACGCACACACACACACACACACACTCTCTCACACAGGCATGTGCACAAGCACACACACACTCTCAAATACAGGCACTACACACACACACGCACGCACCAGAGAGAGGGAGAGAGAGGGAGGGAGAGAGAGAAAGAGAGAGAGAGAGAGAGAGGAGAGAGAGGAGAGAGAGAGAGAGAGAGAGAGAGGGGAGAGAGAGAGAGGGAGAGAGAGAGAGAGAGAGAGAGAGAGAGAGTGAGAGCATTTTGTTTTTGTTCTAAAAAATAAAATTAAAAAAATAAAAATAAAAACACACACAAACACCCCCCAACCCACCAGTGGACTGCACATCTGCCGTCATTCGTCCAAGCTCTTCCTCCAACTGCTGCACCTCCGACCTCACCGAAGTTACCTCCCCCTGAAGCTGCGCCCTCTGGGACAGCAGGCTTTGCCTCTGGTCGTCGTAGCGACCCGAGGACTTGTACTTCACCGTGTAACCGTGGCGACGGGCTTTCGCCTGGCTGGGCCTGAGAGTTAAGGGTACTTTTTTGAATAAAATAACGTGGAGGGTGTGTAAAGAGCTTAACTCATTCACTTCCGCAAAATATTGGAGAAACTATCGACTATATTATTATAAAATCTAACTATCCCCCGAGGGGATAGTTTTTTTTTGGGTATAAATAGTTCCCCCACCTTCTGGAAGTTCTGTGCTTGTAACTTCCTCTAATCCGTCACTCTCTTTGACTCTGCCTTTTTCCTTTGCTTGCTGTCATCTGCTATCTTTCTGTTTTTACTGCTCTGTTCCCCTGCCTTTTTTCATGAAACACTTTTTCAAAAAGATGTCCTCCTCCAGCCGAAGTCGGACTTGCTGGGCCTAACTATTTGTTAGTTAGGCGCATAATGGCAGCATGACACATCTGCACTCATAATTGACAGGAAACTGTCTGAGCGATCAAAGAAGAAGAAGAAGAAGAAGAAGAAGAAGAAGAAGAAGAAGAAGAAGAAGAAGAAGAAGAAGAAGAAGAAGAAGAAGAAGAAGAAGAAGAAGAAGAAGAAGGAAGAAGAAGAAGAAGAAGAAGAAGAAGAAGAAGAAGAAGAAGAAGAAGAAGAAGAAGAAGAAGAAGAAGAAGAAGAAGAAGAAGAAGAAGAAGAAGAAGAAGAAGAAGAAGAAGAAGAAGAAGAAGAAGAAGAAGAAGAAAAAGAAGAAGAAGAAGAAGAAGAAGAAAGAAGAAGAAGAAGAAGAAGAAGAAGAAGAAGAAGAAGAAGAAGAAGAAGAAGAAGAAGAAGAAGAAGAAGAAGAAGAAGAAGAAGAAGAAGAAGAAGAAGAAGAAGAAGAAGAAGAAGAAGAAGAAGAAGAAGAAGAAGAAGAAGAAGAAGAAGAAGAAGAAGAAGAAGAAGAAGAAGAAGAAGAAGAAGAAGAAGAAGAAGAAGAAGAAGAAGAAGAAGAAGAAGAAGAAGAAGAAGAAGAAGAAGAAGAAGAAGAAGAAGAAGAAGAAGAAGAAGAAGAAGAAGAAGAAGAAGAAGAAGAAGAAGAAGAAGAGAAGAAGAAGAAGAAGAAGAAGAAGAAGAAAGAAGAAGAAGAAGAAGAAGAAGAAGAAGAAGAAGAAGAAGAAGAAGAAGAAGAAGAAGAAGAAGAAGAAGAAGAAGAAGAAGAAGAAGAAGAAGAAGAAGAAGAAGAAGAAGAAGAAGAAGAAGAAGAAGAAGAAGAAGAAGAAGAAGAAGAAGAAGAAGAAGAAGAAGAAGAAGAAGAAGAAGAAGAAGAAGAAGAAGAAGAAGAAGAAGAAAGAAGAAAGAAGAAGAAGAAGAAGAAGAAAAAGAAGAAGAAGAAGAAGAAGAGAAGAAGAAGAAGAAGAAGAAAAAAGAAGAAGAAGAAGAAGAAGAAGAAGAAGAAGAAGAAGAAGAAGAAGAAGAAGAAGAAGAAGAAGAAGAAGAAGAAGAAGAAGAAGAAGAAGAAGAAGAAGAAGAAGAAGAAGAAGAAGAAGAAGAAGAAGAAGAAGAAGAAGAAGAAGAAGAAGAAGAAGAAGAAGAAGAAGAAGAAGAAGAAGAAGAAGAAGAAGAAGAAGAAGAAGAAGAAGAAGAAGAAGAAGAAGAAGAAGAAGAAGAAGAAGAAGAAGAAGAAGAAGAAGAAGAAGAAGAAGAAGAAGAAGAAGAAGAAGAAGAAGAAGAAGAAGAAGAAGAAGAAAAAGAAGAGAAGAAGAAGAAGAAGAAGAAGAAGAAGAAGAAGAAGAAGAAGAAGAAGAAGGAAGAAGAAGAAGAAGAAGAAGAAGGAAGAAGAAGAAGAAGAAGAAGAAGAAGAAGAAGAAGAAGAAGAAGAAGAAGAAGAAGAAGAAGAAGAAGAAGAAGAAGAAGAAGAAGAAGAAAAAGAAGAAGAAGAAGAAGAAGAAGAAGAAAAAGAAGAAGAAGAAGGAAGAAGAAGAAGAAGAAGAAGAAGAAGAAGAAGAAGAAAAAGGAAGAAGAAGAAGAAGAAGAAGAAGAAGAAGAAGAAGAAGAAGGAAGAAGAAGAAGAAGAAGAAGAAGAAGAAAGAAAAAGAAGAAGAAGAAGGAAGAAGAAGAAGAAGAAGAAGAAGAAGAAGAAAAGAAGAAGAAGAAGGAAGAAGAAGAAGAAGAAGAAGAAGAAGAAGAAAAAGAAGAAGAAGAAGAAGAAGAAGAAGAAGAAAAAAGAAGAAGAAGAAGGAAGAAGAAGAAGAAGAAGAAGAAGGAAGAAGAAGAAGAAGAAGAAGAAGAAGAAGAAGAAGAAGAAGAAGAAGAAGAAGAAGAAGAAGAAGAAATCTAACTATAATTCTGTAGATTTGTTGAGCTTCTAATTAAATCCAAAACTGACGTGCTCAAGCAGTGTAGTATTGGAATAGGGCTAGAAGTGGGCCTCGCGGCCCTTTTACGCCCTTCCTCAATTGAGCCATTTTAACTCTTCTAGCACCACGGGTGAATGCATCACCCAGTACATTACCCTCCACTCCCACCAAATGCAAAGACATTCACTGCCAAGCACCCTGCCATGTGTTTGTCTATTTTCAGAGCTTATACCAATGGTTTTTCCGGCGCTCGGGAGAAGAAAAAACCCAGTTACCCCCCTCTTGTTGGTTGAGACGCAGCGGACAAACCAAGAACACACAGGTGCTCCTGGGAAATTTCAAAAATCCTGCAAGACAGAGGGTCCGGGGGCCGGCCGCCCAGCTAACAACTTGACTAAAGAGTTCAACAATCCTAAAAATATAAAGTTCCTGGTAAGGGCATCTGTATTCATTACTTTTATATGACTTAAAATTTATCAACCCCCAAAAAAGGAATGGTTCCAGCAAAAAAATAGCATAAGTGCATGGCTTTGTACATCGATTTCTCAGCAAATATGTAGATTTACACCCTCCTGCTCTATTTCTTGGTTCTTTCCGTGGTTAGGGTTAGGGTTAGGGATAGGGTTAGATGGTCTTTTCTTTTGCCACAAGCATCTGTTTTTTGGTCAAAATCATCTATTTTTTTGGAGCATTAAATCGCTACCCTTTTATATTCCACACATGCAGGAAACCGACAAAACGTTTATAAATAGGAAATTCGTTGCTTCTCAAATTCTCATAATCCGGCGACGCCGGCCGGCTCCAGGCAAATAAAAACTCCTGCATGTCAGGACAACCTGAAAGCAGGAGTATCCATGAGAGCATCAAAACATACATGGCGCTAGAAAAGTTCAGATTTGTCACGATCATTGCCCTAACCTAAGATAAACTAATCTTATGCAGGGCTCCCAATCGTCCCGCAAAACAAGGGGTCCCAGGGACTCCTTCACTTACTGTATAGAGGGTCCTTGAGGCGGGATAGAGGGTCCCAGTGGCATTGCAAATGCTAAAAAGAATTTTTCTAGTACATCCCTGGGACCACCTGCACATTCTTTTACTAGTTTTAGAGGGTCCTTTAGAATCTTAGTACTTCATAGACCCCCAAATGGGGGTCCCTGCTTATGTGACAAGGACGTACTCTATGCTTCCTTTCATAATGATATCCCGGCGTTAACTAGGCCAGAGAACTACAGACACCTGCAGTGTTGGTCTTGAAATTAGAGCAACACTCTCAGAATCGCATCCGTTAGGCGGATGAAGCTCGACTGAGTGGTTTCAGTCTTCCCATTGAGCCCACAGCCACTCACTCTGGGTAGGAGCCGGTCCAGAACTAAAAAAAACAACCTTGCCCCTCAAGGGATTCGAACCCGTGACCTCCCAGCCAGTACTACTACTGGCAGTAGTCTGCGATGTTGCCACTCAGCCACGGTGACTGGTGCCCCTTGTAACATTAGTCGGTAAGTTATTCCACTGTTGAACAATCTTGCTACAGAAGGAAAAAAATTATGTTTGTTTTTTCAAGTGCAAGGATACAGTTGAAGGTTGCCTTTCACTTTCTTCACAGTCCTGAAACAGTCAATAACAATTTTTATATGAACGTTTCATTTTGCAGAAAGAGGACAGTGCGCTGAGAGAATCAATGATATATAAAAAAAAAACCATTTTATAAAAGGAAAAAAATACACACGAATAAACGAACGACGACGAGCGACGACGAAAATTGTGTTTTACGTCCTCTTGGTCTGAATCAGACACATATGGGACATTTGTAAATACAAATATGGTGGGAACAATACTGGAGGCAATGCCCGGAGGCAGTATGAAACCAGTAAAGTCCCCATTTTTTATTAATACAGATAGGTGTAGCGGTAACCACGCCTCGGTTAGACCTCATCGGCTATGGCACCGCTACAAGTATTTAATATCTTTCTTTTAAGAACAAATTATAAAGAAACATAAACAATTAAATAGCTACGAGTGAGTAGAAACTGTATGGTTTGAGAGAATAAGTTTAAATGTTCTTCATTATAATTAAATAGTAATAATACTTAATAGATGAGTAAATATGTACAAATGAAACAAAACATTGCTAAGAAAGTGCATCTACATACATGTCATCTCCATTAGTGTGGTGGCAAACAACTGATCATCCACACAAATAAAGATTTCAGATAAGTATGTAATTTATGCACACACAAAAATAGTACACCAGTATTCTGAAAGCTATGCTCTATCCCAACCTTTCGCTTTAACCCTTTCACTGCCATCGTCACCTTCTGGCAACACGTTAACCCCCAAGTGCAGGGTTCCCAGGGCTTTCAGCTATCCCCAAGTAAGGACCTGTAGTCCTAAGGATAATGTCCATCTTTTAGCCAACGATCTTGAAAGGAACACTTTCCCAGCATTGTGAACAATGTCTAAGCAGATACAAAAACTATGGCTGACACAGATATACATGTTTTCTCGCAAAACGACACCAGGATAAAGAACGAGATTTCAGTCCAGTTTCTCTTGACAACTCGCGGCGCATCGTTTGTCTGCTAAGCGGTCAGTTGAAACGGGAAGGTGGGGGAGGGGGGTAAGGTGAAGTAGGTGCTGAGCGATGTTTCTCAAGTGTAAAAGTGCTGCTTCTGCGATCTATTTTGAGTATGGTCTTGCTGCTCAGGGCAGTTTTTGGCAGCTGTCAGGACTTGTAAGGACCTTGAAGTGAATGTAAGCACTTGTAAGGCCTTACTTGGAGATTTCAATTGGTCAAGACTTATAAGGACTGGTAAGGCCCCTACGAACCCTGTGAAAGGCTTTTATGCTTATTTTTCCCGCAGTGCGAGTGCGTGTCATTGCTTTTTGTGCAATAACCGTAATTTTCGGACTATAAGGCGATATTTTGTCTCTCCAATTTCGTTCGACCTATGCGCCTAATAAACAAGGGTGCTAAAATATGCTAACTTAATATCGACAAATTAAACCAAATAAACGTTAGAAAATATCAACAAGTCCTTTCAAATAAGTCCTTGGAACACTGTTTAAGAGCTAAGCTTTAACCGTTTTGGCCGCCAGCCATTTTTCTGCCAAAACATTTGTCTAAATTATCTTGGTAAAGAAAAGTTAGCATAGATCTGCAATACTGTGATTGTAAATCCCCGGACGACATGCATCAAATAAGGCCTTTTCTTATAGGGAAAAAAAATCTCTTTCTTTACTTGGTCAATGGCGGATGAAGGCTTTTCTCAACAGATAATAAACCCGATATTTTCTACTTTTTCAGAAAAAAAGGCTTGTTGTTTTGTGTTCTTCTTCATCATATATATATCACTGTATTATCAGGGACGGTATTCATGTCGAGATAGCATGAGACTTAGCATGATGCTAACTTAGAAGCTCTTCCAATGTCCTATAGGATTTAATAGGACTTTTGGAAGAGCTTCTAAGTTAGCATCATGCTAAGTCTCATGCTATCTCGACATGAATACCGTCCCAGGTCATTAGATAACAGATCCTACATTCATGCCTTTTAGTGGTATGGATCTTAACTTAGCCCTTTCACCGCCAATGTCGCATTTATGCACCACAATGGTTTACCACCCATGTCACTAAAAGGCATCAATTCAGGGCCTATTATCTGAAGACCCTGTTTTCTTAAACACACAGAACTAAGGATAGGCCTAATGTTATGTTATGTCACATAGGTATTCCCAATATTGCAGATAATTTTTTTCTCTCTACCAAGTTCAGTATAATGGTATTTTTGGGCTGAAAAATGGCAGGCGGTGAAAGGGTTAAATCAGTGTGGTGCATAAATGCAACATCGGCAGCGAAAGGGTTTAACCCTTTCACCGCCAATGTCGCATTTTATGCACCACAATGGTTTAACATCCACGTCACTAAAAGGCATCAAATCAGGGCCTGTTATCCAAAGACCCTATTTTCTTTATTTTGCGAGGTATGGATAGGCCTAATGCTAAGCATGTCACAGAGAAATTCCCAATACAGACAAACCTCTATTTTAAGACTTCCAAAATGTCCGGAAAAATCGGTCGTAAATTGGAGGTGTATGACGGAGGTTTTCACTGGCAGCCGTAGAAAGAAAAAGTTCAGCACAGTTCATACTCTCTTCTTCATGCACACATACAATGACATATTAAAACTGGATTTGGGTCTTTCCAACTCCATAGGATTGTGCAATCAATGTATTAGTTTCACTTCGCCGACTTCTGTTAATCACCTCCACTCTCGTCCAAAGTCAGTGGTTTTCTTTTTCAAAGTCAGTGGTTTCCGTACTTTTCCTACGCTTTCCGCCATCTTTTCTACAACAAGGGAAGCGACTCCGCTTTCAGGCCTTTGACCGTGGTTGTTTCCCTTTGCTCGAAGTCTATGCAGACGACAGCAACGGTCGTAAAAACCAACAAAATGGCGGTCGTAAGTCGCGTTTTAGAGGAAGTCGTTTAAGAGAGGTCGTTTACATAGTAAAATGCATCCGTGCCAACAAATCCGGTCTCAAATGAGAGGTGGTCGCTTAACAGAGGGTCGTAAAATAGGGGTTTGTCTGTACTGCATATTTTTTCTCTCTCTACCTGGTTAAGTTTAATGGTATTTTTGGGATGAAAAAATGGCTGGCGGCGAAAGGGTTAAGTTGATTCCAATAATATTTCCGTCACTGCACACAGACCATGACCCCCAAACACACAGAGTCACAAGAGTGGGGCTTCACCCGCGTCACTCACTGCACACAGACCATGACCCCCAAACACACAGAGACAACAAGAGTGGGGCTTCACCCGCGTCACTCACTGTACACAGACCATGACCCCAAACACACAGAGACAAGAGTGGGGCTTCACCCGCGTCACTCACTGCACACAGACCATGACCCCAAACACACAGAGACAACAAGAGTGGGGCTTCACCCGCGTCACTCACTGCACACAGACCATGACCCCAAACACACAGAGACAAGAGTGGGGCTTCACCCGCGTCACTCACTGCACACAGACCATGACCCCAAACAGACAGAGACAACAAGAGTGGGGCTTCACCCGCGTCACTCACTGTACACAGACCATGACCCCAAACACACAGAGACAACAAGAGTGGGGCTTCACCCGCGTCACTCACTGCACACAGACCATGACCCCCAAACACACAGAGACAACAAGAGTGGGGCTTCACCCGCGTCACTCACTGCACACAGACCATGACCCCAAACACACAGAGACAACAAGAGTGGGGCTTCACCCGCGTCACTCACTGCACACAGACCATGACCCCCAAACACACAGAGACAACAAGAGTGGGGCTTCACCCGCGTCACTCACTGCACACAGACCATGACCCCAAACACACAGAGACAACAAGAGTGGGGCTTCACCCGCGTCACTCACTGCACACAGACCATGACCCCAAACACACAGAGACAACAAGAGTGGGGCTTCACCCGCGTCACTCACTGCACGGAGAACACGCTGCCCAGAACGTAGTTCCAAATGTCCACTTGCTGGGAGCCCCGACAGATCCTGAAACCAGAATTTAAATAATAAATTAATCAAATTTAAAAACCATCGTGAAAACCGTCAATATTCTTCACATGGCGATGCTTACAATTAATATATATAACATGCATTTTTTTTTTAAATAATTGCGATCACACCTACGAAAATGGCGGTCTGGGTTTGTAAACTGACAGACTGACCAGGGAAGTAACGATTCAAGGGACATCCCTAGCTTTGATAACTGACGACAGTGCCAAGTACCGTTCAAACAATATATGCTTTCGGTAAAGGTCAAGATGTGCCACCCCCCCTACCTATCTCGGTTAATTCTATTTTTCCGTTATTGCCTTTCTGACCATACATAAAACTGTATTTTAGGAACATTTTTAGCTAATAACTTTTTTGGAATACTAACCCTAGCCCTAAACCTAACCCTACCCCCCCCCCTATAAGACGGAAAAACGCAACGAACCACAACTGTGACAAATCGCGGTGTACTGCAGTACATAGTGGGGGGGGGGTAGGGTTAGGTTTAGGGCTAGGTTAGGGTTAGTATTCAAAAAAAGGTTATTAGCTAAAAATGTTCCTAAAATACAGCTGTATGTATGGTAAGAAAGGCAAAAACGGAAAAATAATAGAATTAACCGAGAAATGGTAGGGGGGTGGTGGCACATCTTGACCTTTACCGAAAGCATATATTGTTTGAACGGTACTTGGCACTGTCGTCAGTTATCAAAGCTAGGGATGTCCCTTGAATCGTTACTTCCCTGGTCAGTCTGTCAGTTTACAAACCCAGACCGCCATTTTCGTAGGTGTGATCGCAATTATTTTTAAAAAAAATGCATGTTATATATATTAATTGTAGAATAGAATAGAATTACCTTTACCATGCTTTCTATCGATTTCTTCTTCTTCTTTCTATTTTTTTTGGCACTCGTTCAGCGGAAATGCACAATTTTTTGTTGAGCACTAACAGTAATAGCGTACAACAAATTAAAACAAAGTCGAAATTAAAACCCAGAAGAACTGTTTTTTTGTGTGTTTTTTATCATTAAACCGTTTCTTCTGGGTTTTAATTTCGACTTTGTTTTAATTTGTTGTGAATATTATTGAACCCAGCAGTCATCTTCGTTTCTTCACATTCTAGTAATAGCGTAATCGGAGATCTCAAAACGTAACAATTACGGACAAATCCATAAGGAAAACAGGTCTGCTCCACCCAGGTGCAAGTGGGTACCTGACGTCAGTTCGGGGGAAAAAGTCCTTCACGAATTCACATAGCACTATTAATGGTCTGAATGAATACCGGTGAGTGCGGGGCAGGATAAACATCCCCAATTGGAAGAAGTGGCTCAGTGGTTAGAGTCGCTGGCTCGTAATCCGTCAGTTTGCGTGTGTGTGGGTTCGAATCCAGCTCGGGTCGCAGTGGTGTGTCCTTGGGAAAGGCACCTTACTCCTATTTTCCTCACTCCACCCTGGTGTAAATGTGTACCTGACGTCAGTTGGGGGAAAAAGTCCTTCGGATGAGACTTTTCAAAAACTGAGGTCCTGTGTGTGAATGCATACACAAAGATCTTGCGCACACGCTAAAAGCCCATCCCACTATTCGGCACGACTCACCGAGTAGGCCGTGTGTGCTAGAGGGATGGACGACACGTATTCACATAGCATTATTATTGTAATTTGTATTAACTCATTCGCATCGTAACGATTTTCAATTATTAAAAAAACTCACAAATCACTCTAGCCATACACACAAACAAAACGTACATTAACAAAAGGAGAAATGAAAGAAGATTACGGGTTTTTACTTCAGGTTTAGACATAGGGATGCACTTTATAGAAAAACTCTCTACACCGATTTGGTTTCCCCCACAACAAACCACTACAAAAGCAAAGTCAGAGGCAAAATTGTTGTCTAAGGGAGTGAAGCGAGTTTAGAAGTGACCAAGGTATGGTGTGTACACAGACTTACTTCCCTTGAACTTGAAGCAAATGTCTCAAATTGACAGCTATCTATTTATTACGGACATATATGACTTGAATGAGTTAATGGTTTGAATTTGCATGAATACCAGTGAGTGCAGGACAGGATTTAAACATCCCCAATTGGAAGAAGTGTAACTGGAAGAAGAACCAGTAAAACTAAGAGTAAGAGACTAAGACTCACTTTCTGAGGTGGTCCACGGTGGGAGGGGGTGCGCCCAGGAAGGGTCCCTGCGGGTGAAAGTGCATCTCACCGGTGCACCACGCATGCAGACGGGAGGCCAGGTCATTCTCTGGGCTACCTCTGCTGGTCTTTCTCTGCATTTTTCTGATGCTGTTTTCTCCCTGTTGAAGAAAGGGAAAGGCAAACTTAAGCGGCGAGAAACATACATGCTTAAATGTTCACACACACACTTGGTCCTTCGGATGAGACCTAAAACCGAGGTCCCGTGTGCGAACACACGCACAAGATCTTGCGCGCTCGTAAAAGCCCATTCCACTATTCGGTACGAGTAGGCCGTGTGTGCCGGTGGGATGGATGACACGAATTCACATAACACGCATCCTGTGCGCTATTAATGGTCTGAATGAAGACCGGTGAGTGCGGGGCAGGATAAACATCCCCAACTGGAAGAACAAGAAGAAGACTGACACAGAGCAGTGTAATCAGGAAAAAAATTTCTGGAGTCAGTCCGCTCTTAATAATAATATAGTAATAATAATGAACATTTATCGAGCTCTTCTTCTTCGCCTTAGACGGCCAACTTCATCAAGTTGAAGATTCTGCTGCAACTTTCTCTTTCTGTTCATTCTTTCTCATCAGAAAAACTGAAAATTCGAAAAACTTGAACAATTTTTTTAGATTTCTCAGTATATTAACAATGACATGAAAACGCTGTCCATATCTTTACATGACGTGGATGACAAGGATCAGACGCAATTCATTTTAAATTTCCAGAACATGTCACTACAGGACTAGACGCTTTGAATTGAGCTTACAGGTCTATGTTCAATCGTACAGCTAGCTCGAAGTTTCCGCCATTTTCATTGTAGTCACGGTAAACCATCTCAAACGCGAAACTCCGAGAGACTAGAGCAGGGCGTGTTCAGACACAATAAAACATCGTATTTAATTTGGCTGCGTTCAAAAAACAGTTACACTTTACTACTTTTTACTGTGAAATTCAGCAGCAGGGATGAAAATGGATGCATTACAAGCAGACACAAAATAGTTATAATAGACCTACCTTACCAAAACCAACTAGTCTTTTTCTTTTTCTTCTTTTTTTTGTTTTACCATAGGTTTATCTTAGATACCACATCCGGTAGAAGGTGACACAGTTCACCGATGTATTTGAGGTTTTATTTATTTATTTGTCTATAGTACATAAGAAAAACAAAATAAAGTGTGAATCCTTGGATTTCTTTAAAAAAAAAAAAAAAAAAAAAAGACCTACCTTACCTAATCAGCCTTTGTGGCTTCTTCTTCTTCTTCTTCTTCTTCGCCTTAGGCAGCCAACTTCATCACGCTGAAGATTCTGCTGCACTTTAGGGGGTAGTACGAAAAAGAAACAAAATAAGTTCAGCAAAGATAGGGTAGATAGTGAGATAGGATGAAATATTATTGGGAATAGATAGAGCCAAGATAGTCAGGAATTTAGTATTATGATACTCCGTTTGCTATATCATGCAAAAGAATAATGATTTTGTGAAATAGATTATAACTTTAACTTTAAGGAAATCAATTTTATAATGGGGGGGGGGGGGGAGGGGGAGACGTGTGAGGGAAAGACGAGATAAAAGTCATACACAACCGTTAAATGCCCCGGTCTAGCCGGAGACACCCGGGCCCCGCATGATGCATGCAGGGGTGTGTCATGCACGACCGTTAAGTCCCCCCGGATCAGCCAGGGAAACTCTGGCCCCACATGATGCATGCAGAGGCCACACATGTTGCATGCAGAGAAGGACCACAGACCTTTCGCAGTATCTAGGCAGGACCAATCCGGCTACCGTAGCGGCCTCCGACCGGCACAGCTCCAGCCCTTCATTTACCACTACTTTGATCTATGGCCCCTAGTAAAAGACTAATTTAGTTTGAAGCGAGGAATTTAGGGAGGGGGGGGGGGGGGGTGGGTAAGGACTGGGGAGGGGGGTGGGGGGGTGGGGGGTTACAAGGGGGGGTCGTGTGGGGGGGGGGGGGGCATGGGCTGGTGGGGGGGGGGGGGGGGTGGGGGTGGGGGTGGGGGTGGATTTGAGACAGGGTAGATTTGAGGAGGGTGGGCTGGTGGATGTGTTGTGTTTATGGAGAGCTGTTTTGAATGCATCCAGTGACTGATTGGAGGGCAACTTGCTCGGGGCAGACTGTTCCAAAGGCTGAAGGGATAGTGTCGGGGAAAGAAGGTGGATTTTCTGTACTGAGTTCTATGGCTGGGGATGTCATATGATGCTGAGTTGGATTGACGGAGACTTTTCTTCTGCAGAGAGTTTGTAGGAAGGTGCTTAGAGTTGATGGTGAGAAGGTGTTACCTTGCTTTAGCCAAAAACAAACACATTTAGTTACTCAAATAACTACAGACAAACCTTCCTATTAAGACCTACAGAGCCTTAATTCACATATCATATCAGTCAAGTTCTTAATAGGGAGTTTCCACTGCATGTGTCTTCAAGAAAATTTATGAAGTTCTTTTATTGATAGCTAAGGAGGGAGGCCGGGGGATGGATGGAAAGACAGACAAGCAGACAAACAGACAGACAAAGCACTCAGAAGCACTGTACTCACACACACACACACACACACAACACATACACACACACACACGACACACACGCGCAGCGCGCGCGCACACGCACACGCACACGCACACGCACACACACACACAACACACACACACAACACATACACACACACACACACACACACACACCACACACAAACACACCACACACACACACACACACACACACACACAAGCACACACTCAAACACAACCACACACACACACATACACACACCTACACACACACACACACACCACATACACACACACGCACACGCACACGCACGCACAACACTCACACACGCACACGCACGCACAACACACACACACACACACACACACACACACACACACACAACACACACACCACCACTGACACACACACACGCTAACACACACACACAGCACGCACGTAACATCACACACAACCACACACACACACACACACACACACACACACACACACCACACACACACACACACGCACACACACACACGCACACGCTGCACACATACACACAGCCACACACACACACACACACACACCACACACACACACACACACACACACACACACACACACACACACACACACACGGAGCATGCACGCACACACGCACATCAGCACGCAACATGCACACACAACACACACACACACACACACACACAGACCACATTGAATCACTCGGGTGCGCGCGCACCACACACGTGCGCGGTGAGGAGTGTGTCTCACGTGATGGGGGGACACACACTACGCGCACACATTACAGAGAGAGAGAGAATGGTAACGAGAGAATTTGCTGTCTGTTTCTTCTTGGTTGTTTTTTCTTCTTCTCCCCCCATCACGGACCCCCCAGGACAAAGAGGTGTAAGACTTCTCCCTCTCTAATAAAAAAGATCTGAAATCTCTCTAGTCGAAAAACAGAGATCGGGAGTCTCTCGAAAAATCTTATCATGGCCCCTCTCTCTCTCTCGAGAGAAGCAGATCTCTAGGTA